>CM076569.1:333539357-333594357 GCA_034641835.2 Pinus albicaulis
TCCCAAAATTATATCCACTAGATCCCATCTAGATATGAATACCCATCCTATTGTAGACAATCCTGAGAAGATATTGAGGAAAACCCCTAGAACAGACAGTTAAACAAGTGACAGGATTCTTTACAGGTCTAGCTCCTTACCTGATAACTTTGTCACTTTCCAAGACGTTCAATTTGATTTACAATTCAAACAAGATCTCTTCAGAACTAAATCTCAGAATTGGAATTACCTTGTTGTTTTTTATCCATCCATATTTTGTACCCCTACCCATCCACCTTCACCCACTGTTCATCTCCCTCCAGCACCTCCACCTAGCATGGCAACCAGGTATGCCCCATTGATGCTGCTAGTACCTTTACCTCCATGCCCCAGGAATACCAATCCAAGATTCCACATTTTCACGGAACTAGTCCTGTAACCACCCAACAACACATATATAAAATGAATGATTGTTTTGATCCGCAAGAAATTGATGATGACAGTGTAAAATTGAGAATGTTTGCACAGATTTTAGGGGGTGAAGTCAGGAAATGGTTTAAAGGTTTAAACGATAATAGTATCCATGATATCCATGTTTTTCACCAAATATTCATCAAAATATGGGAGGTTAAGAAAAATCCACTGTAGATTTTATCAGAATACGAAACTATTAAGAGATCTCTTAAAGAGAGTGTGCAAGACTATTGTACTAGATTTAACAACTTATACAACACACTCCTTGCTATCATGAGACCGCCCCAAGGGATAGTCTTGCTTAAATTACCAAATGGATTTGACCCATACCTGGCCTATCAGCTTAGGGAAAGAGACTCATCAACCTTAGAGGAAATGCAAAAAAATGTTGTGAGTGTAGAAGATAATTTATTAGCTAAAAGGGATAGGATGAGGACCAAGAGGAGAGTCACAATAAGAGAAGAACATGTAGCTTCTACATCTGATGCCAAAATGGACAATTTGGTAAGGACTATGGAAAGGATGATGGAGAGGATGAGTTTTAATGAAAGAGTAATACCCAAAGAAAATCAACTAGCATCTCAAAACAAAAATCAAAACCCAAATAGAAACCCTCCACAAATTAGACAGAGAGAGAAAAGAAGTCATGATCCGCAGATTAGACCTCCCTTTTAGGAAAAATATGTTGATTATGATGAAGGAATAGTGGAGGAAGTTGAGTAAAATCATATAAATTTGATGGGGATTAATAAAGATGATCTTGTTTTTCTCACCAAAGAAGAGCAAGACTTGTTTTCACCAACCCAAGCAGACCTCAGACCCGAAGTATCTTATGAATAAAAATTGGGTTTTGAGAATTCCATTATGGAGGTCCACAGACAATGCAACTTAAGGAGCAAGAAGAATTTGGATAATTCAAATAAAGGGAATTCAGAAAACTCTACCAAGAAAGTATCGGAATCTGAAGTTAAGAAAACAATAGAAAAAACAAAGAAAAATTCAAATAACTCAAAAAAGAAAAACATAGAGAACACTACCAAGAAATAAGTATATATTCCTACTAGAAACTCTCAGAAAGACATCCCCAGTGGAAGCAAACAGACTGAAGTTACCCAAAGAATAGAGGCTGAAAGGATTGAGCTGTCAAACCCACTGAGAAATCAAACTCCTTTCAATATTGAGAGTGAACGTGCTAAGGTAAATATTTCTATCCCTCTCACTGAATTGATCAACAAAAATGTCTACAGATCGCAGGTCTCGAAAGTGTTAAACATAGGGGAGATCACCGGCATTGTCAATTTAAGTGATGACCACCCTCAACTTTTGTTTGGGCCAGAGGTCGATGGAAGTCCACAAGAAGGAGGCGTCCTTCCTTTTTATGTCAGCTTAAATGTTCATGACAAGATACTTCATAATGCCATGTTGGATTTAGGTGCATCACACAACCTTATGTCCCAGGCTATCATGGAGAAACTTGGCCTCGAAATAACCAGACCTTATAGAGATTTATACTCTTTTGATTCTAGAAAAGTTAACTTCCTAGGTCTAATTAAATATCTTTTTGTCACCCTAGCTCAAATACCCGTAAATATTTTAGTGATGGATATTATCGTGGCTAACATTCCCCCTAAATATGGAATGCTCTTATCTCGCTCATGGGGAGAAAAAGCTGCAAGGGACACTGCACCTAGACATGACATATGCTACCATTCTGGTGTTTGGTCAATTGAGAAGACTTTATAGGGAAACACTAATGAAGTACATGGTAAGTAGCCAAGAGAAGCCTCACAATTACCTCTGTAATATGTTCATACTGACCTTGATTCTTTCATTTTTTACAATGATGGAATCATTGATTCACAAGTTTTCTAGATATAAAATGATTCCACATAAAATAATGGCAGTTAAGTATAAGCAGGGCAACCAGACTCACCCAATGAACCCCTTTAGAACATTAGTTTTGATGGATCATGTGGAAAAGTGGGCTTAGGGGCAGGAATTTGGGTGTATGACACAGGAAACAATAGTGCACAAGGTCATTCATACAAATTAAATTTTCAGTGCACAAACAACATTACAGAATATGAAGCTTTTCTTTTGGGACTACAAATGTTGAAAAAATTAGGAGCGAAAAGGATCTTTCTACATGGTGATTTTGAGCTAGTCATAAAACAAGTTAAAGGACTGTATGTATCCAAACACCCTAGAATGAGAGCTTATATAAATGATGTTCTTGTTTTTTTGAGAACCTTTGAGGAATATTATTTGGAATTAATTTCCAAAAACCAAAATGTCCTAGAAAATGGCCTAGGCTTTTCTGCAAGTACCTACAATCTGCCTCACCCAAATAAACAACATATAATAGAAGTCAAACATTGTCCTTTTGTGCCATATAACATGAAGTACTGAAAAGTTTTTGGAATTCATGAACAAATTGAAATCTTACTACAATCTAAAGATTAATTTGAAGACAGTAATGTGGATATGGATTGTGAGGAGGACAGTCTTACTGATGAAAAAGTACCTAGCAAGAACAAAATGTTGTTCTAGAAAAAATTGTTTTAGGTGTAAATACGAATGTAAATATTCCAGCTGACAACACTGTACATAATTATGATAATAAAAAAGACTTGGAAAAAGAGGAATTTGAAATAATCCAACTCAAAGACAATAATATGCCTAGAGGGTTGGTCCCTTTAGAATAATTATTTGACTTTAACGATGTGGCCAAAAAACCTAAAATAGAGCCAACTGAAATAGACATTGAGGAATATAATATAGGCACAAAACAAAACCCAAAAATTATCAAACTGTCTAAAGCTCTTCCTACTATTACAAATAAAAAATATGTGGCCTTGTTCAAAGAATTCATTGATGTGTTTGCAAGGATCTATGAGGATTTGAAGTCCTATGATACCAACATCATTCAACATAAGATTTCAATTAAAGAAAATAAAAAACCATTCAGACAGAAATTGTGAAGTATAAATCCCGTTTTAATGCCTTTAGTTGAGAAAGAGATTAAAAATATGTATGAATCAAAAATCATAGTGCCACTCAAATACTCCAAATGGGTCTCCAATATTGTCCCAACTAGAAAGAAAACAGGTGAAATTAGACTCTACATTGACTTTAGAAATCTTAATAAGGTATCTCTTAAGGATAATCACTCGCTACCTAAGATGGATCACATATTTCAAAGGGTAGTGGGTTCTAGTAGGATATATTTGTTATATGGTTTATTTGGTTACAATCAATTGTTAGTGCACCCTGATGATCAATATAAGACAAATTTTACAACTCCTTGGGGAACTTTCATGTATGTGAAGATGCCTTTTGTATTAATGATGTTGAAGCTACCTTTCAGAGGGCCATGGACATTTCATTCGCTGATGACATTGGCCACTATATTATGATTTATTTGGATGACATAATTGTGTTTTATAAAACCGATGAAGAATATTTAGCACACTTGAGAAGAGTTTTTGAAAAATGCAGAAACTTTGGAATTTCCCTGAATCGTAAGAAGACATTATTTGGATTAGAAGAGGGAAAACTGTTAGTTCATATTATCTCTAAGGATGGAATCATAATTGACCCTAGTAGAAATAAATGAATATTAAAAATAATCCATCTCAGAAATCTAAAAGAACTCCAATCCTTCATTGGTGAAATCAACTTCCTAAGGAGATTCATACCCAAATTAGCAGAACTTTTAAGGAACATCACTGATATGCTCAAGAAGGGATCAGAAATAAAATGGACCATGGAAGAAAAACAATATTTTGATTTGGTCAAGCTATCAGTGACAAAAGCCCCAATTCTAATCAGTTCGGATTTCACTAAAGATTCCATGATTTTTTCTTTTTCCTCTGAACATACTATTGCTGAAGTTTTATTACAGAAAAACAGTGAAGGACACAAGCAACCCATAGCTTTTTTCAGTAAGGCATTAAGAGATTTATCTTTGAAATATAATATCATAGAAAAACAACCTTTTTCCCTGGTTAAAGCATTGAAAGACTTTAGAGTCTATTTTTTGCATTCACATATCATTGATTATGTTCCAAATGCAGTGGTAAAATACATCTTAACACAAAACGCTTATTTATCTCTTGTCCCAACATGGTTAGTCATCACCACTACCCATGAAAATTTTAACATGATGGGATCGTGGCCCTATATAATCTTGGAAGAAAATTTCAAAACTTAGTTACACAACATCATGGAACATTATTATAAAGGTTTCCCATGCATTCTAATCAACAATATCTGGTGGGATCGGAACAACAACTCATTTTTTTCACGAGAAATATCCATGATATTTTATGAATCACCCCAAAATCTATCCTTTATGCAAGTCATATGATGATATTTATTCACACTTATTTATTTCTTGTCACAACACAGTGCAGGACATCACCACCACCCTTGAAAATTATAACATGATAGGCTCGTGGTCACAATGCAGGTCATCACTAGCCAGATGCTCTAGCACACATGGATTGTGATGATCTAGTCATCCCTAACAATTCAAAAGAACCAAAAAGGGCCTCGGATTTGCCTCAAAATTGACTTGGGATTTCCCTGGACCCATATTCCCAAGATTCTCAAAGCAAACAAATTTGATCCTGAGGAAATGACTCTGCACTAAGGCGAGCAGGATTAAGGCTCTGATCTAGAGGATAAGCTTCCAAAGGATACTAAACCCACTCAAGAGGTAGCTAACAACATTTTATTTTTATTTTTTAATTATAGGAATGATTGCAAGAAACATTCCCTTGAGGGACTTCCATTGGCTTAGGTGACGGGTCTAAATGGTAAATATTCTTCCAAAATGGCCTAGGGCTTTCGTGATATGCCATTTGGGTGGCACCATTACTGAAATAAGTAATTGTGAGATTCTACTTGAATGACAATAGGAAAATACACAATATATTTTAAGAATGACATTATTAAGGTTTTTTTATGGTGTGGGAATGGTATGAAGTGAGTGGCCACTATTTTGATTTTCTTTCTCCTTAAAGTGCTTATCCTTATGAGAGACCCATCTTGAGAAAATTACACCTTCGTCATGCTTACCCTCCAACTTCTAATATTCTCAAAATAAAGGCCAATTGCACAGTGAGGGAAGTCATGTTGGCCTATGGTGTTTTGAATGACTCGGTGAGAGTGTTAATGTACTATGAGAGGGACTGAACCATTTATTTTGTGTCCTATATGGATTACATGTTTTAGGTGTGTGTCATGGAACCACAGGGCCACTAGAAATATTGTGTATGATATAAGCTAATAGAATCAATGCCTTGATAGAAATTAGTGGAGAGGTATCCAAATAAATTATATTGCTAACGCCACCAAAAAATATTTATTAGAGAGTGACACCATGGTGATAAATTCCACATATGGAGACTTTTGAGCTAGGCATTTATTTTTCTAAAAATTTGTCTGGAGTGTCACCCAATTGGTAAAATTCTCAAATTCATGACATTTTAAATTATGTAGGAACCTTTTTTATTTTATTATATAGGCTAAGGTTTTCAAGGAGAATATAGGGTTTGTAGGGTCTTAAGGGAAAAGAAGCATCAATTTATAAGTCTTTGATATACTAAAGAGTATGGATTAAATGAGTAATAGTTGATATGGATTATATGACATTGAATCCACCTTCAGATTGTGCCCCAAATATATCTTATGAGATTCTTGGCATCAATACACTGAATGTGATGAGGCTCGACCATGTATTGACTCAACGTGTTCACTACAAAACATATGTCCAAACGTGAGTTCACTAATAAAATAAACGCCCTCACAAGTTGACAATACTAGGTGGGATTTCCCAACTCTGGCCCATCAGCACTTCCACGCAACTTCTTAAAGTTTAGTTCCATCGGAGTAGTCATGGACTTGCAGTCCAACATCCCAAACCTCTTTAGCGACTTCACAACATATTTTCCTTGAGAAAGGAAAATCTCACCTGGCTTTTTCCAGACCTCCAAACCTAAGAAATAGTGCATGAGTCCTAGGTCCTTCATCTCAAACTTGGAAGCTAGCTCCCTCTTACATTGATGAATGAGAGGGTCAACACCTGTCAAGAAGAGATCGTCCACATAGAGAACTGGAATGAAAGGCTTGTCATTATCAACCTTAAAATAAAGGTTTGGATCAACATCACTTCGAGTGAAGCCCGATTTCATAAAGTAGCTATCAATCCTCTCATAGTAAGCCATTGGGGCTTGCTTCGACCCATAGAGGGATTTCTTCAACCAAAATCTTGGACTTCAAAACCCAAAGGTTATTCCACATAGACCTATTCCTTAATTGAACAATGTAAGAAGGCACTCTTCACATCCATCTGATGGAAGCTCCATCCTTACGTTGCAACAATGGAGAAGTTTATCCTTGGAGAAGTTTATCTTTGGGAAATTGCAAGGTGTGGAGAAGTTTATCCTTGGAGGAATGCACCCCTTGAATATTTTAGGTTGCTGCCAACACGGAGGGTTAAGGATTGCATTGTCCCCTAACCAAAATTGCAATAGAAACAAACTAACAGTGTGGACAACAATGTTTTGTGGAAGTGTGTTGGATCAAAGTGTTTAACTAGACTGGATCGTGTCTTTGCAGCCTATGGGAGTCATGTTGGAGGATTGTTTGGGTGATCGCGAGCCTCCTTAGGTGAAGATCTTGCATATTTTGGAATGTGATGCATTCAAAGGCATCAAATAAAGTTATGAAAATATGTTAGCATCGGTTTCTTGGCATTGTCTTTTTTTAGCCTAGATATTGTTGGAAGGTTGGGTCAGCTCATCATCAATTTGAATAAGAAAAGGATTGAATTGAAAAAGGGAAAAAACAAGGAACTAATGATCCCATAGACTATTTATAATCTCATGGACGTTAAAATTTCATTTCATTTCATAATTAAAACCAACTTGTTCAATAGTCTATATCTTCCATCATTTCCATGCCATTTTTTGTTTGAAAAAGTCTTATTTTTTCACAGGTCCTTGACATTACACCGAAGGTGTTCCTCTATGGGATTTTTCTGGGTAGATTGGGCCAATCAGATACATCGGTTTTCTTCCTCCTCCCTCAAATCAAAATTTATACCTTGTGAAAGATCTCACGACTACCGTATTTCCGGAAATGACTTCAGCGGTCTAGTTTTCTCTGTCTAAGGGAAGATCTCCAAGATATTTTTAATCATCTAATACATATCCTCTGATTCTCCAATTCCAATAGTATTTTGATTGTGCATGGATGGTTGCTGGGGTGGGTTCAGACTAGCAACAAAACATCAAGTCCCTGACTATAGTTTCAGTTGCACCAGGGCCTATTTATCAGTGATATGGGCGAAGGGGACTCGAATTTTGTAATGCATTGTATCATACAACTGGTGATTCCTGATTCAATCTATTACTTCCATATCTGCATGCAAAGCAGAAAGTATCGCACTGATGACAAGACATCTCATGAAAAATTTTTACAACCTCGAATATCAATTCATGGATGACAACAAATATGTCAAGAACATTATGGTGAGTATCCTCTCTTTCCCATCAGTCATCTTCTTCCTCAATCAATTTGGATGACTAAGAAGGGTAATTCAAAAGTTGGAAGTTGTTTAATATGGCTAGATGACCAAGCTCCAACTTCAATTGTTTATGTTTCTTTTCATACAACGTGTTCCCTATCATGCCAACAAATCCAGGAATTGGCTCGAGGGCTTACTAGTAGTTTCTTAACGCAATGCGTGTGGAATTAGACTTTGGAGAGCATCAACATGGGTGTTCACATGGTGGCTTGGCCACAACATTCAAACCAATTTTCCAACTCGATACTGGTGGCGAAGGAGTTGAAAGTTGGCATGGAAGTGAAGAAGTGGAAAAAGGTAGACGATAATGAATTCGTCACAACGGATGAGATTTAGAAAGCCTAATGGCAAAAATTGATATGGAAAAGAAGAAACTCACTATTACACTCCATTGTTTGCACAGGGAAAAATGGGAAAGCGTTGTCGGTTCAATGGATTGAGATTGAAAGAGAGAACTTAGCTGCGTGATTCTCTTCATCCTCCTAGGGAAATGCATGGTCCTTATTTGAAGCCTAATTTGGTATCTTTTCTCTATCCTAGGGAAATGCATGGTCATCATTTTGAATGAAGAGGAACAATCCATATCACTTGCCTAATAGTATCACCGATGTGTAAGAAGAACATACATATAGGCTATTGTGTTGATTTCCACGAAAGTTATAAAGTATACCCATGAATTTATAGATTTTTCCATAGACTGAACAAATCCTGTGACGTGGGAACACTCATGTTCCATTCCCAATCATATTGAAAAATTGTTCCGAGTGTTCAAAATTTAGTTTCATATGTGTAGAAGTGTGGCTATATATATACGTTTTGTTAATGGAGCAAAGTTGTTTTCTGGGACCTCAGTTCGATATGTAAAAGTACTCGAAATATTTAGTTAAAATATTGGGAAATAACTTTTTTACTACTTTGTTTAATCGTGACTCGGTGAAGTGCTTAATTTTTTTGGTCTTTAATCAACTTTACATAGTAATTCACCGAGAGACTGACCTTTACTAAGCTAGAAATTACCCCTAACCTTTTCTAAAATGAATCTCACAAAGATTAAATTACCTAGATTGATTGAAGTTGAGGAAACAACGTCAAAACATAAAAACAACCTTCAAAATAAATAATTATAGATAAAAATTCAATGCATATCCAAATCAATTTTCAAACCAAATTAACATATTCAGGAACAATGAAAATAAAACTAAAAAATAAAACAAATATGTAGCAATACCATGTCATCCTACTTTTAAATACACTAAAATACTTTAAACATTTTTAAACATTTTTTTAAAATATAAATAGAGATTGATATCAATATTTATATAAGAGTTTTCATATTTAATAATAGTTTTTCAAAACGATCTTCTTTTCCTTGGATATCTTTCCACTTTAAAGATCATTGCTGGAGCGCCTTATCCATCTAGTGTTAATTGACTGGTCCCTTGCCTTCCTATTGGCGTCAAAGGTCTAGCACAGGGTTTGAAACTCATTCCAGATCCCGCCTTCTGAATGGATTCGCTCTTGATACTCGCAGCCAGGCCTCTCTTCTTCTCTGATATATCTTACATACATATCTTAGGTATGGTGAAATTGGATTCCTCCTAGTTAAGACAATATTTTTCTTAGAAACATTTTGTGAAATGGAGGTTTTACTGAGAAAATATGTGCAAGATGGGGGTTTTGCGGGAAAATTACATGCAAAATTTGAGGGTACAGTGTCAAATCGATACCTTATATCAGCGCAGAAGCTTTTGAGGGTAGCCAGTGGGAGAAATTTGGTAGAAATGACTCCACAACCTTTAGGAAGTGGAAAGCCTATATGTGTCACAGATTTGTTCGGCAGACTTCCAATGACTATTGATTTTGTGTATGTCAAATATGCTTCACATTCTCCTGGTCCTTCATGAGGACAAACGATAGTCCAGTTTCGAGCAAAAAACATTAAGGGAAAAATATATCTCTGAAACATGTAACTGCTTGGTTGGCATGGACTCTCTACCTACAAGAAGTGGAAAAGTGGCTGATGTAAGAGAGTTAAACTCTACACTGGCTAAATCCTCTTGTAATGTAGACAAGGAAGACATCACATCAAAGAGCCGACATTTAAATAAGGCCATAGGAGCAAGCGTAGCAGGTCTTGGAACATGCATTTCTTTTAACACCGAAACAAGAAGAGAATCCCTTGTTTGTGAAAATGGCATTGTGCATGAGATTTATTCTTTTCACGGGTCTTCTTTCAACCCTCAAGGTGTAACAAAAGGTGTTGTGGGAAATTTTTTCTTCCTTCTATCTTGGAGAGGCCAGAGAAGCCAACGAACCAAGAACCGAATGACAGACAGAGAGAGCTATCTGTTTCATAAGGTTTGTACTGGCAGTGATCCAAGAGATCAAGGCTTCATTCTAAAAAATAATAAAGGAACATTGTCGAAGCTGGATCTACAAAAAAGTGGCTTATCTATAGATGATGGAATACATTTGATAGATATCCTGGAAGGGCTTGTAAGTCTGTATAAGAATGGATTTTTCTCCAATCCGTTGGAAGATTCCTTTGGGCTAGATCATTTGAAGACGCCTAGAAAACCAATAATATTTTCTTATATGCGACATATGATCCATTCTAAGGACTACATGACATGGAGATCATTTGTTTGAGGACATCTACGTCTGTGGGATGAATTATAAAGAGAGAGGCTCTAGAATTTGGAATGTTGCACATACTTTATTATATTGTGGTAGAAAATATCTTGAAGAGTTTACAGATAAAGTAGAAATGTGTTTTGGTCTCCCAAATGAAACTAGGGAGGGTAAAATAACATGTTATCTTGAAGATTTTATCAATGGCCATCGTAAATGCTTTATCAAGATGCAAAGTCCAGTTTCTAAAAAAAGGGAGAAATTACCAAAGTTATATTACCTGTGAAATATATAATATGCCTGGTGAGAAGCTTGTCAACCTATTGATAATCGCTGACACAAGTCGTATCCCTAAAGATGAAATCTTCCAATATGTATGTGGTTCTAATTTTCCATGCACACAAAATATTATCTATTTTGAAGAACTGGAGTACAGATCAAACACTGAAACTATATTGGATAATATTTCTAAGGCTAATCTACAAGTTCAAACAGATGATTCAATGGTTGAAATTTTAAAATGCACTAGAGATGAAATCAATTTCAATCCTATTGATCTGGCCACTGAATGTTCAAGTTCACTTGAAGATACAGAATTTGACAGTGATAATGATGATCCATGCTCTAGAATGTGTGATGCTACTGAAGTAGAATTAGAGTTGCGTAATGGTAATAGAGTTGCAACTTCTGCAGCAGTTGATGCAAGTGGATTAATGAAGAGGAAGAAGGCATTAACACTTGAGTGGAAAGGTTATAGATGTCATATTGAATGACAGTGATAACGGATTGAATTGCGAATTAGAGAAATTTTATGTCGAACTTCCAGATACGACCACTTGAATTTTTTCAAGCAATAAATCCATGGAAGGATGAGAACCAAGTTGTGAATGCATTTACAGCGAGATCTTCCCCTTTAATAGATAAAACTCACAGGCATCGGATTTTTCAGTGCAAGCAAAGAAAAAAAGTTGAAAATGCAGTGGATTTGTGTTTTGATATCTCTCTTCATCCCTTTTTTTCTTTATATGTGAATAATAAAATATTGGAAGTGGATGGATTTTCAATTGATGATGATTCTAACAACACGAAAACAATTACAGGTAGTGTGAGTAGTGATAGATTCGAGGAAAATGATTTCAAGGATCATTTAACAGGGACAGAATCCATGTATGGAGAAAAATCCATAGAGCAGATGTTAGGATCATTTAACGGGGACAAAATACAAGGACGGAGAAAAATCCATAGAGTAGATGTTACGGAAAATTGAAAATTTACAATCACTTATACTCAAGATTAAAAATCAACTTTACAGATATAAGTCTAGAAAAGTTGTGAAATAGTCTGTTAGGAACATTTCAAACAATTTCTATATCAGCGAATTATATAATTTATAATGTCTGGAGTATATTGTATTTATTGTATAGTATAGAATAGGTTGTCCAATCCCTAGTTCCTTACTGCCCATAGTTTTATGCACTGAAAATACTCAATTCGAACCCCGGTTCAAGGGTTTGCACAAGGAAAGACTAGTCGGAGAATGGAAATATGGAAGGCTGAGCATCCTGTACTTACTTCACAACAATGGCTACATGGATTTCTTCAAAGGTTTAGGTGGCCTAGAGTTTACTTGAACAGGTAAATATATTCATATTTCTTGCCTCTTTCCACAGTTTTTCTAATGCCTTTTCCCATTTCTCAATCCATATCGCATGCATCCATCAAAATTACTGCATATTTCTACTTATTTCTTCTTAGATTATGAATTTTTATCTTGAACAAATAGTATGCAATGAATGCCAGAATGTTAAATAAAATTCATGTTATTTAACAAAACCTAATGCAATTTGAAAGAAAACCTCTGGATTCCTGGCAATTTTATACCTTGCAAATCCTCACTTCATTACCTATGTTGTTTTAAGAAAATTATAAAATTCTACAGATTTGCCATCGAAGCTCTCTTGGTAACATTATCTAATGAGATTTGAAATCAACCCTTTTGGATGTTTGGGGATTTTCTATTGTGCTAAACTCATCGCATTAGTTTTGGTGAATTTTGTGGAAATTATTTAAATTATTCCTTCTTAGGATTCTCGAATGCTTATCTCGAACAAATAAGACGCGCTTTCAAAACGCGAATGTTAAATAAAAATTCATGTTATTTAACAAAAATCCAATGCAATTTGAAAGAAAACCTCTAGATGCTTGGAAATTTGCTACCCTGCAAACCCTCACTTCATTACCTGTGTTGTCTTAAGGAAATTATGAAATTCTATAGATTGACCATCGGAGCTCTCCTGGTAACAATACCCAATGAGATTTGAAATGAAACCTTTTGTATGTTTGGGGATTTTCTATCGTGCTAACCCTTACTACATTAGTTTTCGTGAATTTTTTGGAAATTATTTATAAGATTTCAATTCCATTTTAGTAAATTGTGTAAATCCACAGATTGACCAACAAGGTTTGGAATCACTTGGAAAGTAATAAAATCCTCGATCCAATGAACTTGACATTTACTTTGGAAATCCAAATGGAATTCCTCCTTTGTAAGATCAATTCAATAAGAAGTCACAGGACACCCCTCAACTTTTGAATAAATTACAAAAAAAATATTCGTGGTGAAAAACATTCACTGACCTGACATCTCCATGGCCTTTAAGAAATCCACTTCAAGTTCAATTGCCTCAGAACTCGAGGTAAAAATATAAGAGGAACTTGAGAGATCATTGCCTAAGGTTGCTAAGACATTGTCGGTCCTGGGAAATGATGACTGGGCAGAACTTTTGGCCTCCCCTGAGCTTGCTAGTCATGGAAGTAGTTTGAGAAACTCTGATAATGTTGGAAATGGAAATGTTACAGGTAAGACACCTTTCTTTGCAAGTAAATATGCACACAAAAATGGGGTTTCAAATAAAAAAGTATCAACATCTGTTGGTTCTAAGCATGCTCCACCCAATTCATATAATTCAAAGTTTTCACAGAGTGCTCATCATTCAGATGGCTTGGCATTGTCAGTATCTCTTGATTCAAAAAAAATTGTGAGACACAATAATAACTTAGAAACTGATTCTAGATGCAAAGGATATGGATACATAATCTAGAATGAGACACCTGCTATAAGAGGTGAATCCTTCAGTATCATTGAGTGTACAAATGAACCAAAAATCATTTCTAGTAGTAACTCTTCCACTTAGGGGAGCGGATATAATCCATATATATCAGAAGTTTTAACAAAGGCTCAAGATGGGGTAGAAAACGTAGACATAAATGGTTACAAAGGGATTCCCGCAAATGAAAGTGTTGACCCACATGATGAAGCTTTAATTATTTCTGTGTAATATTCCCAAATAGGAAAAGCAGGAATGTAGCTCACAATAATGGAAATAGCAGCAAATATTAACACATTACATATGGACCAAATTATAGATCCATGTTATTAAGCACAACAACAACAAATGTATACAATATATTGGAGAAAAAACCCCTCAAGCTAGACAAGAGAAGCCTCCATCAACCAAAAGCACCAATACATGAGATGCAGCTGCTACACAAAATGTCTAATAATACAGCTAGAGAATGTAAATGAATGGATCTGATAATACCATGCTCATAAATGGCCAAAAATGGAGATCTGTGCTCCCATACAGTTTTCCAAGACAACCCAGGAAGGGTTTCCGGAAATACACAAAATATCAGAATGCCAGAATGCAGCCTTAGGGATGAATAAAATCTACAACTGGGCACCTGAAAAGGAGTTGGTTGAATCTAATGTATATCTTAAAGAACTCCTCCAAAATACTCTCTCAATGAAGGGTTGATCCATTCAATGGAAAGAAAACACTCCCAATGGAGCACTAAACTCACCCCTGCAACAGATCTCTAAAATAATGCAGTCATGGACTAGAACTGCATTATATGGGAAGACGATGACTTGGCTTGATGTCAAAATATGCTATGAAGATCAGGGACCTTTCTTACTAATCTCTCAATGGAAAAAAACCTCCCTCCCTTGAATACAAGCTCAGAAATGATCCAAATAAATCCTCCACTACTACACCCTACAACTCGACACATAACAGAATCTGCATTGTAGAAGAAAGTTGTAGCTTGGAAAAATTCCAGAATGTACAAATGTAGTGAAAATACTCTTCCTTAGAGGTCACTCAAGGATAAAGGTGGGATTCCCGCTCAAGAATACCCTTGTGATAAACAACACTGCAATCTTAGCTAAACAGCTGAAGAGAGCCAAAATTCTTAACATACCACAATGAAGAATAATCTAAAACATGATCACAATATTCTTGGAGAGCTTACTCACCATTGGCCCCACTCATTAAAGGCATTACTTCCATGCAAAGGATCTCCCTCCAAAATTATGTTGTCCCTCATTGAATGTCCACTACTTCCATACCAACGTTGTTGATTTGGTCGAATTTGACCCAGTCCACATGCTTCATCCCTTTTTCACACATACGGGAGCTTTCTCCAGCTCTTTTGATTCCCTCCATTCACATTTGGAGTGGATTTATTCCTACTAATAAGATTTATGGGTCTCGCTACCCTCTTATTCTTCTAACTAAGAAGCAAAATTAGATTTTAATTTTCCAATTAGCTGCAAGATAATTTAGAAATATTACAGTCCTCCCCTCCAAAATTTTGCTTGTCCTCAAGAAAATTCAAGGATACTACAAAACATCCAATGGATATGTGTCCTCCCAAGTATACAAGTATACAAGTTAGCCTTTGGTGGATAAACCAAATAGTTCTCATCATGAAAAAGTGGGAGATATATGGAAAGAGTTGTATGTTTTCCATTGGCCTCCTCAAGGCATGAGAGATGGTAAATGTTGGGTGACCCAATCCCAATGAGAATCTCCAATCTCCATGCCATCATCCAAACAAAGTGATCCATCCGTGGTATCTCATAGAAACAATCACCAAGCTCCTATTTCTGCAATGTATAGGGGCTGCATGGCTGAAAATGAGAGATAAAATTGTTCAACTTATGCTGTCTCTCTCTCCGTTGATGATAAATTTAGAGATGTTGATCTTGGACTACAATAATATAGTCCTCATGAAGCCAAAAGATACTTGGAATCTCATGATTCCCCTCCTTGGTTCTAGGAACCTCTCTTGCCCAATCCATCCCACATATAGTGAATAGAGTGTCATCACCATATGGGCTCCAAAATAAACAAGATCATGCGATGGCATACAATGGATGTACTAAATAGTCCTGCTGGCAGAGGAGTGTTGTTATTCTTCTTGTTGTCTCCAAACATGATGTGATAAGTGGCCATCCAACCACTTGCATGCTGCCATAAGCTTCTCACAAGCTTGAAAATAGTAGAGGGCATTAAGTGTTGGCTGAATATGAACCAGGCAAAACAAGTCTTGCCCAAATTCCTCTAGAAAGTGGTCAATCCCATCACTAAATGTAGTCCCAAAAGGACCATGAAATCCAAAGAGAGGCTTGCTTTCTTGTGGAGAAATGTGCTGCAAATGTATGGTAAAGTAATGTACATACATTGTTAGCTGATCAATAAGCATCAAAACACAATATTTACCATATATTGTAGACAAGTTTATGAAGAGGTCCTCAGATGAACCTTCCCATCTCTTCATCAAAAGGGGAAGTGACTGAAACAACCTTGCAAGGTGGTTGCCTTCCTCCTCATACATCAAACAAGCTACATATCTCTCGATATGTTGGTGCACATCTCCTTTGAGATCCTCCCAATAGAATCCCTCCATGATGGTGTGATAGGACTTAATAGAATCCTCATGCCATGAAAAGAGTGCCTCATATGCTACATGTAGAATTCCCTCCTTTGGCTTGGAGTCTCTAGTTAAGTAAATATGATCATGGAAATAAATGACTCCATCAACCACTCTATATCTCCCATCTGTCACTTTTCCATCGAGAACCTTACATGTGAAGAGGTTCTTGGAGTATTCCACCAATAGTTGGGACTCCCAATATGGATCTATCCTTCCCAACAATGATAGCGCTGTAGAAATCTGAAAGGAAGCACCTATCACATCATAGCTCTCCTCTTTGAAATGCTCAATGCCAAAGCCACATGTTGGAGTAATGCTACCCCACTGTTATACTAAAAATTGTCACCATGATGTTTTACTATCTGTATGGGTTCATAATTACTCACACAATACTCCCTTAGAAGTCTACAAACATCAAGTTCCTAAAACCAAGCCTTGAAATTGAGAGAAAAGCTTATAAAAGTCATAAAAATACTTGTACCGCACTTTCTCTTAGTATTACCTGTGGTGCCACATCAGTTTGCTCTAGAACATGGGGAACTGGCCGCACTTTTTCTTCATTCAAAGTGCAAACTCCTGTAAAAGGTAAAGTGAAGGCGGAAGTAAAATTTGGAAGCCCAGCTGGTTGAATCTGGAAGCAATTATTTGGTGGAAAGTTCGCTCCTTTCATGTACATTCATCCCTCCATTAAAGGAGCCTACCTCTTGGTATGTGGAACTTAATCCCTTGAAAGAGGATTCTATCCCTTCTTATTTGGAGCTGCAACCTCTTCTTTTTTGCTATAAATTGAGGCCATAGTTTAGCCTCAAGGGGAGTTAGGCTTTGAGATTTTTTGAGGAGAATTGCTGGAGAAACTCAGACTCTCTTAACTAATTATCATATGGGAATGATTACAAACTCATGTGTATGTTAGTCGAGAGAGTGCAAAGGCTTGTCAAAGTAGAGGAAACGCTTGTTCCAGACCCCAGAAGGACCTATACGACATCAAGGTGAACATGGTTGTAAGGCTCCTTCGTTCATCAAAGATAATACAAATGGATCACGTTTTCTCAATATGTTGTTTATTTAAATGATTTATTTCTTGAATTCCTTGATCATCAAGATAGGTTTATGGCTTATGAATTAATCTATATTATGCAGGTGCTTCTGATCCTTTCATGTTTTTTATTGTAGATCCAGAAAGGAGAAGTATTCAAAGCGACAGGAAAGAAGACTACGATGAGCACTGGACTACAGGTAAGTCCTAAATCCTTCATTATATATAATTCTAGATCAAATATAATCTAGATAAAGTAGTTTACAACTATCTGTTTGTTGCTATTTATCCTAGGATACTAGGAAGATCTGTCTTGTTCGCAAGAACAATTTATCTATCCAACGCCCACCTTTTTTGCCTCCTTTGCAACTGATATTGCCTAATAAAACATTGAAGTACATGGAGGTCAACCTCCTCTTAGAAGGTTTTTTCCATCCAAAACTTCCATAGTTTGGCCAATGCATACAAGAGTGTTAATAACCCCTTGTCATATTCATAAATATTCCTCATGTGTGGAAGTATCATTTGCCACTCCAAG
The DNA here is from genome assembly GCA_034641835.2 of Pinus albicaulis. Classification (NCBI taxonomy): domain Eukaryota; kingdom Viridiplantae; phylum Streptophyta; class Pinopsida; order Pinales; family Pinaceae; genus Pinus; species Pinus albicaulis. The sequence goes on from CM076569.1 coordinate 333,557,391, forward strand.
GCATTGGAGTAGCCCTTTGACACCATTCTTTTTCTTTCATAGATTCTTGAATCATCATATTCCGGCACAAATAGCTGAGTGGGAAATGGCAATTTCCAAATCAGAAAATTGCTCATCCCTCCTTTAAACCCATCAAAGTTTCTTTGCATTGTGCTAGCTCCTACAAAGGCTCCTCCCTTAGCGAAATCTATCAATGATGCACCATGTTGAGAGAAATCTCTGATCATATTCCAATCAGGGGGTCTCCTTGGTGGAATTCCTCCATGTAATGAAACATCAAGGCCTAGAGTAGGATGTATATGTGAGTGGACTTATTTGTCCCTGCCCTCATTACGCAAATCATCCTCCTAATTTTGTGAATAAATCTCCTAAAAAGGATAGGTGTGTATTCTCCCAATCACTTGATTCTAGCCCTCCTTCTCATCTTCTCCTACCTTCTGCAAGATCTCACAATTTAAGGTGTTCTTCTCCAATGTAATCAACCCATGCACACCCAATGTCATATTGGTGTCAAGAGTCTTAATCACAAAGAAGTGATCTATCATGGTGTATGTACCCCAAAATTGTTGTCAATGTTGGAACACACTTACTCCATTGTTTTGTCTCATTTCCTATCAACGTAGACACATGTTGCTCCTGATATTCATATGTGAGATCCTTTGGAACTTCTTGCAAAGATACAAGAGCTCCTCTAGTTGAAGCAATTGCTTCATCTCCATCTCCAAATAGTGGTGGATATCCTCCTAATATTACAGGGCTGGAGGCTCTTTCCAGTTCTTTCTCTTCCTTCTCCTCATCATTGGAGAATACCTCATCATTAAGAGATCCTTTGTCTTTATCTCCTCTTGAAGAAGGAATCCTCATGTCTTCTTCTTAAGAAGAAATTTCTTGCTGAAGTGGGGATTTTTTTCCTTGGAAAAGCATGTTGTAGATCTTTAGCCCCTCAATAATGTTCTAAAATGGAGTTGACCTCATGGATCCTTCCAAATCATGCAAAGTTTTTGTATGTCTAGGCTTGGAAAGCTCAACCAAGGTTCTTTCAGAAATTTTTGCATCAAATATTTCCACTAACCTCCTAGTGAAATTTTCATAAGTATATACATTTACATGATTCAAGGAATGAGTTTCATAAAACCACTAGGCATAAGCCTTACCTTCAAGATGCAGTTTTGATACTCTAATGGCTTCATGTTTTGAAACTTGGTGATGCTGCAAATATGTGTCTAGCTTCTTCACCAAAACCCTAGTTGTGCATCTAGGTGACCCGTCAAAAGTAGATAGAAAGAATCCACCCAAATTATGTTGCTTGCACCTATTGCTTATATTTTGATTTCTAGGTCTCCTATTCTCCTTGATCTTGCAAAACACTTGGAAGTTTAGATGATCTCTGAACCTCTGTGATTGAGATTCATACTCTTGAAGATAGTCACCTAGAGTCTCCTCCTTTGGTACATCTCCTTCCTCCATCTCTCTTGCTATGAACATAGGCATGGTAGAGCATTGTAGATCAAACTCTATGGTTGAATTATCACACCCATAATATGAAGAAATAGAGCTTTCTTCATGTGCAAATCTTCTTGAGGGATCTCCATGTATTTCCATCCTCATTCCCTTGATTTCTCTATTAAGCTCATGCATAGTTTGGAGAAGAAGTTTTGAAAACTTCTTCCCCCCCATTTCTCCAAATAATGGAGACTTGCCTTTGTCTCTTCTGTGAGTCTTATATTTTCTTTGAGAAACTTCTTCTTCTTCTAATAACATAGATGCAATGTCTTCACAGGCTGAGCCAATATTATGATCTGATACCACTGTAATATTCCCAAAGGGGAAAAGCATGAATGTAGCTTAGAATAATGGAAATAACAGCAAATATTAACACATTACATATGATCCAAATGATAGATCCATGTTATTAAGAATAAAAACAACAAATGTATACAATATATTGGAGAAAAAACCCCTCAAGCTAGACAAGAGAATCCTCCATCAACCAAAGCACCAACACATGAGATGCAACTGCTACACAGAATGTCTAAAGCAAGTACAATGCAGTTTTAGTGACTAATACTACAGCTAGAGAATGTAAATGAATATATCTGATAATACCATGCTCATACAAGGCCAAAAATGGAGATATATGCTCCCATACACTTTTCCAAGACAACCCAGGAAGGGTTTCCGAAAATACACAAAATATCAAAATGCCAAAATGCAGCCTTAGGGCTGAATAAAATCTGCAAGTGAGCACTTGAAAAGGAGATGGATGAATCTGATCTAGATCTGAAAGAACTCCAAAATACTCTCTCAATGAAGCGCTGATCCATTCAATGGAAAGCAAACACTTCTAATGGAGCACTAAACTCACCCCTGCAACAGATATCTAAAATAACGCATTCATGGACTAGAACTGCGTTGTAGCAGAAGATGATGACTTGGCCTGATGCCAAAATATGCTATGAAGCTCAGGGACCTTTCTTACTGATCTATCAATTTAAATATCCCCCCCCCTCCCTTGAAGACCCCCCCCCCCCCCTCCCTTGAAGACAAGCTCAGATATGATCGAAAGAAATACTCCACTACTGCACCATGCAACTCAACACATATCTAAATAGAATTTGCGTTGTAGAAGAAAGTTGTAGCTTGGAAAAATGTTGGAATGTGGAAATGTAGTGAAAATACTCTTCCTTAGAGGTTATTGAAATATAGAGGTGGGATTCCCTATCAAGAACACCCTTATGCTAAACATCACTGCAACTTAGCTAAATAGTTGAAGAAAGCCAAAATTCTTAAGAGACCACAATCAAGAATAATCTAAAACATGATCACAATGGCTGCCATCCTCTTCCTTATATTGTTGGTGAGCTTCCTCACCCTTTTCCCCTCTCATTAAAGGCACTACTTCCATGCAAAGGATCTCCCTCCAAAACTGCATTTTCCCTCATTGAATGTCCACTACTTCCATACCAGCACTATTGATTTGGTCAAAGTTGACCCAGTCCACATGCTTCATCTCTTGTTCACACATAGGGGATATTTATCCAACTCTTTTGATTCCCTCCATTCACATTTGGAGAGGTTTTATTCCTACTAAGGATATTTATGGGTCTCCCTACCCTCTTATTCTTCTAACTAAGAAGCAAAATTAGATTTTAATATTCCAATTAGCTACAAGCTAATTTAGGAATATTACATTCTATCAGCAGTATTTCTCCTTTACATGTAAAGGAAGACAACTCAATAAAAGCCCAACTGGAAACTTCTCACGAATTCACATTTGCGTTTCAAGTTAAAGCTACAGATAAAACATCAATGAATTTAAAAGAAGATGGCCTCCATGGTCAAAATTGAGGACAATGAAGCAGGAACTTGAAACGAATAATGTTAACTCATAAAATTGTGATCGTCAGTAGGAAAGGGGAAGACTCCTTTAGTACATATCTTGGGAAAACTAAGAAATAAATCACTTATATACCACGGGACAACATACATGGTAAAGAAAGAATTATATTTTCTGCATATGTTTCAGAGTTGCAGGTTGTGGACATGAAAAGATGCACCAAGGAAGGACAAGAAAGAGCCAAAGTTGAATTAGAGGATTTCCAAGGTATTTTATTAGTAAGTGATAAAGGTCAGCCACAAATAGATTCATCTTCAAGATCTGATTCAGAGGATGTCGAAGTGGAGATGAAGGAACACATGGTTGCAGAGGTAGCAATTGTTGAAGTCACTAATTCTACAATAAAATAATGAGCAGAGTTTGTGAAAAAACTTGAAAGTGAGAAAGAGAGATCGGAGAAAATATTGGCTAAGTGTGAAGAACAATAGTCTAGAGAGGTTAGTTCTCTTTAATTATCTTCTATTTATCATTATTCAATTTTCTTTGATTGCATGGTTTAAGCCAAGTTATCCAAAATTCCTCCAAATATGTGATTTGTGCCTTGCGAAATATTAAAGGTACCCTCAATGGAAAAACACATAAATATTTGTGGCCAAGTGCCCTAAATGTGAGATGTTTCCACTTGTGCAATTGTGTCTGATTTTGATGCTCACAAGGTGTCACTTTGGGTCAACTGAGGGTTGTTGGCACTGTCACCTTATCAACAAATCCTCTCACTTTGGATTACTTATTGAATTTTGGGGGTATCCCAAAGCACAAATATATGGGGTATTTTATGTGACTAGATCACTAGCACTGAAAACCATCTTTACATTAGATGGTTCAACATCTTCATGATCCTTGTCCTATTGACCACACATTTTTAAATCATTATTGATTTAATTGCAACACCTCCAATAGATATTGATGGTGTTCATGAAGCCTATTTCTAGTTCTCTTCTTTGTGGAAACAATGTTATCTCCAACGCCATTATTCCTACCTTTGCAACTATCAGTTTTCACTTCTATCGCATTGGCAAAGTATCTTTCGTCGATGAATGACTACACAACAAGGACCCTATGAGCCAATCAATGATGTTGTCAATGTAGTTCCCACATGACAAAAAAAATCGATGGTTTATCATAGCCAAGCACTTTATGATGGGTTTCATAGATACCCAACCTAAGACAATGAGCTGCATTCTATTGCCGAAGCCTATAAGAAATGGAAGAATTATATTTTACCAAAGGAAATGGCCATCCACATTAGTTGTAGGCCTTTTCCTATGCTAGATAATCCTTGGGAGTTAGTTCCCCTATATTTTATGTCATGTTTTCCCTCAACCAAGCATGGTATTGGATGTGTTTTTATTGTTGTTTATTTCTTCCTTAGGATGGAATTTTGGCACCTTGTAAGAAGATTGCCACAAAAAAATCCACTCATAAGTTATTCTTCGAGCATATTTGGGTTCATTTTGGGTTTCCATAGACCATTTTTCTTGATAGGGATAGTAGGTTCCTTAGTATTTTTTGGTTTAACCTTTGGTCCATGATGGACATCAAGGTTGACCAAATCCACTACCTTCCATCCCTATATTGATAAATAAAAATAAGTAGTCAATAGGATTATTATAGATGCCTTTAGCGTATAAAATTTCAAGAATCCACATACACGTGTTGAAATCCTTCCATATTTTCAACATAAATTCGACATAGATCTTCATATTTCTTCCCTGCTCTTTACTCCTTGCATATACCTGAAGATGATATGCCTTGTGTCTCTTAGGATTTTCTTTGGGATGTTGGCTAACTAAATCCAATACCACCAGAACTGATTTCAGGACACTTCTGATGAAAACTATCCTATGACCCATTGAGATCCATCTGTGATTCCAGTGCTCTATAATACCCCTAATTTTGTATATTAACCACATCCAATCCTTGTACCTATAATTGTCTAGCTTAAAATGAAAATCCAAGGAGATTTTGTGCTCAAAGTTCTGCACAATGAAAGGGAGGAAAACAAGGATAATTTTCCTTTGGGCTTGACTGAAACGATTTAATCTGATGGAGGACTTTCTAAGGTTGATCTCAGTTCCTGTTGTGCCCCAAAATAGGTTAAGGACACCTCCATGGTTTCTTGCCTCTCCCACTGTGACATTCCAAAATTAAAGGAGTTCATCCACAAACATTAGGTGGGTGATGATTATTCCTTTGGGAACCTTCACTCCTTTTTTGTCTTTCCCTATTAACCTTTGCTTGATTAGCATACTGAGCCCTTCTACTACCAGAAGCACCAAAGGGGGCAAGAGGGGGCAGGTCTACCTTAGACCTCTTAAAGGGTGAATGAAATTGATGGCTATTCCATTGATTAAAGCCACATACACAAATGAATTGAAACACACTTCCATACAAACAATGAGTGAATGAGAGAATTGTACTTGCATGAGGATTAAACATAGATACACCCAACTTCTTTGATCGAATACTTTGGTGGGATCTATTTTCTTGAGCCTGGGCCCTGCTTGGTAATTTACAATACCTCTTGCACTATTTTTATTGCATCCAGGATGTCTGGATCTCTAAGGAACCCAATTTGTTCATGTGAGATTTCTTTGGACAAATTTGGCTTTAGTCTTGAAGAAATGGTTCTTGCAATAGTTTTATATATGAAAGTGAAAAGAGAACTTGACCTGTATTGGCTAATGTGAGTCAGGTTATTTTCCTTGAGAACTGTAACTATGAATGTTGATCTGAAAGCTTGCAAGATCCTCCTATTTATTCCTAATTCCCCTATGAATTCAATGACGTCTTTTCATAAAAGATCCCAAATTCCTCTAAATAATCTTGTTGGTAACACATCTGGTTCTAACCTCTTCTCATTCTGTAGTTTCTTGAAAATTTATGTTATTTTTTTCTTGTGTATTGGTCTGTACATTTATTTTTTCATATCTTTGTACCCATCTAGAGAAGAAAATGGCCATTGATATCCTATCTAGAATTGTTTCCATGGGAGGTTGGGTCTATATATTTTGCATGTATGAGGGTGAAGAGTTTCTAATGTCTTCAAATGTTTCACAAATTTCGCTTCTGTTGTTAGATTTATTCAAATGTAATTGTATGCTCTCCTTGGTTTGGTTTGGTTTGGTTTTGTTATTAAGCAGTGTTCCTATCTCCTCTTTTCCTTTAACCAAAATTCCATGCTCTTCATTCTCCATTTAGCCTCTTCCCAGATTAGAAGATGATTCCTTATAGCTTACATTTCTTTTAGATTCTCAATCTACTATGAAATAAAATCCCCATCCTTTGCCACCACTTGTACATGCTTTGTCTTTCCTTCCACTGTCCTCAGTTGATCATATATATTTCAAAACTTACTTCATACACATTCCCATATTACATTTTTTGATCTTAGGTACCTTTCAAAATTTCCATGGGGTGTTTGTCCTCCGTATCGAAGGGGACACAAATTCTTCTGATGAGATATTTGTTCAAGGAATTTGAGCCAGAATGGGTTAAATTTAAGGTGTGATGGAGTTTTCCTATTCTTTTTTACCATCTCTACAATAAATATGGAATGGTCTGAGGCCCCACAACCATGGTGGAGGGAATCTCCCACCTAGTTGAGAAGAGCATTCTTCACAAGAAATATGCCCATTATTTCCCCATATGTAGTCTTTCCCAGATGTTCTGTGTGTCCATGTGGGGGGGAAGGCCAATGTATTCAATACATAAAACGAAATCTTCAAGAAGTGTTTGAAAATTTAGGCAAGATAATTTCATGCCTTTAAGACCCTTTTTTCTCTGTTATTTAGAATCAGATTCAAATATCCACCAAGTATTGTCTAACAAGATTCTCTCCTTGATATCCTACCAAAAATGTCATCGTTTTGTCCAATAGTCCATATATATTTAGAGAATATAAACATTTTTTGAATTATTTTGAGAATCTTATAGCTAGCATGGCATTATCTGATTTGAGGTTTCTTTCCTTTTGAAAGTCTTGTCTCCAACTGATCATTGGTCTACCCAGTTGTCCTTGGGTGCTAGTGCATTCAAACCTGACATTCTAAAAAATTATTCCTTAAGATAACTTTCTATCTTTCTCCTAATCTTGCTTCTTCAATGAAAATTATTGATGGTTTATGTACATATATTATCCTTCTCTTGGAATTTTATTACAGGTAGTTTCCAGTGGGTTCTTGCAGGTAGTACCCATGCCCTTTTTATTGGTGGAGAATAATATCATTGGAGTGGAGCTTGGGGAGTTTCTCTTGCTGTAAGTGCCCCCAAAATAGTAATTTTTCTGCTTTATTGTACCTCTTATTTTTCTTGTGAAATGTTTTATTTCCTCCCTATAGGTTTCCTACCTCTATCTTGTGGTAATTCCTATCCTAGCAAAATTTCGTTAACCTGGGATGACACCTTGTCACTTTTTATTTTTTGGATCTAGTGAGACAGTTGTGGCTTGAATGGGTTTTCCCTAAGGACGGTACAAATGACTCGGGAGGGGTGAAGTCCACCTAGATCTACTTCCTTTTGGCCTCTATTACAAGGATATCTCCTTCTATATGAACCTGAGGCTTTTTCATTGAAATTTGGGGGAGATTGCCAGGGCCTTTTTTTGCATTTGAAGTGTGGTGATATATTTCATAGTTAGATTTTTGAGCTAGAAATTTTTCTAGTCTTTCCCTTAGCTTCCTTGTACACTTCAAATATTTTTATAGTCTCTCTTATATCTACTAATTTTCCCAAATCCTTTACTACATCCTTTATACAACCAACATTGTAGCTTGAGGCTTGCATTGGGCCTTTTCTTTGTCCCTTTCAACATCAAGATCTAGACCATTTTACTGGGGCCAGGAGATATGAAGGGAGATTCAAAAGAGATAAAGGGGTTTTATCACTTACTTGGCTCTTTCTTTTCCTTTCTAGCATATTCCTCCTTCCTCTTTCTTATGAATAGCACGTGGGGCCATGTATATGGGATATTCCCATGTTATCTGCACATGAAACCTCTAAAAGGGAAGTTGGTGCAGTCTAGCATCTACTAGTGGGAGCCTTTTTGGAGCTCTGATTTAACATAATGCCCTCGAGGAGCCTCTCATTTAAATTGACCTCTACGTAGATCTTGGCTACTATGGTTTTTCCCATTACTAATGTCTTCTTGCCAATTTTGAGGAAGGTCTCTAAATTGTTTCCAATTCTCTTCAGTATCTCCAGACTCCAATATTTAAGCAAGTGTTGGAGTTTTATCTATATTACCAGCTTGAATATTTGTTCTTAAACAAGGTAAAAACTAGGCTTCCAATATTTTATATACAAACAAGCAACATGATCAAAGGTCCTCCCTTGTGAATTATTTATTTATATTTCTTGCTTTTAAAAGGGAATGTTGGAAAACCTTTTGATCTTACATGGAGCTTGAGTGTATATCCAAGGCCTTTTTCCCTTGGTGGTTGAGAGTTGAGACCCATCCTTGGAGTGCTTTCATTCCCATTTGTCTGTTGTTGAACTTCCCCATAAATGCTCTCTTTGAGTATTTCATCACTATTTTCACCACCAATCTCTCCTCTATCTCTAGTTTCATTTCTCTCTTTGCTTAACGCACTTAGGTTTTTTCTTCCCCTTTTGTTTTCCCTTGTTTTTGAACTCTTCAAGGGTACATGATCCCTTTATTTTGTCTCTTCTGTTGTGTGCATCACCTCCCCTATAAAGTGAAAACCAAGTACCCTGTATTATCTACTGTAATGAGGATGGTGAAAATATTAGTTGGTAGCAAATCTTGGAGTAGAGCCTCCTGATCCTTTTCTCCAAGTTCATCTCCCCACAGTGTGGCAACATTTATTTGGCAAGTTGCAAAAGCCATATCTTTGTCAATTTATTCACCTCCTTTGTGATGATTATTCTCTACATGGGGTTCGGTGTAGATTTTGTTGTCGTTGAGTACCTTGTTGTGGAGTGTCTTACCCAACAATAAATATGTGTTATGGGTAAGAATTCCATTCATAATGTAGCTTAACCGTATCCTATCCAAAATGGCCTCAACATGATTTTTTTTCTATTCCAAAAATGGTTTGGTGCTATTTTCACCATAAACAAGGAGCTTAAAAGAGATTTTTACTATTAGTTATTATAGCCTTCTTGTTTGTCATTTTTAGTGATGCCACAAAATACAAGGAAGTTAGTTGTTTATGGAAGCTATAGGGCCAATAATTTTATAAATATTCCACAACATTGTCTAATAAAATGATTATAAATACTTCTAATGGAAGTATGGGACCAAAATTTAACTAAATAATTTTCATGCAACAACTTATGCAACTTCTTGAAGTTTGAGTTTTCATAAGAGATGTCAAATAATTTGTTTTGCTAATTCTTGCACATAAGTTTTTGCAAACACGGTAGAATATTTGTGACCTTGTTTTGTTGGAAAAATTGGGGAAATTTTCTATAAAATTGATTTTTTTCCTACTTGTTCAATTTTTTTGTGATTGTTCTCACAGGGTTGCATAACTTACATAATATCATATTATTTTTTCATGTCCTCATTATGTACAAATATCACTTTGACATCATTGTCTGGCTTACATATCCATAAAATTAATTTTGAATATTATTTGAAGTTGAACTGAACTTGTGCAATAGCTGCAGTCATGGATCGACTCTTATTGTATATAAAGGTTGATAGTGTACATTCAAAAATTATTAAACTTCTAATACAAACTTCTAGCAATTAAAGGCCAAACTGGATCACCAAGTTGAGTCTTTGGGAATATTTTTCATCGAAACTGTTTTGAATCATTTGATAGTATATTCAAAATCAGTTTTCTCACTTACATGCTAGGACTTGGCATTGCAGAGCAAAATAAGAAGAAAATTATAGAGTTGAATTCTGAATCGGACAAAGCAAAAGCTTTGGTATGCCAATACTTTAACTATCTACATTTTCTTTTTTATGATGGTTATTTTGGTTTAAAGGTTATCATGTAAGAAAATATGTTTAATTTAGTATGTATGGATATCTGTAACATTTTCAGACTATTATTAAAATTTATGCAACCAAATCCGAAAAATGGACCTTCAAGAAAGAAGCTCGCAGCTGAGTCTGAAGGCTACTTTGAAGCCCTGTCTCTATCTTGAGATATCATGTGAAGATTTGATTAATTGTAAAGAAGATCACCTACCTTGGTTGATGAAAATTTGTTTCTCTTCCCTGAATGGATGAACACGTAAAGTGGGATTTTTTTAGGTGCACATTTTTGTTGTATAGCATCAGTATCCATATTCATATATTGTAGGCATAGTTTTAAATATCAGTTACTTTTCTAAGTCTCAGCCATGCATTCGATGCTATTCTCCTCATTTGAAGCATTTATTGCTCTCAAGAATTATGGGCCTAAAGGATACATGCTGTCAAATTTATTGATAACTGGTTTTTTGTATTAGTCGACAACAACTTCTCCTTTTGTAGAACGGTGGTGCTTAATTTAGAAATTTTTTATCTTGTAACTCATGGGTGCTTCATTCACCACTCTAAACATGAATTTCCAATATAAAGACATAATAATCTATAAGGTAATACCACATGCATGGATGGAAGGGGAAACTCCACTATATATTTCTTCCCTCCTGCCACAATCAAACATTATTTCCAAGAGTCTGGAGTTTAATCTCTTCTGGTCTTCCTCAACTATTGAGGGAACTTGTTGCCCCTTTCTTTAAACTATGAGAACATGCTTATTGCCCCTCCTTTCTTCCCCGTCTAATGTGTTATCATGCTTCTTTTGATATTGGGCCTCAATATTTGGGTTGATATATTACACAATTAAACCCCATTGTTAGGAATCCAAAGAAAAAGGGCTTTACCCCTTAAGTATGAATCCAAAATTTTCCTTGCACTTAATGCAATTCCATAAGTAGTTTCCACCTTATTTTTTTCCTTTTTCTCTATCTTTCTTTGACACACTTCCTTAGAGGGGAATCAATGCGAAATTTATGTTTTTTTTCACCATATCCTCTCCCTTCACCACTTCTTCCACCATGATTTCTATGATCATACATTCACCAAGATGATGAATGAGATTCCATAATAAGAATATAGGAGAGTCAGAAATAGAACAAATAATATTTTTGAGTGTTGTTGTTCTATCAAAAGCTCTTTTCTGAGTTCCTCCCTTCAAATATTCTTGGCGAAGTTATTTTTCAGTGTTGCTCTATTAAACACGTCACCCTAAGCTATTCTCATTTATGTTGTTCAAATCTGCTTTTCAAAGTATGAAATTGAAAAATGAGATGAGGTGGGGTTTCAAGTACTTTTGTAGAGAGTCAAAGGGGAAAATTTGATAAATATGGGGGGGGGGGAAGCCCTCTTCAAATTCCAATTGGTGTGGGGAGGCCATGTGGACACACTCTACCTATTCCCTCCAAAATCAGCAAGGTATTTTACAAATTATTTTTGATTTTATTCATAGAATGTGTCTCTTGTTGATCAGTGCTCTATCCTACAGATTCTAATGTGAATCAATAAATATGCATTTCCAATACAAAATGGAAACATGTTTTCCATCCTAGGATGGTGATTCGAAAGGTCGTAAATTGTCTAGGATTCATTGTGTATTTTAAACATTTCATTGCCATTAAAATAATTATTATATTTATGCTTAATATGCCTTGAAAGTATAATATGTCTAGTAGAAATGGAACTTCTATTATGTATGCTATGATATTCTAAGTCACAAATGGAGGCTAGAAAATAAAAATGAATCTAATGTTCTCTCTCCAATATTTCCAAGTAAAAATTTTCTCAAAATTGTATTCTTGAAAGTATCTCATGTGGTTGACTATCTCCAAAATAGCTGACATATTGATCATATCTTATATGCACTTTTCTTGAACTCAAAATTTATGGGATTTGTTCTATTCATGTTCACAAGTTCTTCTTATGGGTGCAAGTCACAATAATTTGAAAAAAGTTAAACATGGTGTTCAATATGCAGTGTTTGCAGCTTACCATCTAGCCCTTAAGACCTATTTCCTTGTAGATGAAGGTGCCACCTTGCTTGAACTTCCTTTGAAATTACTAATAATTGCTACATTTCTAGACAAATAATTAAGTTTATATAGATCTATTTCTATGATACCAGCTCTATTGTTCCTATTCCAAAACAAAACCGGTCAGGAGAAATGAAAAACCTAAAAATGTATAAGATAATGTCAACTATCTTTACCTTAGTAGATGACCCTATAATTGATAACAATAAATGAGAGTCCAGGATTCCTCCTACTAGTGGAGGGATGGGACCACCTATGTCACATGTTACTAGTAAAACTAGCCCTCATGGAACCAGCCTTGTTCAAACGGATTTTTTTTTTAAGAAATATTCCGTAGGAGCCTTACATGTGCTCAAGTTACAGGGGTAAAGTGGAATACATATCCATCTAAACGGAGACCTTTGTTTCCAACTACTCATTTAGGTGATTTATCTATATTTTTAGCTTCAATAAAGGCATATTCAAATTACAGTATATCTCTTGTGGGTCCAGGTTCATATGGGGCAGTCACGTCATATTTGGAACTTCAAGATAAGGAATCAAAATATTCAGATCTGGAAAATGGTTTCCCAATTTTAGTTTCATCCAAAGTTAATCCTAATTTTCAAATAACAATAGAGGAGCTATCTTGGAAGGTGGCATGGGAGAATCAAGGAGTAGTATAATAGGAAATAAAGTCCAAGGTTTTTTTGGATAAGCAAATTTTAGGGTACAAAAACCAAGAATAGGTTTTCTCTAAAGAAGACTTTCCACCATCTCCTTATGATCATCAAAGTATATTGGTTTTGTTATCGAGTCACTATGTGTTGAAGTGGACATTATGTTGGCATTCAAAACTCTTTCTTATAAGTATTATGGCAATTTTGACAAGCCACTAGGAAGGTACCTCCGGGATGATTTGTTTGACTAGGTAGATTTTTTCTTCATGTTTTTTTCTTCTTCTATAGTTTTCAAGAAGTTTTTTTCTTCATGTCTATTTCTTCTTACGTATTTTTCTCTTGCTAGCTTGTAGAATTTTCATTTACACAGTAATAATTGGAAAATTTTGATGTAACAAAATACCAAAAAAATGTGGAATTCTCGTTGTCGTTTCTTTAATGAACCCTCAGAAGCACATGTTCTTTGCTACACACACTGTCAGGGCGGATTCATGATATTGGTAAGATATTTACCTTTATTTTTGACATTACTTGGTGAACGTGAAGGAAAAATATGATGTGGCATAGGCTCTTAAAATTTGCAAAGAAAGATGGAGTTCCAGAAGCAACCTGATAAACCCCACCTTGCATGTTTGATGCTGCATGGGGTTTATCCTTTGGAAAATTCCTAGATCTTAGTTTTTCTAATGATGTTGTAACAAGTAGATTTTTCAGCTACGGTCATTCATTACATTGAGGATGCAGGCTACCATAACAACCAAGGTGCCAACCCAACAATTGTGATGCTCTAGGGCTCCAAACACCCTCCAGACCATAACCAATTCAATTAGTCAGTTAGCCCAAAACCCAAGTGGAACACCCTTCTCCGAGATGTCCAATCCCTCTGCAATTCCCACCTTCCAGGTTTCACCAACTAGTTGCTAGAATTGTTGTCGATTCTGGAACCCGAGCGCAAGACTCACCAACAATAATCCCCAGTCCGTGTACAACCCAAGTATAGGGTTCACCAACTAGTTGCCATAACCATGAATGGCTGAATAATGCACTTTTTTTCCTGAATAGGTTACCAACTCCCCCATTTTATAAACATATCTCTCCTTTATTTAATATTATAATATAATATTATAACATTACTTTTTTATTAAGAAACCTTTACTAGTCATGGAGTCATCAGCTCCACATACTCTTTTGTCCAGGTCCTCTTAGTATTTATTAATATGCATAAAGTAAACTTGTTTACCATATCAAGATTTCTAGTCTCATAGCATAAAAATCACATACACACATTGGCCCCAACACTTAAATACACATACACATGGGCATATTGCCCTAGAAGAAACTCCCAACTCACCAGCCTAATTAATTATGTCCTGACTCACCAACCTATTAATCTCACATGTACATGGTGAATACAACATAGGGGTTGAATATGGGATGTTATATCCTCCCCCCCTTATTTATGCACTTTCCTTGATGCATTTATTATATACATAATCCATAATTTTTGCTGCATAGTGACATTCTCCTCCATGCATTCATCCTCACAGTCAGTATGTTGTAGATCCATTGTTCCTATCCTACACTGATTTATTTATTCAAGGACATCCTCAATTTCCTGTGCATGAATAGGGTCCAGAGATATTTCTCAAACCCCACATTGATGGGTGTGCAATCTAGTACAAATCTCATCATACTTCAAAACTGAGATAACTTTTGAGTGCGCATTTTTTCAAAAGGCCATCATAAATACTTCCATCCTATGAATATCTCTCCAAAAATGAAATGCTTCCCTTGCAACTATCTAGGAGCATATAGTACTAATTTTTCTACCTCAAATTTAATTCAAGTGTTGTAGGATAAGGTTGAGCCTTTGTCATAGGAATAAACTCATCCTTATTACTTTTGTATTTGCATGAAAACATAGTGCTAAAATCCTCAATTCAAGGACATCCTCAACTCCCTATGCATGAACAGGGTCCAGAGATCTTTGTCACACCCCACATTGATTGGTGTGCAACCCAACACAATTTCCACCATACTTCAAAATTGAGATAAATTATCAGTGTATATTTTTGCAAATGGTCATCATAAAGACTTCCAGCCCATGAATATCTCTCCATATTTTAAATTCTTCCCTTGCAACTATCTGGGAGCATAAAATACTGCTTCTGTTGCCTAAAATTTTATTCAAGTGTTGTAGGATAAGGTCGAGCCTTTGTCATAGGAAGAAACTCATCCTCATAACTTTTGTCTCTGCATGGAAAAATAGCATTGGAATCCTCAATTCCTTGTGTATGAACAAGGTCGAGAGTTCTTTGTCACGACCCACATTGGTGAGTGTGCAACCCACACAAATTCCATCATATTTCAAAATTGAGATAACTTATGAGTGAACCCCAATTCCCTGTACATGAACAAGGTCAAAATATCTTTGTCACACCCGACATTGATGGGTGTGCAACCCAGCACAAATTCCATCATAATTCAATACTGAGTTAACTTCTGAGTGCACATAGTGCTACAATCCTCAATTAGAGGACAACCTCAATTTCCTGTGCACGAATAGGTTCCATAGATCTTTTTCACACCCCACATTGATGAGCTTTCAACCCAACACAAATTCCATCATACTTCAATTTTTTTCCACAATGCTTTGTGATATTTCATTCAACTTGGAGTTGTATTTATCCATGATCAAATTGAGATTTTTCCTCAATCACACATCACAATATTCTTATTTCTAAATTCAGTATATTTTGTTACACATTTTCTTACATCTAAGATACTCCAATTTTCCAATTGGGCATAGTTGAAGATTTTTGTAACTCCCATATTATGCATGCAACACTCTCGTGAACATAAAAATACCATTTTATCCTTTATGCTCTATTTAATTACATGAATTGGAGCAGGCATAAAATTGTTAACCTCAAAAATATGAATTGAATCAGAGCTAGACAAAAACTGGATCAAAAACCTGGTTGTCAAAAAATACATAAATGATTCAAATTTAGGAAAAACATATATATTATTGTGCGTCCATATGAATCACAACCATTATACAAATTTTTTTTCCATTTAACTTGAGTTTTCTCGAGCACAGATTTGGAGGTTTCCCATAATGAAATTCTTAAATAATATAATGCCCTGAAGCCTAGTGTGCACCATATCATAGTTAATATCTAAAATCTTTGGCACCCTTAAGCCTCGCACTAGTCTGAGAATCAAATACCATACTATAAGCATATTTGTGCTAAGAGAGTTCACCATGCATTTAAAGCCACATTTTTTCTTAAGGGTGAAAGTGGTTCTGTATCTCATAACTTTGTTTGAAGGACAAATGTTCATATCATACAACAGAGACCAGCTTGAAATGTTTGTTCTATATCTAGAAGTATTTTTATGACATTGTTCACACACCAGCACTAAAGATGCAACGTATTATGTGCATCCTTAGATATGTTTGAGACTACAAGCTAACTGTACTTATATATTAGAAAAATAACCATCAATATTTTTCTTCTAGCATTTTGGGCTGAATTCACAATATTATGCTAAAAAGTGTCATTTCAATGTCTCGAAATTAGGATATATAAATGTGAGATATATAATCTACATCTTTGGGTTATCTAGTTTTCAAATTTGATCTTTTTTAGGCTACATATTTGTGTTATCTAATTGTTTGAAATTTTAACTTTGAAGATATTCTTGAATGGACTTTGTAAATACTTGACATATAGAGGTAAGGCAATGGTACCATAAATTGTGTTATTTCAAATATCTCCAAGGACTTGGTGCAGTGCCTCAACCTACCCACGGCCCCTCAACCATCCCCCTACCAATTGGGATGTGTGCAAAAAGAGGGTTCTTGCCTTATAGTCCCACAACACTATGTTGTGAAATTTTCACTTCGTCCTTTCTATTACACAATGGTCTATGATGTTTCTTCATTGGACTATGCCAATCCCCTGCTTATTCTCCCTTACCAAAAACAATGCCATGCTATCTATAATACTAAAATTCCAAATTTTCACAAAATACAATGTCCTAAATAAATACTTATCTATATAGAATCTATAGTTACATTTAGGATTATATAATTTGTGTTGGAGTTGTTCCTTTATGTTTTACTACAATCCTAATGTTGACAAGATTTAGCTGATTTTTTTCATCAATTGCTCATAGAATATGAAAAAGGAAATGATTGTCAAAATGTGGCAAAATTTACATTTCTCCTGATTTATTTTTTTATAGTTCATGACAATATAGTCATGTTGCATGAATGAGTTATCCTACAGTCTATTTCAATTTGTGGATTTTATTTTCTTCCCATTTTATTACAAGGATGTAGATCTCATTTTTTTTCATGTATCTTATCGAGTCCCAAATGCTGGTAATGGAGCAGATTTTGAGAAGTAGTCGTGGACACAGACTCTATCTGAGTTTAATGTTACAATACCATTTTCACCTGGTACCAGGAAAAGTTTAATGGTCTATGCATAAAGAAGAGTTATCTAATGGCGGGGTTTAAAGGTAAACCTCATGTCCTAGTTGTAAGTCATTTATTTTTGTTTCTTAGCTGTAATTCATTTGTTTGATTTTGAGCTTTATTAGATCAATTATTTCACTAATTCAATATGCATGGCCATTATTTCCCACCCGATGTAAGTTACTTGAAATGGTTGATATAACATTAAATTCTAGGCCACTTTTATTTTAAGTCAGAGATTATATTGATTAAAAGTATGTTCATATTTTGATTGGTTTACTGGGAGCTTGATTTAAAAAAAATTGTAAATCCTATGTGGATGTTATTTTTTCAGGGTGTGCTCTTTGCACCAGTAAGGTTAGATGAGTTCTGTAACATAGGTACACATCAAGCAGATCTTTGGTCTTTTTTGTGTATTTTTTATTCTTTATATCATTGATGGATGGTTATTGATTGATTTAAAACAAACGATGGGAAGGTCCTACCAATTATCTTGAATAAACAAAATCAAATGGAGTGGCAGAATTGTGTTTTATTGGGTGAGCCAGAAAATGATGGTATTGACGAGTCCTCCCCGCTAATCAGTTGTAAATGTTAGACCAGTTCCCAAATATCAGTTATCTACAATGGAAATAGTGACTAGCTTTAATATTTGTATGAATAGCGAGTCTGGCCATTTTCTTGTTTTTTTCCTATGAATGATATTAATTTTTCAAACTCCAACTAGTTTGTTGTTGAACCAATTAAAGATTTGATGAAAGACGTATAATTTTCAAATCTCTTTTCTAAATCTATTTTCTTGAGCAAATTTTTCTTTTTTATTTTATGTACCATAATTTCTACTATGTGACATATGTTATGATATAATTGCTTGGATAAATAGACAAAAGTGTTATACAATGTAGTCTTTTTTAAATATGAAGAAACATGATTTCCAAATACAAAGTTTATTAATTAAGAACATCTTTTAGACTTCTTAGATATGTTATGATTATATATTGGTAGGGAATTTTGTGTATGTTGATGTTGTGTTGTCTCTTTGTTTTCTGTCAGGTAAGAATGGTTAATAAGGAACACGTTCTTGACCAGCAAGAACAAATCTTATTCTACTATTGAAAGGGATCTCCATGGTTTTCAGTCATGGAAAGAGAAACACAGATGATTTTCTTGTTTAGTAAAATATTGTCGAGACTTTTATTTTTAAGATATAATTTTTAAAATTCTAAATATTTAAAGGGTGCTAGCAAAATGGAAGAGCACCTGCCTTACAAGCAGGAGGTTGGTGGTTCAATTCCATCTTGCCCTAATATTAATATGGAATGTTGGCGATCATTTTTTGGTGACAACTACTATTTTGGCCATCACCAATGAGCTTATGGTGACATTTTTTGACCCTCACCAAAATATGAAATGGGGGCAGTCAATGAATACCACCATATATATGCATCAACAGTGATGACCACGAAAGGTCCGTCACCATAAATCGTTGTTGATATGAAATGGTGAGGGTCATTCTTTTTCATTATAATCATTATTTGTGATGGACCTTAATGTCACCAATGAGCTTATCATGACATTTTTTGACCCTCGCGAAATATGAAATGGTGACGGTCAATGAATGTCGCCATATATATGCACCAGTAGTGACGGCCATTAAAGGTCCATCACAAAAAATCATTGTTGTTGATATGAAATGGTGATGGTCACTATCATTCATTATAATCAATATTCATGACATACCTTGAATGTCACCACAACACATACTTTCAGCGACACCACTTTTGGTGACGTTCAGTTTTTTGGTGGCTGAGGATATTTTCCATCACCATTGCTCATATGAAATGGTGATGGTCACTATCCATCATTATAAATCATTATTGGTGATGGACCTTGAATGTCACCACAACAACTATAGTTTCTGCGATGCCACCTTTGGTGACGTTCACTTTTTGGTGACGAAGACTCTTTTAACCCTCACCAATGAGCTTATGGTGACTTTTTTCGCCCCTCGCCAATGTACCTTTTTCTTGTAGTGGAATTTCCAAATGAACCTCCTGTAGTAGCCTGCTAACCCCATGAATCAACTTACCTCATCCACTTTCTTAGGAGCTTCCCATTCCACAATAGCTCTTATATTTTTCAGATCCACAACCATGCCTTCCTTGGAGGAAACATGTCCCATGTAATGTACCTTTGCATAAAAGAAGTTGAATTTACTAAGCTTGGAATACAATTGATTCTCTCTTAGAAATCTCAATGTTGTTTCTAAGTGCTCAACATGCTCTTCCTCATTCTTAGAATATATAAATATATCATCAATGAATAAAATCACAAACTTGTCCAAATAAGGTGACAACACACTATTCATCAAACACATGAAATTAGTTGGAGCATTAATTAGACGAAAAGGAACTATAAAAAGCTCATAATTCCCATGCCTGGTCCGAAAATCAATCTTGTAGATGTCCTCTTCTTTGGTGAGTGCATGACGATATCCTGATCTCAAATCAAGCTTCGAGAACATTTTTTCTCCCTTCAACTGATCAACCAATTCATCAATCCTCAACAGAGGGTACCTATTCTTTATTTTCACCTTTTTCACCTTCCTGTAATCAATGCACAACCTCAAAGTACCATCCTTATTCCTCATAAACAACATTGGTGCAACATAAGGCGACACACTTGGCCTAATGTGTCCATTCTCAATATTTTCTTTCAACTACAACTTTAGTTCCACTAACTCTGGAGTGCTCGTCCTGTAAGGTTACCTTGATATTGGTGATGCCTCTGGTACCAACTCAATCAAAAATTCCACTTACCTATGAGATAGAAATTATAAAATCTCCAGTGGTAATACATCCTGAAAATACATTAAAATCAGATACCTTTTCAAGACTTCTACATCCTCAACATCCTTACCTTTATCACTAGAAACATGTACTACAAACAATGCACACCCTTTCCTGCAACTATGTATTTCCTGCATAGTTGTAACCATCCTCACTAATGTAGGCTTCTTCTTACTGTGCACTATTCCCCTCTCCATCATTATCCAAACACTCGATATACTTCTCATAACAATCCACCTTAGTCATGTGAAGTTACAAAAAATCCATACCCAGAAGCATACTCTTTGAACCCAATGGAAGCACATTTAGATGCACTAATGTAGGCATACTAGTAAACTCAAATGCACAAACCGTTACCCAATGATGAGATATTTTCTTAGTACTTGTAGCCAACTGCACCAACCAAGACTCTACATGCTCTTATTTTCTTAAATAAAAATTTCCTACTAGGTCTGCATTAACATAAATATAATTAGATCGAGGGTCAATAAAAATAGAAACAACTTGATCACAAAGCTGACCTTCCATCTCAATAATAAATGCCTGGTAATCTTCCTAATTGTTACCAAATTTTGTGTAGATCCGAGGAATGCTTTTCCCAACATACCCAATTGTTTGTGCCTCTTGAGCACTATATATTTGAGGCCTACCACCCTGATAAAATGGAAAATCCTTCTTGTGATGATCCTTTCCACATACCCAACACTACAACCATCCACTACCTATTTTTTTGTGATCTCTAGGCTTAGGTCCATGTCCCTTATCAAGTGCATTAAACTTCCTGTAAGGACCAACATTCTCTTTATCACCTGCATCCTAAGGTCTTTCTTGCTTCGATGGCCACTTCTCATTCATATTATCATTCCCTTTCCATCTTTGCTTAGACTTTTCATTATGCTTTGATTTCTCATAATAGTGCTTCAACTTCCGAATGGATTCTTCCAACAATAAAGGCTCATCATACTCAATTTGTTCCTTAAATGCTAATGGAAATCCATTGATAATATATAAACTTTTGTCTTCTCATCTTTGAGGTAAGGTTCATACCTCAACAACTCAAGGAACTTAGTCATGTACTCATCATATGCCATAAATCCCATTTTCATCTCATAGAACCCCATGGATTATTTTTTATAGTATCTCTCTGATAAATAATACTTCCTCAAGAGTCCCTTTAATTCATGCCAACTCAACTCTTTTGTCCTGATGTCTTTGACACGTTCACATATTCCCACTAGATATTTTATTTCCCTTTGAGACAGAAAATAACTATCTCAACCTTCATGTTCTCCGTATAGTCATGAAACTCAAAGATATTTTTCATTCCAAGAAATCATGCATCTACATCCTCTATTTTATTCAACTCTCCATCAAATCTAGGTGGCTTGGCTTTCTTGAACTCAACCAGAAAATATGCCCTATCAGTCCTCCTATAAGGATGATAGTGATGATGACCATGATACTTGTGTAAACCAGAACTAGATTAGAAACCATATCCACTGCCTCTCCTATCAGGTGTATCCAAGGTTTTTCCATCTTTGATAGTGTCATCTCTGTCCAACATGTGCCCACCGTTAGAAATGTTTCCTTATGCCCCATTAGTATTGTCCTCCTATCCGTAACTAATTTATGGTTGTCCCTATCTCTACAAGTCTGGTAAACTATGAAGGATAAATCCATTGATCTCTGTTTTTTTTCCTATGCCCTAGAAATTCTTTCCTATGACTAAATTATCTTGTCATTGTCGAATTTGAAACTTCATCATTTTTCCTTTAAACTTATCAAGGCTTATACTATGTTAGGAGTGTACCCATATCTATTTTTCTCATATGATATGTAAGGAGATTCTCGTGAACTGTAATACACCATTTTGCTAGTCACCTTTGATATTCTTCTTCATGCAAGCATACCATATCAAATAACCAAATATAAACTTAATCAACATACCTCTATGAAGTTCAGGGGAGGCTATCTCATCTACAAAATAAATCCATATTAGCACGATAAATGTATATACAAAGTCATATAAATATACCAACCTCCTGCACGATGACCATAATCATGATACTGCATGCATAAAAACCACTTAGACACTCACATGCATACATAAAAAACATATTATTCCCATCTAGTCCAAGTATTGAACCATGTTCTAATACCACCCTATAATGCACTCCTCCCTTATTTACCCACTTTCACTACCCTGCTAAGATAAACATGAGATGAATGATAATATGACATGTCCCAACCCCATAAGTACAATTAAGGAAGTGGATTTAAAAAAATACAACTTTACTGACATTCCTCAATAGATACAGGATATATTATAGCTAAAACACTACTCCTGACACCCAAACCCCAAGTTGGAAGTTTTTTCAGTGACCTCAGCCCCCAACCGCATGCATGAAAATATTGACATATGGTTGAGGGCATCCCAACGCATGCATAAGCCTAGCAGGTAGTGGTTGTAAACTAAACTCTTCAGTTCAGAGAGTGAAGTCTTAGATTCTGAGCCTAAATTTTAGGTCAACCTCTAGACCACTACCCATAACTCAATGAAACTTTCCAGAATGATAAATAAAATCAGGAAAAATCCATTCGCACAAAAAATTTATAAAAAAACTTGACCCAACCAGGCCTAACGATGATATTCATTTATTCAAACATATTAGGAACATGTAATCTATACATCATGAATGAATATCTAAACATAAGGGTCTGATACTTATATGAGAATCACCAATAAGTTATAATGCCCTCTTATAATAGTAGCAATAACATTTTTTAGCTCATGATTTCAATCACCATTCATCAACTAATGAAAACATTTTAAGATCCATAGCTAGAACCTTTCATGAAACCATGCTTATAACTAGCATATAACCAAAATAATAACAATGATAGAACAACCATCAAATCCAAATACTAACAAGACCAAATACTCATGAAATACAATATTGAAATACCTCTTATTAACATATGAAAAATCCAACCAAGTTAGGGACTTCTAGGTACCTCCTAACCATAGACTCGTCTGAACCAAATATTTCTTTCAACCAATCACCCACGTGTCGTATTCCAAGCATGGATGCAGAACTCAAGACATAAAAAACTAGGGCTTCATAGAGATTAATCCACCTCCATCCTCATGATCCTACGATCTCGCCAAAACCATTCAAGAGACCACATAAGGAAACGAAGAAATAAACAACCAGGGCTTCCTAGAGATTAAACCACATCCACCCTATAGGTACCATGATCCCACCAAAATCAGCCAAGATATCAGTAAGAAAAAAAATAGCTTGGATGACTTAGAATTTATTCACCTCTACCTTGAGGAATTTTCTTGTCTCCACCCATCCGTTGAGGTTTTCCTGAAGATTAAACCTCCTCCACCCCAAACCCTTGGGAATTTTCTGGAGACCAACTCACCTGGTTCTAAAACCTTTCAAAAATCCAAATCTCAACCAAATAAAAGAACCCCATCATGCCATGGCTATCCAAAAATGGAAAGGCAAGGCTAAAACCACTGTGACACCTAGAAAAACCCATGCCAATGAAAACAAGAGAACCAAATACTCAAATGCATGTATCATGCAATCACAAATCAGCTATTAAATCACACATGCAACCTATTACTTATAGGTCTTCTTGTTTAAGCTTCTTGATCCAACCTTCCATGCTTGTCCTTAGATTTCTGTTGCTTCCATGTCCTTCTCTTTCCTTCCTTTTCTTGATTACTTTTTTCCTCCTCTTCATGCTCTTCACTCTATGGAACCATATCCAAATCTAAAATGACAAAGAGTTGTGAATTGATACTCATAATCATTTTTATAATTGAGGCCTCTATTTTCTTCAATTTCCTTTATTTTCCTTAAATTTGTCTCGCATGAAAATTTGTGACCTTTCATCTCTACTTTCTCCTATTTTCCTTTATTTTCATAAATAAATTTCAATTAATGTGTCTTTACCATTTCCAATGTCTTTTCCAATTTCCTTAGCCATAATAAACAAAAATGAACACCCACTAGGATGTTTTTCATAGCATTCACCTTGGAATATGCGTCCCATGACCTTAGTCTCATTTTTACTTTATTAACTTTATTACATGAACTTTAACCTAGGGACACAACTAACTCAACTAATGACTAGAGCTCATTTAACCAAGTTCAACTAAAAATAACTCAACTATATTTCTAGATCTTAACAATAAACTTGTTGTACCTTGGGAAATAACCTTCGACTGAAAAGAGATCAGTGCCCAAGATATTTATTTAAAATTGAAAAGGAATGAATTGACTATCCAAATTTTTTATCAAACCCCAGAATTTTGATTAAAACCCTTTAACCTTCCATATGTGGAAAATGTTTCTAAAGTGGCCTTCTAATGTTCAATATAAATGAAAGAAAGAGAAGAAATAAGTGATGGCGGAAATTATTAGATAATAGGTTTCCTTGCACATAATCGTTTATCTTTAACTTTATAAGAAATATGATTAGCATGCAATAAAATTTAGAAAAGAGGAGTGCATCATTAAAGGTTAACTTTAACTTACAGAAACTGAAACTCACAGAAATGTAAAATAAAATCCCAACAATTTCATTACGCTTTTATAAGAAGAAAACATTAACGCAAGATCTAAACAAGAAAGAATTATCATACCCAAAAAAAATTGGAATCACAGTGAAAAATTTATTCATAAGCATATGAAAAGTGAAAGTACAATATTGTGTTTTCCTCTAAGGTACAAAAATCTAGAAACCTCACTTCTTCTTTCCAAGTATTTTATACAAAAATTTCAAAAGAACTGTTGTAAAACTCTCAACCTCCTATACTACCTCGGGACCAAATATCCTCAAAATATTACACTTGGAAAATGAAATTACATTGAAATAAAAATATTGCTGCAAAAAATTATAAAATAAAATAAAACTCAATCGCTATAACACTTTGTCATTGGATGATATGTACTTCAGGGATAGTAGAAGGCCCTTCTCCTGCATCAAATGCTTGGGGTGACATCCATTCTCTTCATTTCTTCCACATATATTTTTTTGCATTTGGGCTCTTAATGAACCTCACATTAGCCATCATAAATTTATTGATCATATTGTATGTTGTCTTTTCAATAAATAGTGTCCTCATTTTCCATTCAAGGTGAAAATATTTGTCTAAATAATTAAAAATAGTGCCCCTTTTAATATTTTTGTATGCTCATATGTTGTACCAATTTTTATTTTTCCTTCCACAATAAATGTTTCAAAAGTCTCCAAAGGTAGACAATTTCCTTGCTAGTCCCAACATCATGGTAAGAACTCCCTGGTTCTTTTGTCAAAATCAGTATTAAATTTCATTACAAAATCTTTAAATTCTGTTAATTTCTTTTCAGCCAATTTCCTATACATATTCTTCACTTTCATCTTGTTTATTTCCATTACATATTCAATCATGTCTTCAATCCCAAGTTTGTTCAATTGTTATGCAGATTTGGAATTCAAAAAATTAATCATGTTCTTACCAAATTGGACTCTTTGCTGTAATTTCTTATTAATAGCCATGATTACACCCTCGAGATCCGTGAAAATTATTTTCTCTTCTTCAAAAATAAGCAAATAATCCCAAATGTTTTTCATTGTATTTATAATTTCATTCCATAATATTTCCCTTAGCTAGATAAGGGACATGTTCCCTTTCACCTTTTCTTTCAGTTCTTTGATCTCCTCGTAAGCAAGATGGAAATATTTTCTATACTTTTCAGCAGTCTCCTTTCTCATGGATAATTCATGTTCAGATGATTTAATGATATTATTTGCATTATAAAAATTAATTTGGTTCTTTTTCATTTATTTATTATCAGGTTTTAACTCATTCATGGCGTGAGTTATTTTTGCAGTTCGATCTTCTGAATCTTCTTGCATCAGAATTGTACAAACATGTGAATCAATTTTTCTCTACAAATCAGCACTCATTTCTTTTAATTTAGCTACTTCGTTTCTCTGCAGTATTTCATTACTCCATAATTCCTTATCTTTCTCAACCTATACTATCTCTGTAGCTATTGGATGCTCTACAAAATGTAATTTCAATTTATTCGTGAGTACTTGGATTTCTGCTTCAGCTCCTTGCAACAATTTTTGAACTGCACTTCTATCTTTAGGATTGACTCCAAGTTTAATAACCAAATTCTTCAATTCTTCATTTTTAGTTCTCAATTCCCTTGATTTTTCCTTTTCAAACTTTAGTTGACCAACAAATTTCTCCAACATGCCTTCAGCTTTGCTGGAAAATGAAAATGTTTTATTTATATCATTGTAAATTAATTCTCTAGTCTTCCTATGGAGATTAATCTTATCAAGTAAAGGAATATTATTGGAATCTACTATTAGATTAATAGTTCTGAAACCTATTGAAGAAGAAATAGATAGCATAGAAATATGAGAATAGGAAATCCTTAATTGATTCCTTTCTAAATCCATGGCTAATAATAAACTTGTTTGATAATTAGAAGATGATTGAGCCTCCAACTGAGCTTCCATGTTTTCTCTGATCTTCTGTTTTTATCCTTAATTTGTGAAAACACTTGTTTTATTATTGGTAAAAAACTATGAGTAGCTTCATCTATATTGGAAGAAGATGGTGTAAAAAAGGACTCCCCAAACTGCAATTGAAAACTAGAAAATTTTCTTTTTACGTTGGCATGAAGAAGGATGTAGCAAATTATGTGGCAAAGTGTTTGGATTGCCAACTATTTAACGCAAAACATGGTCATCCAACATGTTTGTTGCAACCACATAACATTCTTGAGTCAAAATGGAAAGAAATATCTGTGGATTTTATTGTTGAATTAGCGGAGACAAGCAGGAGACATAACTCGATTTTGGTGGTGGTAGAAAATCTTACCGAAAGTGCCCATTTTATACCTGTTAGAGATACTTATAAAGCATATAAAATAGCACAAGTATTTATCAATGATATATTTAGACTTCATGGTTTTCCTAAGAAAATCATATCAAATAGGGCCTTTGTTTTATAAGAGTATTTGGGACTAGCTTTCAAGGATCCATCCAAACTCAATTAAACTTTAGCACAACTTATCATCCTTAAAATAAAGGTCAAAATGAAAGAGTAAATCAATTTTTGGAGGACATTGGTAGAATGTATGCAATGGATCAACAATCTAAGTGGGAAGATTATCTTCCTTTAGTGGAATTTGTGTACAATAACAGTTATCATTTCTCCCTTGTTATGGAACCTTATGAGATATTATATGGAAGACCATGCAAAACACTTTTAAGTTGGGATAGGTTGGAGGACATGATATTGGTAGGTCCCTAAATGCTTCAAGAAATGGAAGAACAAGTATGTCATATAAGGAAAATATTAAAGGAGGGACAGGAAAGATAAAAGAGTGATGTTGATATGCATGGACTCGATCGTAGTTTTAAAGAATGATTTTTTTTCTCCAAGTAAAACCTCAAAAAAATTCTATTAAATTTGGAAAATGATCCAACCTCTTTCCTCGATTTTTTGGGCCTATTCATATCATTGAAATGATTAGACCTGTAGAATATCGTCTTGCTCTACAACCAATTTTTCATCGTATGCATGATTTATTTCATATTTCATTATTGCGTCAGTATGTTCATGATCCTTCTCACATTTTATATTGGAATCAATTACAAGTAACAGACAAGGGGGCTTTAAAGGCATATCTAGTTTTAATTTTGGACGATTGAACTTGACAACTCAGACATTGCATGGTGGACCAAGGAAAGGTCCAATGGGACCTGTATAGCCCTAGTTCTTCCACTTGGGAGGATACATCTTCTATGCCTCTTGAGTTTCCATTTTTGTTTGATTAAACTTCGGGCCTGGTTTTCTCTAAGAGCGGGAATATGTAGCATCCCATTTTTCCTAGTACAATTTGGTGACCCCTATTGATGGTGATTTTTTGACGGATTATATATGATAGACTTATATGTTATGGACTTAGATCAATCACTTGATTGAAGAACATAGTTATATATATATATATATTTGTTACATATTTGTATTTCCTCTTATGTGTGACTATGTGATTGATTATACGGATCATATCTATGTTAATTTACGTCTCCTTTTGTTTTATATCTAGCTTATGACATATGAATGGAAGCTACTATGTCGTTTAGTTAATAGACCATAATGTTGTTTATTATTTATGATGTATATAATTATACATGCTTGTCCTTGTATTTAGTAGGATTTGGCAGGGAACTTACTTACCGTTGAGAAAGATGTTGACATGAATATGGAGGTCATGTATACATTTTGGTAAAATTTGATTGAATTAAATTTATTATGAATCTTATTGATGATTTTAATATATGAGGATATGATGTGTAGGTCTGGGGAAACAGGGCCTTGCCAACATATCATCATATGCATATGAGCTCACAACTCATACCTTGAGGCAAACCATATAGATTAAGAGAAGAATAGATTAGAATATATGGGAAATATTAGGGCACAGAGTCCTAACTTTCGAAATATCAAGTTGTTGAGTCTTGGATATTTGGAATAGATCAAGGCGTGGAGCATTGATTCTACTAGGACGTGGAGTTCTAATTACATGGCAAGGGTGCAGAGTCCTAACAAGTCAAGAGAGGTGCACAATAGGGGTGTGTAATCCCTATTCTCTAACTGAAAAACACCACTTAAGGGATTACATCAACCAGGTGAATTAACCTAAGTTAAACTTTAATTTGAATTAAATCCAATTTACCCACTTTAGAGGATTATTCAAAATAAATATAATTTTAATGTAAAATGTTACTTTTCTACGTTTTAAAAATAAATAATAAGAAAAATCCATAAGTAGACACATGGGTGGTGAATATTACATAACTTATGTATCTAAATAAAATAAAATAAAAAAGGGAAAATTTGGAGAGGTACCACCTTGGGGGGGGGTGAAAAATACAAAGTTTTATAAATAAATAAATAAAATGGTTAATTTTGCATGAAAGGGGTGTGGTGTCACTCCACTCCATGGTTATAAATATGGGAGTATTTTTCCCCATGGGGGCGAGACCAGTAAGAGTACGGAAAGGTTGCCAAAATGACTACCCAATTTCTAAATTAAAAGACCATTAATTTATCCTTGTTGATTGGGACTAAGTGGTGTGAGACGAAGATAGGATATCTTCCTTAGTTTGCCCAAACATTTCTCACTATTGTTGAACTTGGTATTGTTTGTGAGCTCATAGAGTTTGGGGGTTCCAAGGAAAAAGGATTCCTTTGGATATGGTTGGGTGGTAAATGTGACAGGTCTATTGGAGTTGTCTATATGAGCCTCTAAAAAAAGTAGAACGAATGAGTATCAGGTTGGAGTTAGCCACTTGAGTTGTTGAACAAAGTAGGACTCACTTAAAGTTTCCAGATTTTTATATGTTTCTTTAGTTAACCTTTCTTGGATGAAAATGTAGCTAGTTTACCTTTAAAGTAGTGGTTTACCATTTATTTATTTTGGTTATACCTTGATCCAGGTAGATTGAAGAGGTCCAAGTACAAGTGGCTTAAGTACAAAGGCTAAAAAATGAAAGTTCCCTAAATGTCTCAAACTTAGTGTCAACTTGAATATCTCGGCTTTTTGATTCCAACAGTGTAGATGACACTCAATTTCAAGTATGTATGAAGGATTTAGGAGCAGTCAAAGTTTGAGGGTTGACTTGGTGAAGTGGTAGAATGAGGAGGACACAAATTGGAAGTTTTCTAGCCACTGGACTCCGACCAGCTCTGACCAGATTTTGGGCAAAATTGTTGGGTCGTTAATTTGACTCTTTTGACCAAATTATGGACTTTTCAAAAAGGGCAGGTTGTTTATAATATATATATATATATATATATATATATATATTGTGGGGTGGGACATGACTGCCTCCCCCATTCAACAAACATATAACAAAGTATATTAAATTAGGGGCCAACGGCCATGACTCCGTCGGACACCTTACCCACTTTCCAACAACAATTTATATAAAAAAAGGGGGTCAGCAGGCATGACCCCGTCGCCCCCAAAATTGCGGTAATGACCACCATAAACGGGTGGGGACAACGGTACATCCCGCGGCCCCAACCCACATGGCATATATGTACAACAGAGCCAACAGAAGTATGGAGGAAGGCTACCCAATGCGGCAACCCCCTCCCCTTTCGTCGGAAACTACCCTCTTTATTATTTAATATATATCGGTTGGGTCTTCAAAAAAAACAATTGCATGGTTTTTAAAACAACAAGTTCAACTTAATATGGTGGGGATAGGGTTTGACCACCTGACCCACTCCCTCCAAATGAGGATCATAACCAATTCACCCAATGACTTCCTTTAGTAAGTCCCCAGCATTTTTATATAAAACCTTAATTCATAAGTGTGCCCAAGCAAGCCAGGAGTAGGCACAGAAATCGAGACAATGGAACCATGAGCATTGTGCAGGAGGGGGGTTGAACCATGATCTGAGCCATTTTCCAAAGGGTCAATATTTTCACTTTGTTAGATTCATGAAAATTTTATATGGATTCTATAGCTCTCGATGCCACGAATCCAACGATGTTGTCCATTTCTTCATTAGAGGTATTCAATTTTTGTGCACTTTCAACTACGAAGGTATAAGGGTGTAATTTTGCATTTTTATACTTGTACTTTAATTTTTTTCCACTTAATGAAAGAGGGCCTCCCCACTATTTGAGCAGGGTCCGGAGACGTAGTCCCTCCTAGACGAACTCTGATATCAATTCTGTGTCTTCTTGCATGATGTTAATTAATTCTCTCTTCTTATGTTTATGCCTTTAAATTTTCTTTATTTAATCTACAATTTTCACATGTAATTGTTTAAAAAATATCAAGAAAAATATTTTGGATCAAGTGGTATCAAAGCAGGTGTTTGTAGATGTGAATTACGTACTTTTATGCTAACTATAAACAGGCTACGAACAGGTGAAGGGACACTATAGTTTTTTGATCCTGAAACGGGACGTGCACATCAGAGAAGAGACATGGATGACGATGTTCGAAATGAGGAATAGCTCAACTTCCACAAGACCTTATACACCATGGCAGATCGAGTCAAGAAAATTTTCTCTAGACTAGATAAAGCAGGGGAGAATGCTTCAGAAGATGAAATTTCTTCCTCCTCTTCTCACCATCATCATAGGAATTCAGGAAATGCATCTATTAAACCTTTCTTTAAGTTGATGTGAAATTTGATCTGCCCATGTATAATGGTGAAGTTAATGTAGAGAAACTTAACAAATAGATTAGGCGACTTGAACTCTACTTCAGGATTTAGCAAATTGTGGAGGATGAGGCAAAGATCCAAATGGATTCTCTTCAATTGAATGACACTGCTCTCATATGGTGGGAGAGAAAAATTCAAGGCAGTAGTAATTTGGGTAACCTTCTTTCCTCATGGTCGAATTTTATTTTTTCACTTAAAGATAAATTATATCCCTTGGGTTATAAGAAAAAATCCTTAATGGAGTTACAATACCTAAGGCAAGGTAAATGAAAAAATGTGGAAAGCTTTACCGAGGAATTTAGAAAACAAGAACTAAGTTTGGGCATTTCATTACATTCACCTGAAGTTGTAACTAAGTCAATTAGGTCATTACATAGTTACATTAGACATTCATTGTTAATGTTTGAACCTACTACCACTGAACTGGCTAGTGTAAAGGCCATTCATCTTGAAAACAATGGAAGAAATGATAAGGATGATCATTCAAAGAAACCACCTTTCAAACCTTCAAATGGAAAATTCAAAGGGAAAGGAAAATCAGACAGCATCAACGAAGAATAATGAAGGAGATAAGCCTTATTGCAGTCACTACAAAAAGGAAGGTCATGATGATGATCATTGTTAGAAGTTGTATCTAGAAAAGAAGCCAAAGAGATATGGTGGAAAGGGTAAGCAAAATACGGTAGCAACCGCGCAACAAGACCTTGTATCCAACTCTAGTGATGAGGCATTGATCATAGCAACAGACGTAAAAGGTACTCATTCTCTTCATGTTAATTCTGAATTGCATGAAAGCACTAGTTCAATAGATGAGCCTCTTCCTAATGAATGAAAGAGAATTGATTTGTTTCATATTAGAGTTGTCATATATCATACAAAATTAATAAAATCTATTTGATTCAGGCTCTCAAGAAAATTTAATCTCAGAATCCTTGGTTAAAAAGTTAGGCTTAGAAGTTAAGCCTCATCTAAAACCTCATCCACTTGGATGGATACATTTCAAAGTAAGACTAAATGTAACCAAGCAATGTAAGGTTAAATTTGTAATCGTTTCTAAACTAGTGGATGAAGTGGAACTGGGTGTCATACCATTGCATATTTGTGGTATTGTGTTAGGGAGTCCCTATCTTTATGACAGGAAAGCAATTTTATTTAGACATGAAAATAAATACCAAAGCACAAAAGATGGGGTATATTATATTGTAAGAGCTCATCAAACCAAGATCAGTGCCAGTCTTGTTAGTGCAGGACAGAGGAAGAGATTGGTGAATTCTAGGAAGGGGTTTTTTCTCATGGTTGTGAGAGAAAAATATGTAGAAATATATGATGCTTTCCGAGGATGTGATCCGGATCATAAGAAGGAATTATGTGATTTTATTTCTAACTATGATGAGTTGTTTCAGGAACCCAGAGGATTTCCTCTGAAACAAGAAATCAAACATGATATTCGTTTGCAACATGATGCTCCATTGCCAAATATTGGTATGTATAGGATGCCATCTATTGAGATGGAGGAATTGTTGAACCAATGGGTCATTCAGCCATGTACTTCTCCTTGCGGTTTTTCAATCATGTTAGTACCCAAGAAATATGGCACATGGAGGATGTTTCTGGATTATCAGGCACCAAACAAAATCACGGTAAAAAATCGATAGCCTCTCCTTGGCATTGATGATTTTTTAGATCAATTAAAGAACAATATCTATTTCACCAAATTGGATTTGTGTAGTGCTTATCACGAGGTCAGAATTGCAAAGCAGGATGTCTCAAAAACCACCTTCAAGAACAAACAGGGGTTGTTCGAATGGATGGTGATTCCATTTGGACTGTGCAACGCTCCAGCCACATTCATGAGGGTCATGAATGATATTTTTAGGCCTTTCATTGATGAATTTGTCCTTGTGTATTTAGATTGTATTCTTGTCTTTAGTAGGACTTGGGATGAACATGTATGCCATGTAAATAAAGTGCTTAATGTATTAAAGAGGGAAGAATTGTATGTAAAATTTTCAAAGTGTGAGTTCGGGAAAACCTTTTTGGTTTACCTAGGTCATATTTTTGGTAATGGTCAATTGAAAATATACCCCTCCAAAGTTGAGGTAATTGTAAAATGGCTTAAGCCTACCAATGTAATGGAGGTCCATAGTTTTCTAGGTGCAATACAGTACTGGAGGAGATTCATTTCCAACTTCTTCATTATTGCATCACCCTTACACGCACTGAAAATTATAAAACAAGCCTTTCAGTGGGGATCAAAGCAACAAAATTCCTTCAAAGCACTAAAAGAGAAAATCAGCACCACACGAGTCCTAGCTTTACCCGATCTCTAGTAGCCTTTTGAGATCAAAACTGATGCCAGTGGGTACAACATGGGAGTTGTACTGTTGCAGCAGAATAAGCCAATATGTTACCATTAAAATAAATTATCCTAGGCTATCATCAATTACCCCACTTATGACAAGGAACTTTATGCCTTGATCCAAAGTGTGAAAAAGTGGAAACACTACCTGATCAAGAAGGAAACCATTATCCACACAAATCACCAGCCTTTGTAATATCTTTAGTCACATACCAAGCTACAATAGTCCCGTGATTTCAGGTGGATGGGGCTTCTATAGCAGTTTCATCTGGTAATAAAGTATAAGAAGGGCACTAGTAATAAAGTAGCAGATATGCTCTCTTACCCTCCTATTGTTTCTTCTATTATTTTTCATAATGCTTCGTTATATTTTGAAAGTTATGATGAACAATACGCTATTGATGATGACTTTAAAGAAATATATGCAAAACTAACTCATGGTTCACAAGTGGATAGCTATCATTTGCAGGGGAAGCTGTTGTATCACCTTTGAAAATTGTGGATATCCACTGCAGAAATGGTACATGTAATTCAATAGGCGCACACCTCTCTTGTGTTCGGTCACTTTGGTGTCGAAAAAACCTTATGTCATTTGGAAAGGTTTTGCTTTTGGTCCCCTATGAAAAACATTGTAACCCATTTTGTAAAGGGATGTGGGATGTGTTATGTTTCAAAGCCCTCTAATAGAAAACTCGGGCTCTACACACCACTCTCTTTTTTGGGTCATCCATGGGAAAGTGTGTCGATGGACTTTATAAGAGGTTTTCCTATGTATAGAGAGAGTCATGACTATTTTTATGTTTTCATAGAATGCTTTAGTAAAATGTGTGTATTAATGCTTTGTAAAAACCAGGTCACTGTTGAGCAGACTGCTTATCTTTTCTTCCAATATGTTTGGGTCCACTTTGGGTTACCCACACCGATTGTGTCAGATCAAGACTCTCGCTTCCCTGGAGAGTTTTGAACTAGCTTGTGGCGTATGATGGACGTCAAGTTGAAGAGAAGTAGGACATTCCATCCACAAACCGATGGACAGACAGAGGTAATTAACCATACCATGGTACACATGTTGCAGGGCTATTACATCAAACATCGCAAGTTGTGGGATGAGCATCTTCCATATGTGCAGAACGCCTACAACCAGGTAGTGCATTCCTCTATATAGCGTTCACTATCTGAGACATGTTTTTGTTACTTACCAAAGGACCATTTTCACATGATCTATGGAAGGGATGAAGATGTCAGTGGACGTGATGATAGGGACAAACCACAATGGTTCATCCAGTGGATACAGACAATTCACCAAGCAGTGCAAGAGTAGTTGGAAAAGATTTAGGCCCGATATAAGGCTCGAAATGATAAGCACCGAGTCGACCATCAATTTCAATTATCTGACAAGGTGTGGTTCCATATCAACAAGGATCTAATGAAGGGGGAAGCTAAGAAATTGTGACCAATTCAGTATGGTCCATTTACCATATTGGAGAAGATTGGGAATAATGCTTTCCAACTCGACTTTCTTGTATACATGCTGATGTACTAAATCATGAATGTTGAGAATATAATTTAGGAACCACCATTGATTATGGACACCGAGGAGGTGGGATCAGTGCCTACAGTGGATGACTTTTCACTAGAGTATCTCGATGAATTGCAAGAGGACATCATTCTATATCGAAGAACTAGGACTTCAAAATGAGGAGATGTGGAATATGTCCATGTTGGTTTCAAATGGATGCACCCAAGTAAATCTAAATGGATTGAAAAGGAGAATGTGAGAGAGAAATTTCCTCACTTTCCTGTTGATTGATAAGGATTTTGGGGTCCAAAAGCTCTTCAGTGGGGAGGAATGATCCAGGTGGATCAAACAGGTACAAGTACAAGTGGCTTAAGTACAAAGTCTCAAAAATCAAAGTGTCTAGAATGTGGAAAACTTAGTGTCAATTTGAAGATCTCGCCTTTCTGATTCCAAGGGCACAGACGATACTCAATTCTGAGTCTGTATGAAGGAATTAGGAGGAGTCAAAGTTTGAGGGTTGACTTGGTGAAGTGGCACACTAAGCAAGACACAAATTGGATTTTTTTTGGCCACCAAATTCTAGCCCACTCCAACTGGATTCTGGGAAAATTTGTGGGGTCATTAATTTGACTCATTCGGTCAAATTCTGGATTTTTCAAAAACGGAAGGTAGTTTATAAAATAAATATATATATATATATATATATATATATATATATATATATATATATATATATTAGGAGGGCAGGCCATAACCCCCGCCATCCCCATTCAACGAACATACAACAAAGTATATTAAATTAGGGGCTAGCGGCGATGACCTCGCCGGACCCCTCACTCACTTTCTGGCAACAAAATATATAAAAAAAGGGGTTCGATGGCCATGACCCCACCACCCCCAAAACTATGGTAACAGACACCATAAATGGTTGGGGCCAATAGTACACCCCGTGAGCCCAACCCACACGGAATATATGTACAACATATTCGGTGAAAATATGGGGGCAGGCCACCGAATGCAGGCCTGACCACACCTCCCCCCCCCCCCCCAACTACCCTCTTTATTATTTAATATATCTCCATTGGGTCTTTAAAAAAAAGGATTATGCAGTTTTAAAACAACAAGTTCAACTTAATATGGAGGGGGTGGGGTTTGACCACCTGACCCCCTCCCTCCAAATGAGAATAATAACCAATTCACCAAACAAATTCCTTTGGGAATTCCACCAACATTTTTATGTAAAAACCTTCATTCTAAAGTGTGCCCAAGAAAACCAGGAGCGGGCATGGAAGTAGAGATAGTGGAACCATGAGCACTGTGCAGGAGGGGGTGGGAACCATGATCTGAGCCATTTTCCATAGGGTCCATATTTTCACTTTGGCAG
>CM076569.1:333599357-333913480 GCA_034641835.2 Pinus albicaulis
AGGTGTGGGAGATCTGTTTAACCTAGCTAGAGGGATTCCTTTGGAGCCACCTCTTATATTCCAGTCTTATATGCATTCATGTAAGGGATCCAGGTCTTGGTTTCAATTCCTGTAGAATCCATTATTGGAAAATGCGTTTTCCAGTCATGCCTTGTCGACAGTTCCCATTTTGGGATATTACATGCTTGATAATGATTTAGAAGTTTGACTTTATGAATGAAATATGTTTTGAGATTTAGATCTAAATATGATAGAAAATTTTGGATTTTCTATGATGTGTAATGATTTGATTTTACAACTGATGATTTTCAATATGGACATAGTACACTTTTAGTGAATTATATTGGTAATTTGTGTTGACATCATTAGCTTTGATTCAATGGTTGAAGTATTGATAGTTGTGATTCAATATGAAATAATCTCATAATAAATGGATGGAACTTTCATGACTTATTCTTCATGTCTACATCTTAATGAATTTTTAGTTGATATTGTTTAGTAAATGACAATTTTTTGATAGATGAAGTCACATATTGATGTGAGATATACCTGTCACCTCATCTAAAGAACTTGATACAATGATATTAATGATTTTGATATTATTTATGATCTGGCCTCTAAACTTTGATAAGATGAATTATCTGATTTGATTTCACAATAATGATTTATGTAAGGATGAGCATGTTAGCCTAGTAAAGTGTTATGCTTTCATAAAGCATTGGATGAAGCAAGCTCCATGACCTTGGTATGTCCACATTGAAAAGTAAAGTCAGGATGATGTTTCAATCCAAGGTATGAATTTGATTTTATTTTTATATACTAATGACCTACTATTGATAGGTAAGGAGCCTCTAATTATTAAATCAATGGGATATGGCTTCTGAATCTCAAAATAATGAATCATGGCATGATGAATCAATTTATAAAGTTTGGAAAGAAAATATATATTGCGAAGGTATTGAAGAGTTTTTGGAAAGTGGAAATACAAATCCTTGGATAGACTGATTGAAGTGGTGAAGAGATATTGTTGAACTTGACTTGGAAACTCACAGTTGATTGAAGCATTGATGTTCGTTTTTGAACATTTGTTTGTGTGTGTGTGTGTGTGTGTGTTGTACGCATACCCTAAGTCAATTCATGATGGAGTCACTTCATACACATTGAGTTGTCACTAAGCACCCTTCAATATATTTGCATGGAATGAACATTTTTTGGACTAAGATATCCTTCTATGATATGTGATTGCATGGATGTGTTGATGATGATTGGGATCATTAATAATGATATGAGCACATATGAGTGCTTCCTTAGTATGATATTTTCCATGAATTTTTTAGATGAGAAGTTTGTAGCTTTAAGAACGATTGAGGTTGAGTACAATATTGCTAGCATAGTTAGCCATGAGGAAATATGAAGAAGTTTTTTGGATAGATGTTTGAAAAAGTTCTATGACATGGATACAATGTGATGACAAATAATGAGATATCATTGACAAAAATCCCATATATATTTGCAACTGAGATACCTTCATATATTGAGACAGTGTTTATGTACGAGACAAGCTTAGGCTTGTGGTTGGCACCTCCTTAAGAGAAAGGATGAATACAATATCCTTTTTGTGATATATATATTGTTGTTCTATCATGCTATCTGATTTGATGTATTTTATGAACATGAGACAATATCTACTGATATATTATGATTATAAGATATGTCTACGATGATATGTTGATGATCTACAGAGAGCGTAGTTGATCAAGAACATTGAGCCAACTATTCCCCCATATATGAGCTCTTAGGATGAGGAATTGAGATAGAGGATTCATGGGGTTGAAGAAACCCTAGAAAATAGGGTATCACCCCTATAAGGTTGGATTAATATCTCACCCTATCTTGGTATTTGTATAGTATACCTCAACTGGAATCATACCTACAAACAGAGCTTCTTGGGATTGTCCCTCCCTGTCTGGCCAATGGGTTGAGGAAGCTTGGGGGAGTGTGATCCTTACCCCTTGGCAAGTCAGGTATCTTGTCCAAGATTGGATTATGATGCAAGTGTTGTACCAGATGAATATTGAGGGTCCTTATTTTGCAGGTTGATAGGAAATAGGATGGGTTGAGTACTAGTTCCCCTACATCACCTATTGCTCAATATGGGGTCATAGTAGTAGCTCCCCCATGAGATTACAGGTTGAGATATACTCCCGATGTGGTTCCAGGTTGATATTTTATTCCTGATGATATGATATTTGATGTTGATGCAGGTCGTAGATCTAACTCCTCATCAATTTTCCTAGGTAGTTCTCACTCACAGAGATTTTGGGTACTATCCCAATGGATAGAGAGTGGCTGATTTAGCTCCCCTTCGATGTCAAAATTATTCTTCTTTTAGATTTGATAATGTTCAATATATGAGCAGGGAAAGTCAAGAGATAAGAAGGAATAATAAATAGATGAATTAAGATTATCGATGGAGATACATGATGATACTTGAGACTGGATAGGATATGATGACATGATGAAATGTTGAACAATGATCAGATATTTGCAGGTGGAATTCTCCCTAGTTGAGAGGGAGTGTTTAAATATTAAACTTGGTAAAATTCCACTTTATATGTCTCACTTTATGGAGATAATTATTGCATTGAATTCCTCTTTTCGAGAGGATAAAAACCAACCTAAAGATGACACAAATTGGGCAAGGGAAAGTGTTGAAAAGTCAATAAGAAATGTGTGTCTAATTTAATTTTCCCTTAATTAAATTGGATAATAATTGTAATATTATCTCATAATCACTTGTAACAGTTAACTAAGTGTGATAAACTCAGTTAGCTCATGAATTTCAAGTTTAGGGTGGTTGGTGAGGCATGTAGAATGATTCTATTAGTTTTTGTGTCCAAATTGCAGTTAGTGCATTAGTTTAATGCATGAGAAATCAGTCAACTCAATTAATAGAGTTAAAATAAATTCAACTAGTTTTAAATGTTTGTTGCACTAGTGAGAGGTCAAGTGAATTAAATCATATTTAATTCACATGCAGTGATATGTCATGTAACTGGTGATTTACTATTAATATATGCATGCATGTTAGTTCTGATGGAGACCCAGTTGAGACAAAGGTTAAAGGGATGTTATCTAAGAGTTGTATTATTAGTAAGCTGCCCGCATGTAGTAAAACACCCATAGGATTTCCCATGAGCATTGTGCAGTTTTGAAAGGCTAAGATTCCTAAAGAATATGGATTTCATTCCACATGAATTTCTCAATCAAGGAAGGATGAGTAGAGGCTAAAAATTGGCTAAGTGTTGTTCGAATTTGTCTAGATCAGTGTGAGACAGTTGTGAGAGTGCAGCAGACTCTTGTGAGAAGGGTGCATTGTAATTGTTTCATGAGTCCTTGGTGAATATACAATAGAAGATAGAGGGGTTTTAAGTAGCAAGCTTTCCCTAGGAAAATATCTTTGTTGTGGATTGGTTTTCTTCTTGCTTTAATTGTTGTGATTGGCAATCGTGTTTATTTTACACAATCAAATTGTATAATGATTCAGTGTCTTGCTTTAGAATATCGCATGATCGAATTGAATCCATTGGTATACATATTGTTTGTATAATTTCTACATGGTATTAGAGCCCAGGAAATCACTATAGTGGATAAGAAATTGATTTTGTGTTGAATAACATTCGAATTTGAAAAAATCTTCCTTGGTGCGAAAGGCGGATCAAGATGACTTTCAATGTCTTAAGATTGGAATATGCACTTGAGGGTAGTTATAATTATATTTTATGGAAATATAGAATGGAGTCAGTTCTATAGGACAATGAGTTGAAAGAATTCATTGATAATGATATTCCCAAACCCGCAGCAGCAAATGCCGCTCTTCTTGATGCTTGGAAAAAGAAGGTTGCAAAGGCGAGGAGGATCTTATTAGAGGGAGAACGAGATCGATTTTCTCGAGTCTCCATGGAAAGGTGACTCCATATGTAATGTGGAAGGCTTTGAAAGATCTATTTCAGAGTAGCAGTGACCACAGAAAATTGGCACTGAAGGACAAGGTTAGGAAAATCAAAATGGATAAAGGCGACACTATTCTGAAATATTTCAACAAGTTTTTCTAATGTCAAGATGAGCTTGGGAGTTTCAAAATTACTGTAGTGGATGATGAATTGGTGAGCCTAGCTCTTCTAAGCCTTCCCAAGAGTTGGCATAATTATCAGGACTTTATCAATGGGAGGGAGAAGCTACCAGAATGGGAGAAAATTTGGTCATATTTGGTACAAGAAGAATTCAGGCGGAAAACCAGGGATGGATCCTCATCTAGATGAGGAAAATTGCACCTTGGATGGTAAGGAAAAGAAGGGGAAGGGAAAGAAATCTTATTCCAAATATGAGACCCACAAAGAAGGAAAGAAGCGTGACATGTCCAGAAAATGTTTTCACTATCACGAGCATGGACATTATGCCACTAATTTTCCACATAAGAAGAAGAAAAATAATTCATTAGGATATGCATCTGGTGAGGCTTTGGCCTCACAATTTGTGTTGGACTTCTCGCTCATCGCATGTATGGTGTCTAGTGCAATGGGATCTATGTGGTACTTGGATAGTGTTGCATCTTTCCACATGACGGGAGAAAAAAATCCTTTCAGTAGCTTGGATGAGAAGGATCTCCAGATGCATATCAAAATAGGTGACGATGAAAGGTATAGCACTACCAGGATTGGTACAGTTAATTTCCAGAGACGGTCAGGTAAACCCTTATTATTAAAAGATGTCATGCATGTACAAGGCTTGAAAAATAATTTAGTTTTAGTTGTGATGTTGGAGGATAGAGGTTATGATGTGGTTTTTAGTGAAGGGAAATCATTCCTTCATCACAAAGCCACAGGAGAAGCCAAGAAGATTGGGATT
This sequence comes from Pinus albicaulis, assembly GCA_034641835.2. NCBI lineage: Eukaryota > Viridiplantae > Streptophyta > Pinopsida > Pinales > Pinaceae > Pinus > Pinus albicaulis. The sequence continues at coordinate 333,604,266 of CM076569.1, forward strand.
TGCATGAAGAATCTCTACAAACTTGATGTAGATGGTTATGCAACATTGATGGGTAAAGCAGAAAAAGTGATGAGTCAGGATGAGGGTGAGTTATGTCACAGGAGATTGGGTCATCTACACCATGGAGCTTTGAAGGTCATGCAGTAGATTTCTATGGGCTTCCAAAGGGTACTCTTACGCAGATAGACACATGCAAGGGATGTACCATGGGGAAGTATGAAAAGGCCACTTTTCATGAGAAGGAGAGCTGAGTAGCGGAAATCCTTGAGAGAGTTCACTCTGATGAGTGTGGACCATTATCTATAGCTTTGACAGCAAGGCACAGGTATTATGTGATTTTTGTTAATTATTTTTCTAGAAAGTGTGAGATCTACTTCATGAAGTAGAAATATCAGATGTTATCAATATTTTGTGAGTTCAAAGAACTGGTTGAGAAAGACACGAGGAAGCATGTGAAGGCTCTGAGGAGAAAAAATTGTGGTGAGTACATCTCCAATGAATTTAATAACTTATGTAGAAAATAAGTAATTTTAAGAGAGTTAATTGTTCCTCACAACCCACAACAGAATGGGGTAGAAGAAAGAAAGAAAAGAATAATTGTGGGTGTAGCACGAGCAATGTTGCATGATCAGGGCCTACCATTGCATCTGTGGGCTGAGGCATGCAAGCAACGATATTTGTGAAAAATCGTAGTCCTCATCGGATACTTGGCATGAGTACACTAGAGGAGATTTTTTTGGTAAGAAAACTGATGTTTCATATTCTAAATTTTTTTGCTCATTTTTCTATTTCCATGTGACCAAAGAATCTAGGAAGAAGCTAGAACTAACAGCTGATATTGGGATATTTTTGGGGTGCACTAATACTCCCCACAACTATTGGTTGTATTTTCCAAACAACGGGATTATTGTTGTGAGACGAGATATAAAATTTGATGAGGAGAAAGCCATGCCATTGTCCCTTGAGAGGGAGCTTGATTTGCATGTAGATGAGGAATTATTGGTTCCAAATGATGAACCTCAAGATGTGGAGAAGCCACATGTGGAGGATAATGGAGTGGCAGAAAACACTCATGCATAGCCATCGACTAGACATGGTAGAAGGCACACCAAAGAAGATGATAGAATGAGACTTGATGCGGCAGAAAATTTAGGAGCACCTACATCATTGCGCAGACAGAGACAATCTCCAAACAGGTTTACTAGATACATGTCTCTGATGAGAAAGGGTATTGTGACATAAACATCCTCCTTTGAGGAAGTAGTGCAGCAACCAACTTGGGTTGACACCATGGTTGATGAGTATGACTCCATTGTCAAGAATAGTGCATGGGAATTTGTATCAAGACCGGTAGGGAAATAAGTGGTTGGATCTAGATGGATCTATAAGGTGAAGCAAGTAGTATATGGGAGTGTGGAGAATTACAAGACTAGATTTGTAGCCTAGGGATTCTCACAAGTTGGGTGGATTGACTATGAGGATACTTTCACACCAGTTACGAGATACTCATTGATTAGATATATCCTTGCACTCTCAGCGTAGATGGGGTGGCAGATACATCATATGGATGTGAATACTACATTTCTAAATGTATTTATTGAGGAAAAAGTGTACATAGAGCAGCCAGAAGGTTTTGAGACCTTTGACAAAGAGTCACATGTGTGCAAACTCAAGAGAGAACTGTATGGGATGAAGCAAGCACCTCGTGCTTGGTACACCAGGATTGATAGCTATTTCACTAGGTTTTGCTTCACGAAGAGTGAAGAGGATTCAAACTTGTACCAGATTGTGGCTGATGGTAAGCTCTTGATTATCGTACTTTATGTTGATGATCTAATTTTGACAGGCGATGAGAAGCTCATAATTTCTTACAAAGAGGATCTTGCAAGAGAGTTTGAGATGAAGGACATGGGACTCCTTCACTATTTCCTTGGTTTGGAGATATGGCAGCATGATGGGGATATATTTGTTTCTCAAGGCAAGTATGCCAAAGAGATTCTGAGAAATTTCCACGTGCAGAGTTGTAAACCCATGGAGACTCATCTTGTAGGAAACTGGAGGATGGAGGATGCTAGTTCAGGTGAGGTAGTGGATGCTACTATTTACATGTAGCTTGTGGGTTCACTCATGTACTTGGCAAACACCAAACCATACATTTGCTACGCAGTTTACCAGCTTATTCAAGCTATGGTTAAGCCGACCAAGATCTTTTGCAAGGCAAGGAAGCATGTCTTGAGATATCTTAGGGGCACTATATATTATGTATTATGGTACAAACAGATAGAGGGAGTGAAGCTTCAAGGCCTCACTGATGCACATTGGACAACCAGTCCATCAGATAGAAAGAGCACTTCAGGAGAGATCTTCAACATAGGATCGGCAATAGTTTCTTGGTACAACAAGTAGCAAAGATCTGTGGCACTCAATTCAACCAAGACAGAGTACATAGCATCAAGTCAGGCTGCATGTCAGGCCATTTGGATGAGAAAGATTCTTATTGGGTTGTTTGGTCATCAGATGGATTCGACGGTGATACATTGTGATGAGCATAGTTGCATAAAACTCTCGATTAATCTGGTATTCCATGATAGGTCCAAGCATATAAACATTTGATACCGCCATCTCAGATATTGTTTTCAGAGACACACTATGTTACTTCAGTACATTCCCACAGAGGATCGGGATGCTGATATTTTGACGAAGGTCTTGCTAGGAGAAAATTCGAATACCATAGACGCAGGATCGAGGTAGCTGATAATCCCTTTCTTTTTGAGAGGGAGTGTTGAAAATTAAACAAGAAATGTGTGTCTAATTTAATTTTCCCTTAATTAAATTGGACAATAAATTTTAATCTTCTTATAATCACTTGTAATAGTTAACTGAGTGTGATAAAATTAGTTAGGCCATGAATTTCGAGTTGAGGGTGATTGTTGAGGCATGCAAAGTGATTCTATTAGTTTTTTAGTCCAAGTTGAAGTTATTGCATTAGTTTAATGCATGAGAAATCAGTTAACTCAATTAATTGAGTTAAAATCAGTTTAACTAGTTGTAACTGTTTGTTGCACTAATGAGAGGTCAAGTGCATTTGGAAATTTACATTCAAAAACAAATATCCATCCATGTGGCTGCCAGTTATGGTTTGAGAATCTCGGTTGCAAACCACTTTTGCTCACTTCTAGGCTCCAAAAAGTGACTAGAAGCTTCCTTGTCACACACATGACTCCTCCTCCATGTGACTGATACCTAAATGATGTAATTTTAGTTGTCTAAATATTTTTCTCAATGATCAATGTGTTTGAAATTTGACCGTAGAAAGTGATAGTTCATTACAGGCTTCAAAATCAGGATTTTTACTATAAGCATTATTGAGTTCATTTCATGGATATTGTGTAGTTTTTTTTGTTGAATAGTTATATGGATGAATATATGGATCATTGTACTCTTTTTGTTTGAATCATTTGATGAAAATATAATAACAATAATAATTTTAAATGCTTTATTCCCATAGCGAATTCTCCCCTGGTCTCCGTCCAATGGTAGTGTCTCTATCTGTGAATGATTTTCTTCTATTATTCCTTTATGTTCCGCTACATTGATGATGATCATGATATTTTTATTTCTACATAGTCTCATATGTTGTTGAATAATGGTGTAAATATGAATAATGTTATGTTGTTATGGGGTGAATGTAATGTGTTAATGAAGAAATGAAATTATCAAAGAAAAGAACAATATATTCCTGACAAAAATTAACAAATGGTTGATGAATGCATAGGTTAACAAGTGTTTTTGTAGCTGCTTGAGAGGGAATTATACCTTCTCAGTAATTTTCAGCTAAATTACAAAGATTTACACTCAAATATGCATTCATGACCTGTATTTTACATGTTTACCATATGTTTGACAAAATGGATAATATGTTCTAGTCAGTCTAGGTCAAGTCCTAGCTTCAAGTTTGAATGATTAATATTATCGTTATGATAAATATGATTATGGAAAGTTACGGGAGGTTTTGGGAAGTGTTTGGGATGATATACCAGAAAAGTGGCTCGAATATCAAGACCAAAGGCACATAACTGAGGATCTTGGGTCATAATGACATGGAGCAAGGCTTGTGAGTGTGATTGGAGGCTCACAACCACATGCTGGAAGTGTCAAGGGTGCGATTATAGGTATAGGTCACTAAAACAAGGTCCTATATTATGTATTGACTACCTTGGGTGTTTCTTTAGCTCTTGGGTGATATGTGTTCCATGTAGGATGTCATTTTGTGGTTATTTTGTAGGCCCTACTTCCTTAACTAGAACTAGGAGGTCAGGTCATGTCATAGTAGCAAGTCGCTTCACATTTACCCAGAGGGCTAAAAGTTGGTAAATGTGGGTTGTTGTGTTACAATAGTAAACATGTAAGCTACATGTCATGAATGCATATTTGATCATTAAAATTTTAAATTCATTTGAGAATCACCAAAAAGGTGCACTGCTACATTTGCATAGAAATTCTGATGGTGGAATTTGATAGAAAAGCTAAAATCGAAAAAAGTTTTCGAAGTCAAATTATTATTTTTATTTTGCTTTTCTAAAATCCCGACTACCTTTGAATATACGAAGTCAATTCTTTACCGGTCAAATATTCGATGGAATGCCCTATCCCGTCAATTATCGGAGGGTTTTTTATAATATCTCCTCTCATCGAATAATCGACTGTAGCTTTTTTACTGTCCGATATCCTACGATATATCCAATATGAAGACGTGTTGTCTGATTTTCTACAAATTGTAAATAATCGTTACATAATGTTCTATTCCACCATTAATGGTTTGTTGCACTAATAATGTCTAATATGAGACTACTTTTGATCAGTTTGACTAATAAAAATAAATATAACATTAATATTAGAATTAAATATAATATTATTAATATATAGTTAATACACACACACACACACACACACACACACACACACATATATAGAATATATTAATATTAATATTAATATGATATTATATGATTATAATATACATTATATATATAAATATATTAAATATATTATTATAATTATAATAAATATAAATATGTGTGTGTGTGTGTGTAGAAGCCCTATCATATAACTTTGACATAGTTGCTATATATATATATATTAGTTGTGATTGTTTCGAAAGGTTGTAGGCTTATTTTGAGGTTAATTTTTGAACAAAACAATCACTGAAAGTTTGGTGACAAAAAATGTCACATAGAATTCCTCAAGGAGACCAAGGATGTGTGGATCAACATCAAGGGATTCTGAGGACATAAAATATTATTTCCCTTGTAGAAACATTGCAAGGGGTTGAGGATAAGGAGAATTCTAATAACATTAGATAAAAAGCATTGTAGAGACTATGGACACGTTGAAGGAAAACATGAATATCATCCATTTGTAAGTTATTTATTATATGTAAATGGTTATATCTATATTGTATTTTATATTTTATGCCTTTGTATTGTAAATTATATTGTAAATTGTATTATATTTCTATTGCAAATGTATTTTATAATATTCTTCTTGGAAGTGTTTGAACTATGTTTTCATCTTGATGTGGACTACAAATATTATTTTATTATTTTCATTAGGATCAATTAAGGGGTTAGGTCAATTTAGGGGTTAAATAATTTATGGGATTAGGGATGAGGGGTTATTGTTTAAGGGTTTAGAGGTTAGGGGTTAAGGGCTTAGGGGAATGGGGTTAACAAATATTGTTTAGGGGTTAATTTGGACCTAGATGATTTAGAGGTCAATAATGGGTTTTTATGGAGCATTATTAATAAGTTTTTAAAGTATATTTTGCAAAATATGACATTAAGAAACAATATGATATTACAATGATGAATGAAAAATGAGATCAATATGTGCCTTATTATGGTCGTGATTATATATCTCAAAAAGTATCTCACTTTGAAAAAGTTAGTCTCCTATGTTTGTGTCTTGAACAAACTAGTCGCCTATGCATTGATGATGGTGTTGTCATTCTCTTTACACTAGTAAAAAATGATAAAATTAATGACCAGGTGATTAAAAAAGTTAGTCACCACAATTATTTCAAGTGAATTACTACTAAATTTGAACAATTTTAATTGACTGAACTAAAAGTGACTAACTTAAATGACTAAGTTAGTCTAGGAATAAAGTATACGACTAGATAATAACTGACTAAACTAAAAGCGACTAACTTAAATGACTAATTTAATCTAGGGATAAAATATATGACTAGATAATAAGTGACTAAACTAAAAGCGACTAACTTAAATGACTAATTTAGTCTAGGATTAAAATATATGAGTAGATAATAAGTGAAAAATTAATAAAGATTAATGTAAATGACTATTATAGTCCATTAATAAATATATGACCAAATAACAAGGACAACAAGTATACGAATTAGTCATTTATGTCAGTATTTTTTAATTATGTCACACCAAAAATGGAAAATTGAAATTTTGATACGACAGTGTTACATTTCACTACAAGAGTCTTTGAATCCATCTACAGTGTTAAAATTCTCTGAGTTGTGTCCACTCTTTCCATGAGGTTGTTGATAAGTGCATTAGAGTTATCCAAGAAACAATGTTGGATACCCTGCCCCTCATTTACCTCAGAGTGATTAGACCCACATTGATTCCCCTTGCCACCATAGGCTCCTCTACCCTGAAAACTCTTCTTTTGAACCCTCGAACCCCCACCCCCACTAGCCCCCCGCTTACCTCCTCCATGGCCCCTACACACACACACATTTTCGATCCACTCATGCCCCGCAATCTTACCACCTGGGCATGGAGCAACCATGTGTTGGACCCTTATTTAAGCTGGGGGGTGAATCAGTTTAACACTTCATGGTATTTTAAACTTTATTTTACATTTATTTACATATTCATTTCATGGTTCTACTTAATATATAATGAAACAACAATATTAGTATGTGTGCAGCAAGTATTAAGAAGATAAATTACACAACATAAACACATAATCATCATGCACATGGACAACATATATAAGTGGAAACCCATAAGGGAGAAAACCACATCTTATTATTTTTGTGATGCAAAGTCAAGCACTAACTCCCTCTCACCACTGATTTTCTGTAGGCTCCAACCTACAGGAGGCTACCACCTCAGCCAGCTACAAATGGACATATATGAAGCTACAACTTGATATGGAAGTGCCAACTTCCTTACACAACTATGAAAAAACATGCTGGTTTACCTGGATATCAGCTCTGTTCTATTCCTTCTTTACTTCTATCCTCCAACCTTCATATCTACCTTATCTCATCTCTGGAACCTTACAACTTCTCTTTCTTCTCCTTCTTCTTCCACTCTCTTCCCTTATGCCCCTCATTCTTCTTCTCATTCACACTGATATTACATGTTTTATACAGATAACTACATGACTGTTTGCATCCTACAAGAAATTCGAAGTGAATAGGCCTGACTCTATTCCTTCCACCCATTCAATTCCTCACTCTTCAGTTCTGGTTAATACATCAACCAAAAATACAAAAGTAATCATTTCAGCACTTATTGGATTTTTGCCTATGCCTATGGAGACTTGCCTTTGCATCGCATACAACAAAAAATAATTAATTCATTTACATTAACAGCTACAAAAAATATATCTCACTCAACCTTTTCAGCTCTTGGCTCGTTGTGTATTTGTATTTTCTGTTGTTGCCATTGTCTTTTCAGTTTCTACTGTTATATTCTAGCTTTGCTGCATAACTGCCCTGTTTCTTCCATTACATGTGTCTTTTGTGCTGCGTTCACCCATAATTTTCATATATATTTAATTATGCATATCCACATGCACATCAACCCCAAATATATGGCACGAAATTTGTTCTCGTCAACCTCAAAATAGAGTCAAACTCTTTATGCGGAAGCTATTATATTTAACCTTCATATGAGCAAGATATTTCAGAACCCAACCAGTAGTAACTTCATATGCGGAAGCTATTTTCTTCATGACCTATGGTATAAACCATACACCATATTTCCGACGAAATTATTTATCCCCACTTGTAACTTTTAATTAAATACTAAAGTGCCAATCATATATCAACAATGTCTCCATCAATCTGTCCATCCTCAGCATTAATAATCAAACCTTACCATATGTTATAAAAACTTTATAACTTACCATTCTGCTAATTTATTACTTTTCACATACACTGATTCTCGTTCAATAGGCCTACATATATATAAATATTCAAGCCACAAATTTACAAACTCACCTTTTCACCTTCTTTGTAGCTTTGCACTTTTCAAAAACATATGGTTATAAACCATGATAAATATCCTCTCTATATAATTTGTATTATACTTTGATTAAAAATAATTACCAACGTATATATGTTGGTTCCCACAACAATTGTCAATGCATCTTTTCCCATGATCTATCCGCTTCCCATCCAACGACAGTCGCATTCCATCAAACATGATGTTTAAGGTTTTAAACCTATGCTATTTTAAACGTGCCTTTTTCACTGTCGTGTACCTCTGCACAACTTTTGATGCAAACAATGCCAGATCTTTGCCTCCTTTGATCGGATGGATATCGCATAAAATTAAGCCTGACAACTTATCCTTCCAAACTAACGTGAAATCGGTGGTATTTCTTTGCAACGTGTCACTTTATTAACAGTATCACGTTCATTTAACCTTTACCACTTACCCTCTAAAAAGCGATGCGATAAAAACATTGTTGTTTTGTGAAACCACTTCACTATTCCATCTTCGCTATTGGCTTAGAGTTCCACTCTTCAAATTTATCGTTCTATTGTGCCTTCTCTTCACGTTTCCATGCCATCTCAGTTCTTGGTTCCACTTTACTCTTGCGCATTCTCCACTATTTTATCAATTCATAGTTCCATCACTTCTAGTTCACCATTCATTCATTAGGTTAGTTAAAAATAATTCAACTTCATGTTGCTTAATTCGGCCAGGAACTCTGTCTCTACACTGTGCGCAATTGACATCAATTTTAACGATAAATTTCTCTTTAAAGGCATCGATCCATTCTATGATCGATGCTCAATCATATGTTATCCATCCAGAATTCAATTACAAGTTGAATGTTCAAATGTTTAAACACACAGTCTCGGAATTCATTTAAATATGTTTGATTCATCTGCACACATATATTGTGCCAAACCTTGAATTTCACATGAGTTAAAACTGAATCAAGCATTCAATGTATATAACATATGAATTTGGAACCTGTTCTCTGTATTAACAGAAAATATTTACATAGGAGTTCTTTTCTAGCCTGATATTCTAATCAGTGGCCTTTCTGTCTAATTTTCTCATAGGCTTACAAAAAAAAACCCTAACTATTAAAAAAAAAACTACTTCCTGTCTCAACCCTCCTCTTGTGGCCTCTGCCACTTTACTTTCTTTCTCTGCAACAATTCCATCTGAATCTGATCTACTCCCTTGTCTTGGTGCTGCTCCTTTGTGCTCCTTTGCCATCAATGACAATATTTCCAACAGTCTCCCCCTTTGGCATTGATGGAAATACTCCAATGCTTCCTCCAAGACTTCCTCTGCTTGCTTTTCAGAAGACCCTTTCTTCTTTTGCTTGCTTTTCCTCCCCCTTTGACATCAATGACAAAGGGTTGCAAATTTTCCAATGTATTTTTGATCTTTTCATTTCCTCTGAACTTAAGGACCTGTTCCATGCACTGCTCCATTTTTCTAGCTCTTTTTTGACAATTTATTGACTGCTCTCCCCCTGGAATGATGCTTTCTTGTCTGATATTGACTATCACTTGTCTTCTGCACTGATCCTGTTTCTTGTATGCAACCCTTTTTTTTCAATCATATCAAAGAGTAACATCTACAGACACTACCCATAGTTTGTCTCTTAGATATTTTAATGGTTCTTTAGCAAGAGGTTTTGTGAATATGTCTGTTGTTTGTTCCTTTGTTGGTACGTATTCCAACTTCACTAATTTCTGTGCTACTGGTTATTTGAGGAAGTGGTACTTTATTGGGATGTGCTTTATTTTTGAATGAAGTACAAGATTTTTTGATATACTTATTGCACTTGTATTGTCACATTTGATGGAAATTGGTTCATTAATGCTTACCTTCATGTCTTGGAGAGTTTTTTTCATCCACATTACTTGTGTGCAACATGTTGTTGCTGCTATGTATTCTACTTCTGTTGTAGATAAAGAGATAGAAGTTTTCTTCTTGCTTAGCCATGCCACCAGACTTTTTCCAAAATAAAATGCACCTCTACTTGTGCTTTTCCTGTCATCCACGCAACTGGCCCAATCTGCATCTGTGTATGATGTCAATGTGAAACTTTTTCCTTTTGGATACCATAGGCCATAATGTAAAGTTCCTTGTAGATATCTAAATATTCTCTTGATTGCAAGTAAGTGATTTTATTTTGGTGTTGCTTGATATCTTGCCACAAGTCCTACTGCCAACATAATGTTTGGTCTAGAAGTAGTTAGATGTAATAGAATTCCTATCATGGATTTGTAAAGTTTTTTATCTACATCTGTTGATCCATCATTAGCACAAAGTTTGCATCCAATGATCATGGGAGTTGACACAGGTTTGCAATCTTCCATTTGAAACCTTTTCAACATTTCTCTTAAGCATTTTTCTTGAAAAATGAATATTCCTATGTTATTTTGTTGAATTTGAAGTCCTAAATAGAAGGTGAGCTCTCCGATCATAGACATCTCAAATTCTGATTTCATTTCTTTAGCAAATATTTTTGCTAACTCATATTTGTTGCTACCAAACATGATGTCATCTATATACACTACTACAATTAAGAGTTCATTTTCATTAGCCTTTATGTACAAATTGTTGTCTACTCCTCCTTTATTGAACCCTTGTTTTTGCAAGTATTTTTCCAGCCTTGAATACCAGGCACGAGGAGCTTGTTTCAGATCATATAAGGCTTTCTTTAGTCTGCACACATAGTCATGTTTATCTATTAATGAGAATCCTTCAGGTTTTTCCATGTCAACTTCTTCCTCTAAGTCGCCATTCAGGAAGGTGGACTTCACGTCCATTTGGTATACCCTGAAATCATGATAGCATGCAAAGGCCAGAAAAATTATGATTGCTTCCATTCTGGCTACAGGGGCAAAGGTTTCATCATAGTCAAGTCTTTCAATTTGAGAATACCCCTTGCATACAAGTCTGGCTTTATTTATGATTACCTACCCTTGTTCATTCATCTTATTCTTGAATATCCATTTTGTGCCAATGAAATTTTTCCCAGTGGGTCTTGGAATTAACTCCCAGGTATTGTTCTTCTCAATTTGGTCTAGTTCTTCATTCATAGCATTTACCTAGTTTTTTTCTTTGTTGGCTTCTTCGAACTTCTTTGGCTCTATTTGAGATAGCATGGCTAGGTATACTTCTTATGTCTATTCAACAAGTTGTCTTCTTGTCTGGACTCCCACACTCTTGTCCCCAATGATTTGATCTTCTGGGTAGTTCTTTTAAGTGTGTCTTGAGGGACCTTTTGAGTTTAATTCAGTATCTTCTGTTGTCTTGCTAAGTTCATCATTTTCTTGGTTCTCAGCTTCATGATCATCTGGAGGATTGGTGCAGCTTGTGCTTCTTGTTCTATTTGGTAGATCTTCATCAAATCCTACATCAATGCTTTCCACAACTTTGTGTAGTCTTTTTTTGTAGCACTTGTAACCCTTACTCTTGGATGCATATCCTAAAAATATTCCTTCATCAACTCTTGCATCAAACTTCCCTAGTTTTTCATCATTATTTTTTATGAAACACTTTCTTCCAAAGACTCTAAAATGGTTGATTGATGCTGGTTTACCATGCCATAATTCATAAGGATTCTTATCCCAATTTGATCTTAGATGAGCTTTGTTGAGAATATGAACAGATGTGTCAACTGCTTCTGCCCAATAGGTTTAGGGAATGTTACTTTCTTGCATCATGGCTCTGGAAATCTATTGTACTGACCAGTTTTTCTTTCTGCCACTCCATTCTACTGAGGTGTACTTGCAATTGTAAACTATTGTTTTATCCCATGTTCATTGCATAGGTATGCAAAATCATAGTCTGTAAATTCACCTCCTCTGTCTGATCTGATGTGTTTTATCTTGCATCCTATTTGATTTTCTTCCAATGCCTTGAATATCTTGAATTTCTCAATTGCTTCAGATTTATATTTGAGAAATTCCACCCACGTCATTCTGGTAAAATCATCTATTATCAGCATGAAATAAGATTCTCCACCTAGTGCATTAGTTCTTGAAGGTCCACACAGGTCCATGTGTACAAGATGAAGTGGCCTACTTGTAGATATTTTATCTTTGGTCATGAACGATGTGTAGGTTTGTTTGCCCAATTGGTAAGATTTAAATATGGTATTTGGAGGCTTCTTTATTGTAGGCATATTTCTGACTGCTTTCTTCTTTCTCAGACTGATGATGTGGTCAAAGTTTAAGTGTCCCAATCTTCTATGCCATAACCATGATTCATCAATTTTTCTTAATTATGTGGCATGTTTCATTCTCTTCTTCCAATATATAGACATTTCTTTCTATTCTAACACCTTTGATCAAGGTCTTTCCCGTGGTGCTCGATCTTACTTCACAATATTGGGCTCTGAAAAGGACCTCACAGCCTTTATCACACATTTGACTAACGCTTAGTAGATTGGCTTTCAGCCCATCCATAAATAGTACATCTTGAGCCTCTCCTCTTCCATTATTCAGACTGACTGAGCCTTTTCCTTTGATTTTCCCTTCTTTATCATGGCTGAATGTTACATTTCCTGATTTCTTTACATCAAAGGTTACAAACTTGCTTCGATCTCCAGTCATATGCTTTGAGCATCCAATGTACATATACCATTGGCTTTTCTGATCTTGAGCTATTAGAGCGAGGTCACACTTATTTAGATTCTTTTTCCATTGCATGCTACTATTTTTTTGGTACCTTTCCTGAGAATACGGACCACATTCTTTGAGAGGACTTCTGTGAGACTTGTGCCTAATTTAATGGAAGACAAAGCATTTGATTATATTTCTGAATGGATTATGAGTGAATTCTCCATTGTTCATAAATTTCCTTGAGTTTTCATACATCAGTCTTTGTCCATACTTTCTGCACTCCAAGACTTTATGACCGAACCCCTTACAGAAAAAAAAATACCCATGGAAACGATTAGTGTACCTGGTGAAAGGTTGTCCTCTCCATTTGTTTGATTGAGGTAATATTTTCATTTTCTACATCCTTTGATGGTTGGAATCGATTTTCTTTGTCTGATAGTATGTTGCAGTATGTCCCAGTTTGTGGTAGGCAAAACAAGTGATATCTCTCATAGGAGGAAAGAATATCCTTTGACAATTTCTGAATTTATTCAATTCATATTCAGGAGTGTAAGAGCCTTTTCCAGTTGATTGTTTCTTTATTTCATTCTTTTTTATTTGAGGTTCCTGCTTGTTTCTGTTTACTTCATTGCAGGTCATGTTTTTGCTGGTATCTACTTCTATAGGAATCTTTTGAGCTACTTCATTATCATTTACAACTTTTACAAAAGTGATATTCTGGTTATCTTCTACCTTGAATTTGCTAGTTTTTCCTTTGTAGCCTATCCTAGCCTTTATGAGAGAAGATATTTGAGCATCTAGAATTTTATCCAACTCTTCAGAGCTTGTCATTCATGGAGTATTCATTGATAATTCCATTTGGGTGTTTTCTAATTTCTTTATCAGGCATATTACTTCTTCTTCCAATTTCTCTTGCTTCTGAATTTTATCCTTAATTTTCCTTAGTAGAGTATCTTCCACTTTCTTAGCTTCTTCAAGTTCTACCTTCAACTGAATGAGATCTTCTGAATTTGGTTCTTCTTTTACATATTTGAGGAGAATGTATTTTTGTTTTCTACACTTGAGTTTAAGTCTGTCTATTTCCTCCAAGGCACTTCTTAGCTCCCCATCAAGATCTATCTCACCTTCTTCCTTATCTTCTAGAAGAAATCCTTCAGACTCTTCCTTGGCCATCAACGCAAACTTAGAGGTTTCTTCTTCATTTGAGGATTCATCTGAGTTTTCAGAAGCACTGCTATCTTGTTGAGCATAAAATATTTTTTTATTGAATCTCTTCCCTTTCTTCCAATTATTTGTTTTGGTTTTCTCTATCTCTTGAGTCTGATTCTTTGTTTTCTTTTGAGGACACTTAGAAGCATAGTGCCCAACTCTTCCATAGTTAAAGCATTTAAATGGAATTTCACCTTTATACTTGCCTGAGCCTCTATCCAATCTTGTGACAAATTTAGCCTCTTCTTCATCAGAGCAGGAGCATGTATCTTCCTTTTCTTCTTTGCACTTTTCTACCTTAAAGGCTACCTCCCTCATATTTGACTTCCTCTGTGGAAGTCTCATTTCACAAGTTGTCAAGTTTCCAACTAAATGGTTCATGTTCAATGTTTCCCAGTCAGTTGTTTCTTCTATGGTAGAAACCTTGGGGTTAAACCTGGATGGTAAAGATCTCAATATCTTTTGTATAATTACACATTCTCAAATGGTTTCTCTTAGAGCTTTCATGTTATTCACAATTTCTACAACCCTTAAGAAGAAGCTGGCAACATCTTCTTCTTCATTCATTTTTATATTTTCAAACTAGGCTCTATAGACTTGCAGCTTGGCAGCCTTCACCTTTTTATCTCCCTCATGGATACTTTCTAATCCATCCCATATTTCTTTGGCAATCTTGTTGTGCATTACTTTGATAAATTTTTCCTCACACAAACCACTTAAGAGTGTATTCATGGCTTTTGCATTAGCTATAAAATCTTGTTTGGCTTCTTTCTCTGTGTCAGAATCCTTTGGGCCATATCCTAATTCCACAACAGCCCAAACTTCTATTCCTAGAGACATTATGTATGTCCTCATTCTTATTTTCCAGAAGGCATAGTTTCTGCCAGTACATAGAGGGGCTTTATTATTTGCGCATCCTTCTAGACTAGTTGTCTTGGGGACCAAGGATCTCCTTCCAGTTGTTAAACTAATACAGAAGGAACCAGCTCTCATACCAATTTTTGGACCCTTAGTTAAGCTGAGAGGGGGGGGGGGGGGTGAATCAATTTAACACTTCATTGCATTTTAAACTTTCTTTTACATTTATTTACATATTCATTTCATGGTTCTACTTAATATATAATGAAACAACAATATTAATATGTGTGCAGCAAGTATTAAGCAGATAAATTACAGAACATCAACACATAATCATCATGCACATGGACAACAGATATAAGTGGAAACCCATAAGGGAGAAAACCACATCTTATTATTGTTGTGATGCAAAGGCAAGCTCCAACTCCCTCTCAGCACTGGTTTTTTGTAGGCTCCAACCTACAGGAGGCTACCACCTCAGCCAGCTACAACTGGACATATATCAAGCTACAACTTGATATGGAAGTGCCAACTTCCTTACACAACTATGAACACACATGTTGGTTTACCTAGATATCATCTCTGTTCTATTCCTTCTTCACTGCTATCCTCTAACCTTCATATCTACCTTATCTCATCTCTGGAACCTTACAACTTCTCTTTTTGCTCCTTCTTCCTTTTCCACTCTCTTCCCTTATGCCCCTCATCCTTATTCTCATTCACACTAATATTACATGTTTTATACAGATAACTATATGACTATTTCCATCCTACAGGAAATTCGAAGTGAATAGGCCTGACTCTATGCCTTCCACCCATTCGATTCCTCACTCTTCAATTCTGGTTAATACATCAACCAAAAATACAAAAGTAATCATTTTAGCACTTATTGGAGTTTTGCCTATGCCTATGGAGACTTGCCTTTGCATCACGTGCAATAAAAAATAATTAATTCATTTACATTAACAGTTACAAAAAATATATCACACTCAACCTTTTCATCTCTTGGCTCGATGTGTATTTGTCTTTTCTACTGTTGTCATTGTCTTTTCAGTTTCTATTGTTATATTCTAGCTCTGCTACATAATTGCCTTGTTTCTTCCGTTACCTATGTCTTTTGTGTTGCGTTCACCCATAATTTGCATATATATTTAATTATGCATATCCACATGCACTTCAACCCTAAATATATGGCATGAAATTTGTTCTCATAAACCTCAAAATAGAGTCAAACTCTTTATGTGGAAGCTATTATATTTAACCTTCATATGAGCAAGCTATTTCAGACCCCAACCAGTAGTAACTTCATATGCGGAAGCTATTTTCTTCATGAACTATGGTATAAACCATACACCATATTTCCAACGAAATTATTTATCCCCACATGCAACTTTAATTAAATACTAAAGTGCTAATCATATATCAACAATGCCTCCATCAATCTGTCCATCCTCAGCATTAGTAATCAAACCTTACCATAAGTTATAAGAACTTTATAACTTACCATTCCGCTAATTTATTACTTTTCACATACACTCATGCTTGTTCAATAGGCCTACATATATATAAATATTCGGGCCACAACTTTACGAACTCACCTTTTCGCCTTCCTTGTAGCTTTGCACTTTTCAAAAACATATGGTTATAAACCATGATAAATATCCTCTCTATATAATTTTTATTATACTTTGGTTAAAAAAAATTACCAACATATATATGTTGGGTCCCACAACAATTTTCAATGCATCTTTGCCTGTGATCTATCCGCTTCCCATCCAACGGCAATCGCATTCCATCAAATACGATGTTTAAGGTTTTAAATCTATGATATTTTAAATGTGCCTTTTTCACTATCAGGTCCACACCTTTCGTTAACCTCTACACAACTTATGATGCGAACACTGCCAGATCTTTGCCTCCTTTGATCGGACGACTATCGCATAAAATTAAGCCTGGAAACGTATCCTTCCAAACTAACGTGAAAGAGGTGGTATTTCTTTGCGACGTGTCACTTTCTTAACACTATCACATTCATTTAACCTTTACCACTTACCCTCTAAAAAGCAGTGTGATAAAAACATTGTTGTTTTGTGAAACCGCTTCACTGTTCCATCTTCACTATTGGTTCACAGTTCCACTCTTCAAATTTATCATTCTACTGTGCCTTATCTTCACGTTTCCATGCCATCTCAGTTCTTGGTTCCACTTTACTCTTGTGCGTTCTCCACTATTTTATCAATTCACGGTTCCATCACTTTCGGTTCACCATTCATTCATTAGGTTAGTTACAAATCATTCAACTTCCTGTTGCTTAATTCGACCAGGAACTCTGTCTCTACACTGTGTGCAATTGACATCAATTTGAACAGCTAAATTTCTCTTTAAAGGCATCAAACCATTCTATGATCGATGCTCAATCATATGTTATCCATCCAGAATTCAATTACAAGTTGAATGTTCAAATCTTTAAACACACAGTCTTGGAATTCCTTTAAATATGCACGATTCATCTGCACACATATATTGTGCCAAACCTTGAATTTCACATGAGTTAAAACTGATTCAAGCATTCAATATATATAATATATTAATTTGGAACCTATTCTCTATATTAACTGTAAATATTTACATAGGAGTTCTTTTCTGGCCTGATATTCTAATCAGTGGCCTTTCTGTCTAATTTTATCATAGGCTTACAAAACAAAACCCTAACTGTTCAAAAAAAACTACTTCCTGTCTAAACCCTCCTCTTGTAGCCTCTGCCACTTTACTTTCTTTTTCTACAACAATTCCATTTGAATCTGATATGATCCCTTGTCTTGGTGTTGCTCCTTTGTGCTCCTTTGCCATCAATGACAATATTTCCAACACCATGATTATTGCTGAGTCTGCTACCCCCATAGGGCTATGGAAAATAGGGTTGGTAGAAAGCCTACACTGCATTGGGGCCCTCATAATTCGCCAATTTCAAGGAGCCCCACCATGTGTAGTGTCCAGAGACCATATCCCCCACTATAGAAAACAACCACCACTAGAAAAGGAGCTGAATTTCTCCGCCCACCACTGTAGGGAAGCACAAAGCCACCTCCCACTACCAAATAAAGACCGGCACCATGAGGAAAACTAAATACCACCACCCACCATTAAACCAATGCAGGAAATTGAAAAAAAACAAAGTCAAAGTAGCCGATGTGTGAGCGTAACTTCCCCTAGGGTAGTGGCTAGCCTCCGAATTCTCAACATAGAGACCACACACCAATCCACCAAACACCATCATACCCACGTCGAAGGGCACAAAATCGAAAAAAGAAACTAGTTTTCTTCCACCACCCTCAAGGTTTCCTATACTGTGTTAGTTCCAGTCTTCGCAGCCTATCACCAGGGATCAACATGGGCTCTTACTATGTCTGGTTTTGTTAGATGCTTTTCACATGATATTCAATGCAAAACATGTTGTAATTTTTTCCACCAGAAGGAGCTCGGAAAAATATTTCCAACGGTATATCACACTCCCATAACCAGTTTCTGGATCAGAAGATATGATCGAAATGAATGATTGATTATTGGTTATGCATGTTTTGAGGTCAGTTGCTGCACACAGGGACAATTTTACTACAAAATCAGTTTGGACAGGAATTTTACAAAATTCAAAGAGTTTTTTGTCCATCACATACCAAATAACAAAAACCTCCGTTATTTTATGCACAAATGTTACTATGTGGGAGATATGCAGTGATATTTGAAGCCTACATTAAAACAAAACAAATTTTGTGGTTATTTTACTATTTTAGTCATTTTAGTGTAGTGCCATGTTACAATCTATGGAAAGTAATTTTGAGAAACCCAAATATTATTTTGTTAACCACGAGCCATATAACAAAAACCTCTTTCAGTTTACTCATAGGTGTCGTGAATTGGAATATTTGACTAGATATTTACAGCTCATTTTTACAGATTTAAATTTTTAATGATTTTATGTTTTAGAAATGATTTTGTGGCACAGATTCCGAGCACCTAGAAACAAATTTCCAAAATTTGAGAGAGGTTTTTCTCCAACATGACCTTATCTACAAAAAAATCTTTCAGTTTTGTAACAGGTGCTATGGTTCAGTAGATACAAGTTCATCTTTGACACCCAATTTCAGAAATGCGGTCCAAATTTAAAGTAACTGATTTTATTTTGAGGAAGATGGTTGAGCTCAATTCCCTTAATACAGGGATGAGAAAAGTGTATATATTTTATGAATTTCAGAGTGTAATGGTTGGATTTTTGCAGTAGAGTGAGGCTGCTATTGGACTATGTAAATTTTTCCTTGAATATTATTTAATAAAACTTTTTTTGCTCTTTAAATTTGGGATTCATCACAGTGTTTAACGTGCAGCTTTTTTCTTGTAAATTCATTTCCATGCTTTGTTTTTTCTGCTAATTTGGTTACAAAATTATCTTAGGGAAGTGTTAAGAATCCATCCATACACGATGCTCCTTTCACAATGATTATGTTGTTTGATGTAGTGGTTATCTTTTCAGAATCCATCCTCTGTTAGATGCTCTGTTGAGTAACCCTTTGCTTCTCTTTCTTCTAAAGTTGTCACTGTAGATCCATCCCCTAATTGATGCCTAGAGGGCAGTGGTATTTTCCATCTTTTATTCTCTCATTACATATTTGATCTGGCTGTACATTGCGCTTACTTTGCCCCAAGTTTGCCGATAGAAATTAGCCCCAAATTCATAGCCCAATAGTCCCTTCTCTTGTTGTTTTCAACCCACAATTTTCAACCAAATCCTTTTTCTTCATAGCTAGCCTAAGAGTCAGTTATTGCAGCCATGTTTTGTTGTCAAAGAGAGAGCCCTCTCTGGTCTGGAAGGGCTAGATGCCAGATCGATATCTTGGTCTATGGTTACCTCAGAGTTGCCTCTTCCCAGCCTTGAGGTTCATTCTGAGTGCTAACATTTTGGCGCCATTTCCAGGTACGAGGTGATAGATCTTCTCCGGGAAATATTGTACAAGTTGTAGATCTGATTGCTAATAGTGGACAGTAGTTAGACACATATGAAGGCTGAAATCATCTACTTGATGACTCCATTGTTTGAAATCACGAGTTTCAAAGTATTGATGGTGGCTCCACTGGCTAAATGAAGGACTCAACTGTTGCTTCTATTTGTTCAAGGTATTCATGTATTGATTTTTCTAATCTTCCTGGTTTTCCTAATCAATTACAAAAGGACGCATATATTTTGAGTAATGGCCCTAAATTCAATGGGGAAGATCTGGCTTTGACTCTTGAACATGTAGCAAATTTAAAACATTTGTAGAATCTCTTAGAGTCAAAAAAGAGGATGTTTTTATCATATTGTTCTATGATTCCTTTCAAGGAAAATGTAGACATTGGATTGAAAATTTTTCTGTCAGATCTATTAAGTCATTTGTTGAGTTATGGCATATCTTTCTGGAAACATGGATGGAGAAAGAGGAAGAATTCAAAATAGAAGTGCCCTCTATTCAAGGCTTTAGAGAATGGGAAGATATGTGCACAGATGATGAGGTAGATGAGAACTTTGCCTCATCTCTTTCTTCTTATTTGAAGTCTTGTCGATGTAGCCATGAAGTTAAGCTTAATTTTCTGCAAGAGTTTGCCATCTAAATTGAAGAATATCTAACTGAATTGGAGACCCAAATACAGTCCCAGGAGCTGGACTGTCAAGTCCCATTCTTTGGGGACCTTTTCTAGCAGAAGGAAGGAAAGGTAAGGTAAGGTTGCCCTTGGATGTTTGCATTAATAATTTGCTGCTGGAAGCATGTATTAAGGAGTTGGGGCAGCAAAAATATTCTGGTTTCTTTGATCTTATTGCGGCATATATGAAAAAAAAAATTCAGTTTGAATAACAAGCCTGATTTCCTTTTATATAGCCAGACTCCTTTTGTGCATGTATGGCTGTCAGCATTTCCAGTTGTGTCCTGGTTCAAGCACTTCCAAGCAGCATCCTTGTCACAGTTACTTGATTGGTTGGTTTGGAATTACAACATTACTTGATCTACCAATTTTGCTACAAATTAGGGTAGGTTTGTGCATAAATAAGCTGCCAAAGGTAGCATTTCAGCTTCCAGTATTGGTATATGTACATATTGCAGTATGTATATGTTTTTGGATTTTTATGAGATTTTTGGGTTTACAGAGGTTTGCTTACCGTATTACCCAATTGATGAGGCACTTGATCTATGGTTTTCTTGACACCTCCAAGGAGCTTCCATCCCCAATAAGGCTGATGTTAGTTCCAGTCTTCGTAGCCTATCACCAGGGATCAACATGGGCTCTTAATATGTCTGGTTTTGTTAGATGTTTTTCACATGATCTTAAGTGAAAAACATGTTGTAAATATTTCCATCAGAAGGAGCTTGGAAAAATATTTCAAATGGTATATCACACTCCCGTAACCGGTTTCTTGATCAGAAGATATGATCGAAATGAATGATTGATTCTTGGTTATGCATGTTTTGAGGTCAGTTGCTGCACATATGGAAAATTTTACTAAAAAATCAATTTGAATAGGAATTTTACAAAAGTGAAAGAGGGTTTTGTCCATCACATACCAAATAACAAAAACCTCCTTCATGTTATGCTCAAATGTTACTATGTGGGAGATATATAGTGATATTTGAAGCCTACATTAAAACAAAACAAATTTTGTAGTTATTTTACTCCTTTAGTCATTTTAGTGCGGTGCCATGTTACAATCTATGGAAAGTAATTTTTCGAACCCAAAAGAGGTTTTTGTTAAACACGAGCCATGTAAAAAAAACCTCTTTCAGTTTATTCACAGGTTTCGTGAATTGGAATATTTGACTAGATATTTACAGCTCATTTTTACAGATTTAAATTTTTAACGATTTTTTGTTTTAGAGATGATTTTGTGGCATAGATTTCGAGCAACTGGAAACGAATTTCCAAAATTTGAGAGAATTTTTTCTCAAAAATGACCTTATCTACAAAAAATTCTTTCAGTTTTGTAACAGGTGCTATGGTTCAGGAGATATGAGTTCATCTTTGACACCCAATTTCAAAAATTCGGTCCAAATTTAATGTAATTGATTCTATTTTAAAGAAGATGGTTGAGCTCAATTCCTTTAATACAGGGATGAGAAAATTGTATATATTTTATGAATTTCATAGTGTAATGGTTGGATTTTTGTAGTAGAGTGAGGCTGCTATTGGATTGTGTAAAATTTTCCTTGAATAATATTTTAATAAAGCTTTTTCTGCTCTGTGAATTTGGGATTCATCACGGTGTTTAATGTGCAGCATGTTTTTCTTGTAAATTCATTTCCATGCTTTGTTTTTTCTGATAATTTGGTTACAAAATTCTCTAAGGGAAGTGTTAGGAGTCCATCCATGCACGATGCTCCTTTCACAATGATTATGATGTTTGATGTAGTGGTTATCTTTTTAGAATCCATCCTCTGTTAGATGCTCTGTTGAGTAACCCTATGCTTCTCTTTCTTCTAAATTTTTCACTGTAGATCCATCCCCTGATTGATGCCTACAGGGCAGCAATATTTTCCTTCTTTTCTTCTCTCATTACATCTTTAATCTGATTGTACATTGCGCTTACTTTGCCCCAAGTTTGCTGGTAGAAATTAGCCCCAAATTCATAGCCCAATACTCCCTCCTCTTGTTGTTTTCAACCCACAATTTTCAACCAAATCCTTATTCTTCATAGCTAGCCTAAGAGTCAGTTATTACAGCCATGTTTTGTTGGCAAAGAGAGAGCCCTCCTTGGTTTGGCAAGGCTAGATGCCAAATTGAAAGCTTGGTCTGTGGTTACCTCAGAGTTGCCTCTTCTCAGCCTTGAGGTTCATTTTGAGTGCTAACAGACTGCATATTCAAACTTCCTCTCTTAGCACAAAAACATAGCCTCAAAAAAATCCAAGAAAAATGGAAACGGGTGAGCTCACTTTCGTTTAACTTCCTATCCTCAACCCAGATGCAGAAAATGGCTAAGAAACCGAGTAGCAGGAATTGGTTGAACACGCCTCACTAACTAATTCCCATGACAAACACACACAAGCCACACCCTATGTAAACCATTATGTGATGTTTATGCTTCCTCCCTAGAGGCCACCACAATGACCAACACCAAACCAGAGTGAGGAGTCGAATGTTGGGCTCCCTCATCTTCCCTCGCCTTAACCTTTCACCACCGTCGAACTCCAACGTGCAGTTATTTTTCACATGAATTGCCAATGTGAAGCCAATACCTCTCCCGTTGCATGTGTTATGGTGAAGGGATTGGGAGGACCCTCCCTGTCATATCCCTATACTTGCGGTGCTCATTCAACCACGTATAGCGGGTGCAACACTACTACACTTTTTCTTTTTATCAATACTCAAGTCTATAGACTACGCCTATCTTCAACACTTATCCAATTTTACATATTGAGTGTTCTTAACAATGCAGCATAATCAATCTTCAATATTTAATGTTTCAATAATTAAACATTCACAACATCACCAAACTATGCCCATACATACTTGGGAGGAGCAACTCTTGAAAATTATACCCAATAATATATATATATATATATATATATATATATATATATATATATATATAACAATTCAATGATGTACAATTTTAGAAGTCCATCCAAGCTTGTGCATCCACCTGCACTTCTTGCTAAGATGGTTCCAGTTGTGTTTTGAGCCCAACAGCAATGCCTCTCAATAATAGCCAAGTCTGATGGAAACCCCAAATTTACCTTCAAAATACAATTTTCTGAATGCGTGCAGTCTAGGTCATCAGGGTCACTCTTTACACGTGTTTTCCGAAGTCAACCTGCTTCCATGCAACTCGGGTCACCTGGGTCACCTGCTGCATGAGTCTACCCACACCCTGACCTCCTCTGCATTTGTGAACGCATTTCCTGAACGTGCGCCCTGAATCACTCGACTCTACCTGTTGTTCTAAATGCACCCTATGAAACACTGGACTCGACTCGAATGTTTTGAACGCGCCCTACCAAATCACCCGAATTGGCTCATGCCTATTCCTGTACACATTTTATGCCCGAGGTACGGGAGCATGATCTGCATGACCTACGACCCGACTCCACTTGAACCTTTCTGCACAAGTCTTGTTTGTTTTTCTTCGCTCCCTCAACCCTTCGCTCTAGTCCTTCACTACAACTTCGTGTAGCTAGACTCTAAACTTGGTTGAATGTTCAATGAATGATTTTATGAACTCCCACCATGCCTTATATATATGTGCCATGTGGACCCATTCAGCCTTGGATCGCGACTCTTAACAAGTCAACCCAGTGACCATCACATCGACCTACACACAGTTATGAAGTGTCGGCCCCTCCAATAGTGATAACACGTCATCCCATGCATAATTATGAATTATTTGCTCCATATAAACTTCCAATGCTTGTGCTCTCCATCTCACAAGAATTTCTCCACTGGTGGATCACTCAGGTTACTCAATTCAGCTCGGCCGCCCATGCCCAGCTCGCCCAACCACTACATGATGTGCCTGTATCACTGAATACACTCACCAACACGAACATCCCAGCGCCCTTGACTCATCTTCCTACTATGGGGTGCATGTCCGTCCATCGCCGCTCATTTCATTTTCCAAAATGCGCAACTTTGTTTGTCACTACACAATGTGCCTAAGGTGGGTGCTCACTAATATGGTGTTCCCATCACACATCATCGTCGCACATTACCGAGGTTGGCGCTCGTCAACACCAAGGCACGCCCACCACCCCTCAATCGTCGTGACACTAACTCGAGGGCGTGACCCTCCCTCATCCTCACTCCACTTGTATTTACTCATGCGAGATGCCTTCCATGTGTTGCTCATGCCTCCCTCCCATTGGGGAGTGTATGAACCTTTGTTAATTTAGATGTGAACCTTAATTAAATTTTTAATGGTTTATGAACTTTATTAATTGTTTGATATGGTCCTGTATTAATTTTTAATGGTATTATGAAATTTTGTTAATTTTTTAGGTATGAACTTTATTTATTTTTTTAATAATATATAGACCTTTATTAATGATTATAAATATGTAATTCAAAATATTTAAGGATGGTTTATTGTGTAATAATGGATAAATGTGTTTATTTTTATCAATTTCTATGATAATTGTACCAATGAATATATTTATTTCATTTAATACATAATTTACATGATTATATAAAATTAAGCTTTAAATAAAACAATATTATTGGTTTTATATTTGATTAATAACAAAAGTAGTAAATATTAATGTTTATATCTTAATTATATTTTAATAGTGGATCCAGTGAATATATTTATTTTATTTAATGTATAATTTACATAATTATATGAAATTAAACTTTAAATAAAACAATATAGTATGGTTTTATAGGTTCTATATTTAATTAATAATTAAAATAGTAAATATTGATATTTATATTTTAATTATTTTTTAATGGTAAATAGACTATATTAAGTCAAATGCGATTTCATTTAAATTCAAACTAGCTATCAAAGCGAATGATCATATGAAAGTCAAACTGAAACTGGAGGTGTCACTGGATCTGAAAGCCCATGAACAAAAACAAAGATGGGAAAACTTGTTGTTCTTACCCTGCCAAATGCACACTGCTTCACGATGAGGTCCGAACAGGTTTACAAACTGGATGTTCTGGCTATTTGGAGCCAATTTTTTTCCGTTGGTTCTAAATTTTACTTGAAAACTAGATATTTTGGCTCTTTGTCGCCAATTTTTTTCTCTTGGCAAGAGGTTTTTGATAAATTTTGAGAGAAATTGGTGATGTGGTTAAATATTTTTAGGTCTTGCGAATTTTTCTATATAATTACAACTTTTGTCATGGATAAAAAAACATTGGAGATAACTTGGAGGCTTTTGAACAGGCGGGCAACAACAAATTTCCAATTGAAGTCTGCAATTTGGAATCACAGGTTAGTTGGATTTATAGGTTTATATTTTTCTATTTCCTGTATTTGTTCTATGATTTTTGTTGTTGGTTCTACGACTTCTTATTTTATTTTTCTAAGGGATCGATTGGCAATGAATGTACAGTAGAGTGGGAAAAGGGACCCCTCTGCTCAGTGAATTTTTACTGCTTCCATCCCCACTTTCATTTTTTGCTGCAACCTTATTTCTTACAAGATATTTCCATATTTTAATCTTTGATTCATTTTCACTATAGCAACTCCAATAATACCTTTTTTTGTTAAGCCAATCCATAGATGTTCTAAATGCCTCATGTTTTGACCTCATGAGTGATATGGTTTTCCTAGATGATTATCTTCATACGGGTAAGTGAGTTAGATTGAAGTAAATAATCTCTATTAGTAAGCGGGGCCCCATTAACCCAGCCTTCATCTCAATGTTTACCCATAGTTCCAAAAAGGGTTTTTATCACTCTAATTTATATATAATATCTATTCATGGAACAAAAAAGTGTTGCTAATGGATGGGTGCGTTGTTCTTGTTGATTGCTCTAATCGATTTACTAAACTATTCCTTTTTTACTCACCTGTCCTAGCTCATGTATAGAATATTGAGTCATGGAACAAAACAATGATGTCAACACATGGGTGAACTCTGTGTTTTGTTCACTCTAATCTATTTACTCAACTATTCCTTTTTTACTCACCTATCCTAGCTCATGTATAGAAGATCGAGTCATGGAACAAAATAATGTTGTCATGTGATGGGTGCACTCTGCATGTTTTTCACTCTAATCATTTACTCAATTATTCCTTTTTTACTCACCTATCCCAGCCAACATGAGTGTTTTTGAATTTCACTATAGCAGTGGTGTGATCTATATTTCTTTCTATGCTCCAAAAAATCAAGTATAGTCAGGCGATCGGGGGGTTTAGGTTTCTCATTCGTCTTAGTTTCTTATGTTAAATTTTTCTGTCCGGTGTTTATTAAGGTGGTATCTAAGGACTTTTAATCGTAACCATATTCTCCATTACCTTCGAGAAATAAAGAAACCCCTAGAGTCTTTAGAGAATAAAATCAATCAAACCCAAAATAAGCACGAAAACCTTCTTTAGGGGGATGAAGTGACCATAAAATACACTCAAATTCCCTTTGAAGACATTTCACAATAGGAAAAATGTGACTAAGCTTACATTTACTGTCAAGTTTTGATTTAATACATGTCCAAACAACACCACTTTATTTGATCAAGACTAGATTAAAAACATTTTTTTGAAGATTTGAAACAAATTTCGTTAGAGAAAACAGAGTGGCCACCTAGGGGAAACACAAACCCATTAGATGAGTGAATAGAAAACCTGGGGAAAGAAACAACATTGATTCTTGTTATCAAATGTGTGTGATCCTCTTGCATTGATTAGAGCAGAGCTTACAATTATTTCCATTGGTCTGTCCAAAAGATGAAGCATGACCAAAACTTGTAATACCTGTCAAAATAGAAGCCAAAAGAGCTGCCACTTACAAGTAGCATTTTCATATTTCATATAACAATAGAGAAGGCAACAACACTAACACGAAGATGGCTACCTCAACATCTATTGAAAATAATATCTAAATTGTTTTCCTTTCTATCGTTATTTTCCTTTTTGCACATCTTAAAAACAATAACCAGATATGGTGAGATTATATGCAGAGGACACACTAAAAATACCGTTGGAGAAAATAGAGTCTTATGACAATGTAAATCATGATAAAAGTGATGAAATTCTAAAGATAACAAAGGAGACAATTAGGAATAGAAAATATTTAAATTAGGAAACAATTTCCTTGCAAGAGGGTGAAAGAGTCTTAAAAACTAATGCTATTCACCATCTTGTAGCTATCAGTCCAATGTATTGGATGGTTGCACTATGGAGTCTAGAATATTTCTATTTTAGGCTTCCTAGTGGTTATTTCAACACTATTTTCAAGACATAAAATAGATGGACCTCTAAAAAATAATCCTCACAATAGACAAAAACATTCTCATTCCGAAATTTCACACACAAATGGGGATTTCCAGCATTTCTCAAAGAATAAATTTGGCCTCAAAAATCTTGTGGACAAACCTTAGAAATATATACTACTCTTTTGTAATGTGATCCAAGCCTTTTGAATTATGTACTCTTGGAGAATGGGGGTCCTTAAGCTACATATTTAAGAGAAAACATGACAAAGGAAAAGGGAAATAATTATCATTTCCAACATATGAAGTTTCAAATATCCTAAATTTAGAAGGATGTAGAATCGTTGGCAGAAGTTTCAAGCCATAAAATCATGAAAGGTACAGTAACTAGGATTAAAACATAGGAGAGATAAAATGCAAGGTTATATTTTTATAAATGGAGATGAAAATTCTTATGAGAGAAGAATGATTTTTGAATCCTACATTGCTAAACATGTCCTCCCTATATTTACTAATAGTGCTAGTGTATATGCCTTGGCCCTGATCTCAAGAGATTCTAAATCCTTTGTGGAAAACTGCTAAATCTGCATGAAATATGGGCTACCAAATTTTCTATAATTGTTCTTATCCCAGTCAGATGAATGAAGAGAATCCACATTGAATGTTGCATGACATTTCCATAGAAATGAGATACCTATCAATCTTATAGAGTTCCATATTTTCCACCACACTTTTAATCACCTATCTGTCCCTAGAACTGCCCCTTATTCAATGGAAACTACTCAATAAGATAATTCCAAATTCAACAATAACTATTATGTAGATGTGACTCCAAATATCCCAAAAGGTATGCTTGAAAAACTCTATTTTGTGATGATTGAAACAATAACATATGTTAGACCTCAGTCACAGCCAGTGTGGAACTCCAAAACCATGGTGAGAATGTATTTTCTTATAGCTCAAAATGAAAAGAAATATGTAGGAAAGCCTTGAATGGTAATGATTAAAATGCTAATTTCAAGTTGCTACGAATTCAGGATTATCACACAATTAAATTTCCTGTTCCTATTTTAAAATACAATTAGGAACCTAGAAGTTCTCAGAGTGTCTGAGATGAAATTAATGCATGGAGTTCCAATAAATTAGCCACATTGTTATAAATCCCCCAGTCACAACATGTATTAATGCACTAAAAATCTTCATGATTACAATTGCATGTCTTTCTGTGATCACTGGGTTGAAAGGGAAACCAAACTCAAAGCTAGATAACCCTAATAAAAGTTTTAAAACCCCTCATAAATGGTCTTGAGCCCTAGGCTGACCAAAACTATATTTAACTTGGTCAAGTAATATAAAGCTAGATTAATCTTAACCCATATTTTTCTGTAAATAATTCTACATATACATGCATTGCAGAAATATGCACAAATTCTAATAGCACATTCAGATTCTTAGAATGTGCACACATTATTATTAGAAAACCATACCTACTAACAATTATTGTGTCTCTTTATGTATAATAACATGCCATGGCTCCCATATCCAAGGTGAAATCTAAATATCCCTTATAGAGTATCTGTGTGGTTGTTTGAGGGTTACTTCATGTTTGAGGTGCCTAGCCTATTTTTGGTTAGGACATGGAAGTTAAGTCCAACACATGCAATACAAGTGGTTGGTGGCCATGCTTAACTAGTAAGGTCACATTAAAAATTCTTGGTGAGCATGTTTCTTGAGTGGTATTAGACACTCAAGTACAATAAAAATTCTAGCCCAATGAAAAATGGTATTAAATCCTTGTTTGAATGAAAATTTGTGGAATTTTTCTTCACTATCCACACCTAATTCATTGGAGAAATTTATGGGGTTGTATTGATGAGGACATTAACAATTCAAGTTGGGAAGAATTTAAGGACCTTCCTAGAGGTTCCACTAGAAATTATATCCTATATAACATGCTAAGAAAACATGATAAATAGTGTATGACTAGTTTACATGTTTCATGGACCTCGTGACTGACCCACAATGAACGTTGAGACATTTATGATGATGTAATAGTTTGGTGTGAACTAGGAGGATGAAGGATGTTTAGCCTGATAAGGATGGGTGATCAGTGAAGTGTTGTAACACAAATTCACCAAAGGATAACATAATCTGGAAATGTGTTTGATAGTGTGTTCACCATGGCAAGGAAACATAGTTGATGAGTATATTGAAGGTAAGTGGAATCCTGTTGCCACTATGTACATGACCTTTACGTAATTACAAGAAGTTGGTCTAGATGGAGACAACATAGTCTTACACTAGGTGGTTAGTTATTCAAGTGTGTTGGCTTGAGGGAGGTAGTGAAAGGTTGTTTATGTGTGGGTGGTGATGACACAACATCACTTATAATGAAACTATCACTACAACATTTCCTATAGTTTAAGGTGCCTAATTTGGGTTCGGTTAGGACATGTTGGCCAGGCATAGTTGGATTGATACAAGAGGTTCATGGCCACGCACAACTAGTAATGTCACGTCAATGCCATAAAACAACTAGGATTCTTGAGTGGTATTAGATGGTTAAGTGGATCGAAAAATTTACCCTCATAACAAATGCTATCAACACCACATTTAAATACAAAATTTATGAAGTGTATGTTCACCATCAATGCTCTGTCCATTAGAGAAGCGAATGGATCCATGTTGATGAAGATGCCAACAACTAAAGTGGGGGGAGAATGCAAGGATCTTACTTGAGGTGCCATTAGCAAGGGCACAATGGCTGGCATGTCGGGTAAACATGACTAAGAGTGGACAACGAGTTTATATGTTTGGTATACATTGTGAGTGACATAGGTTGTTTCATGAGACAATTAGGATGGTGTACTACTTTGGTGTGGACTAGGAGAACCCCTTAACAAGGGTTGATCATTGACAAAGCAATGTAACACAAAATTAGGGGAGGATTGTGTAAATCAGAAATGTGTTGAATAAAGTGTTAGCCATGGAAAGGCAACATCATTGATGAGTGAAATATAAGTGGAATCTTATTTCCATTAGGTACATGATCATTGAGGACTACATTGAGTTGGCCTTGATGGAGACAACACAATTCTATATTGCATGGTTATTTGTTCAAGAGTGCTTGGCTTAGATAAGGTGGTAGAATGTTTCCTATGGTTAGGTGGTGATAATGTAGCAATAATTACCACTAAATGGACAATACAACATTTTTTATAATTTAAGGTGTTCCTTTGGGTTCAATTAAAACATGTTGGTTAACATAGATCGGTATGCCTAACTAGCAAAGTCTATCACTCTTATGCAATGACTAAACTTTTAAAATTACATAGCATGCTTAAATAATCACTACATTTTTATAATTATATAGGAATGTTTTAAAATAAAATAAAAATTTTAATGTCATTGTGACACCTCTCTCGTACTCCTTCCTTTTCTTCTATTTTTTTTTTTAATCATAATAACGTACTTTTATCCCAACCTAGATCCACCTAAATTACAAATCTATTAAGTGCTTAGAAGGATAAAATTTCTTTTCACTCTATGAGAGATTTGCATCTCAAGATATTTGATATTTGATCCCTTTGGATTCTTAGTAGATCTGAAATTAAGATTGATCTACGATAGTTTAATTATTATTTATAATTAATTCTAAATTTTATTTTATTTTATTATATTTTTATTAGGTCAAAATGTTTAACAAAACATTGCAACATATCTATTATGCTATGATTTTATTTATATTTATATTTCATTTTGTTTATTTTTAGGGAGTCAAAATGTCTAACTAGACATGGCAACATCTCTACTATAAAGGTTAGAGAACCTCTAGCCACAATTAATTGTGGAGGAGTTAAATTTATCTCAATATATTAAAAACCTAAAAAATTAAAAAAATTAAAAATTTAATTGAAATTTCTCACAATAAAATATAAAATGCAAAAAAAATTAAAAAGTAATAAAATAATATTAAAAATGATTATTTTTATTGAAATTTATTTTCCCTCTCTTTCCATTTAAGAAATAAAAATTTAAAAAACAATAAAATATTATTAAGAATGATTATTCTCATTGAAATTTATTTTCCCTCTTTCCATTTAAGAAGGAAAAATAATAATAATAGCATGTGTATTATTTATGGCTCTCATGAGCTCTGAAGAAAGCCCTATTTCCACATTTTCTCCATTGAGCCATTGGTTCCACATTTTCTTCATTGAGCTAGTCTTCCGAAAGATACCCTTGAGATTATTAAACACATTATGTGGATCAACCCTACTACTTTTGGTCTTTGTCTTCACCATGGCTTTGATTCCATGTTAAATTTAGATAACAATGGTATGTTCTATGCTTTAGAGCAATTTACTTCATTTTATCTTATTATCCCAATATCAATTTCCAGATTAGAAATCCCATTAAAATTGTTAGTAAATGCTGATAGAACATAAACAATAAGCAGAAGACAAGCCAAGATAAGAGGACACAATATTTGGCAGATGCCAGGGAAAAACCTCAATCAAATATTATTATTATTATTAAAAATTTCAGTAGAGAGAGAAAGATAATACAATATAAAAATTCACTTGCCCATAACTTCAGTTGAACTACAGTCAACAGGATACCCTAACTAGAAAGTTAACACTGGTCAAACCAACAAGAAAACACTTCCAAATCAGATCTGTCAACTAAGTCACTGTGGCCTCCAATGGTAGTCCAAATCATCCCAAAATATATTCAAAAATATCATTAAAACTCAGTCGACAAAAATGTCAACATTGTGGTCAAAGTGATGAGTTCAATGCTAGTCAATGTACTCGGAAATCCTAGGTTTCTATTCCAAATAATGCAACCTTAGAAGATAAAAATTTCTTCCTGAAAACCACAACAATAGGAGTGAGGTTGACCCTTAGTCAACGTTGTTGTGATATTCCCTAAAAACAAATCCTGAAATTTGTCCTCCTTTCACATGTGAGAGGTAGAGAGACAAGCTCCAAGTGTTGTTCAAACCAATGAGAGGAGAGAAATATATGTGATGACATGATGATGATGTCTAAAATTAGGATGAGGTATCTCATATTTATATCCTTCGAGGAGAGTGGAGAAACATCCATTGGGGCTTATGAGCCTACATTACACTTTTAGCCGACCTTGACAATTTGCACATGTGTGAGAGAATAAATTCAAAATATCACTTCTAATCATCCCAACAATATGATAGTTAGATCAATATTGCACCTGTCGAAAAGAGGAATCCAAAAAAATATCATCTCCATCATATGAGCTTTCTGAGCTGGAGTTTTTCCCTCTTTTCCAATTTTAACAGTTGTAGGGGCCAAATAAACATATAGTCCCAATTACAAGGAGTAAAGTACAAAGCTTTAAACCCAAATATCTAATCCTATGAATTTGATCAAAACTAGTATGTCCATATCTAGAGATATTAGAGATATGTGAATCCAACTTCGAAATGCATAAACACCCCTAGGGGAATCGTGAGATGGGCACACCAAGACATCCTCCCGAAGGGGCGCCAGTGCAACAAGTTGGTGAGTCGACCCGACATGGCAAGGGGTGAATGCATAAAATAAGTAAGTTCGACCCATGACTTCCCATGAACAAAGTTCCTACCAAGCAGTCTCACAATTATTTTTAGAAAATTGACTAAAGTAATGTTTTAGTGTTAAAAGTCAGTTTATAATTGACTGATTATGCAACATGGTACTAAAAAATTATAATATTTTGTTGTCATTGATGAGAGAATGAAGGAAGGGGGGGGGGGGGCACCTGGGCACCCATGGGGGAATCACATGTTATCACCAAACCATTTCTAACTAGGTGGATTGAAATATACCACGTAAGTTTAATTTTACCATAGTAAAATCACTTTCAATGTAGGAAATAATTTAATAAACCACTTTTATTGAGCTATTCCTCATTAAAACCAATGAGAATAATTAAATAAACCATTATTTATATAATTTTCTCTAGGAATAATTATTACATAATTGTTTGATAACTTTTCCTTGTCACATTTGACTAAATCATCTACGAATAATTAAATAATTCATTATTTATTTATCTTTTCCTTAACTTCATTCTTGGAATAATTGTTAAATCACTATTTAATTTATTTATTTTCATTTTTAAACCTTTCTTATTATTCGCGAAATAATTAATAAAACATTTTATTTGTTAATTATTTCAAAATAAATATATTTTACAATTTTGAATATCTTTTACCTCTCCAAAAATATAATAAAGTATTTCTAACGATTAGATCTAGATTTTGGTCAATAATATTTTATTATTCTTTAGTTTCGAGATCAACCCAATACTTTGTTATAAATAAGATATTTTTTCATTCATTATTATCATTGTCATCATTATTGTCTCCATACTTTTGAGCTCCCACTAGATTTCTACACATTGTTTGGGCTTTCACATATTGAGAGAGGAAGATCTAAATACTGAATCATCAAGAACATCAAAGGACCCATCCCATGGAGAGGGATTTATTACCTTTTTGTAAAAATCCTTCACCAGGTGCTATTAATAAAGGATTTATTCTTTCAAATTCTTTTACATAATTGGGTTATTACATCATATTCATTTTGTTTTTTGTTCTTTTAGATCACACACATCTATTTTCTATAGGTTTTTTTCACATTTTTATTGCAGATCTCAAGTATAAGTAGCCACAATTGTTGTTAGGGATATTGGTCACCTGTGAATTTATTGACATGTTTTTGGTACACCTTCTAATAAATTTCATACTGACACTACATGTTGGGCACGTAAGGTTGCCTACTGCCCATGGGAGCGTCATGTGTTGGGAACACCAAGGTGATCGCCCGGCAAGGTTACTTGTGCAATGAGTTGGTGGGTCGACTCTACTTAGAAAAAGATGATCACAAAAAAGAAGTAGTTTTGTCCCATGACTTCCCATCAACAAAGGTCCCACTAGATAATCTCATAAATATTATCTTTACAAAATTAAGTAAATTAATGTTTATGTATTAAAATTCGATTTATAATTGAATATTGATCATGAAACATGGAAATAAAATATGATAATAATTTTTTTTCATTCATGAGATAATAATTTGTGTTCACTGATTTCCACAACATGGTGAACTCATGTGCCCTGGGTGTGCCAACAAGAATGCGAGGCGCCTAGGTGCTCATGGGGGTGTCACGTGTTGGGCATGCTAGGGTTCCCTCTTGGCGACATACTCGCACGACAAGGGCGCCCATGCAACGCGTCTGTTGTTCATCCATATTTGACAAGGGGCTATGGCATAAAAGAAGTAAGGTCAGCCCATGACTTCTGTTTAGTTAATTTGATGTCTTAAATTGTTATCATAAATTATCGACCGAGGTTATATAATCTATTTTTCATAAAAATAAATCAATATTTGGATGGATAAATCTAAGATATGTTAGATTATTCTATTCTGGCGAAACATCTATGGAAAATATCTAATTGAACTTATTCTACTTTTAAACAAAGCATTATTCTAAATTCTATTGAATTCTATTGATCTCTGAGTTATGTTCTATCTATTAACATAACAAAAATAAAACCATATTCTACCTTATCAATTGAGAACATTAATTCTATGAAAACAAAAAATCCGATCTAATTTTGAATCTATTTGAAATGATCAAAGTATAATTCTAATCCAACTATGTCCTAGTTTTAAATATATCTAAGAATGATCAAAATATAACTCTAATCTAGCTCTATTCTACATTCCATGGAACGAAAGCATCAAATATATTACTATGAAATTGAAATGACTATGCTAATTGAATTGAAATTTAACTAAAGCAAGAAAAGAATGACAGAGTATCTATTGCAAAAATAAAAAAATGTCTAATCTAAATCCTATGGTTGATGTGTAATCAAATGAAAGAATCTATTTCAATTCGAAGCTGGCAGGGTCACGATAATGAAACAATTCATGAGAGCATAAGATACAACAATCAACCATGTGTAAATGTAAAAAATTGATTCAGAAAAAATTTATACACTAATTGACATGGAATTAAACTGTGAAATGACAAGAAATTAATCTACGAATTGACGAGAATTTTAAAATATGAAATGACGAGAAAATTAAGCTATGAAATGACAAAATTAAACTAGGAAATGACTTATAGAAACCTAATTTCATTGCAGGGAGCCTCTCTAACAGAATGAGTGTAAATCTACTTAAGCTATTTGTGCATCAATGGTATGGAACTGGTCTTCTTCATTAACAAAACAGAGTTTTAAAAACCTATCACAGTATTATCCCAAAATCAAGCTTATTCCTGTTTTTTGATAGACCGATATTTATACAAGGTTTTTAAATTAATTGTCTGAGACAATTTAGCCTATGGAAAGAAAAAGAAATCTAAGGCTAGAAGTCTAATCAGAAGAAAATTATTTATGGCTATTTCTCGATTTGCTACCTAATTGAAAATCTAGAATCTTCGTCCGTTGATCTCATTCCATATCTTGACTAATCTTTGACTGCTAGTGTAGGCATAATCCTTCTTGAAATTGAATAGGTAAGTAGGATATGATCCATATATGAACCATTTCAAAGCTACGCATATGACTTACTTCTTCATTTTCTTCTCAAAATTTGTCAAACAATAACGGTGGCCGCAGAAATAATGGTTAGCTACAATATTGTGTGAATTTTGTAGCTAATTACAAAAATTCATCTAAATAATAAGAAACATTATAATATAAAATAGATATCATCTAAATTCCTTCTCAGATGTAAAATATGTCAATCAGGGGAAATTTTAGGGCTAATATTCGCATATGGGCTAATTTTCCATGATTTTTCCAAAAAAAAAGATTCCCCGATTTCCATTTTTTTGAAAAATGATTCACCCAAATTTTATAGTATAAAATTATTTTACCCTAAAAATCACCAAAATTTTATATATACTAACATAAAATAATTATAAACCTAAATATTTTTACAAAAATATCATCAAAATTTTTACAATTTACATATTGGGGACTAGTAAGATTCGCCAAGGTTTCTAAACTTTAAGATAAACTCCCATCCTTAAAATTTTCCATGATGTCAATTATCATTGATTGAGTTTAAGGATTTTTCAAAAGGGAAGAAAAGATGGTGGAGAAAGATGTCAAAATAGGAACAATTTTGAGGTTCAACATACCCCCACTAAGAGACCATTGCATGTCCTCATGAAATTTCCAAAATTGTGAGCCTTAACCTTTTACTACATTTGTTCTAATACCTGTGCTAGTACATCCAACTTCCTGTTCTTTCCTTTCCTTGATGTGATTATCATTCTTCGTTTCTTCATGAGGAGTTTGTACTTTAAACTGATGACTTTTCTGTTCAGGTAGCCATTCATTTTCTTCAGTTTCTTGTTATTTTTATACATAGCCCCAAATGGAGAATAGTATTGTCGCTGATAAGCTTTTCTAAGTGGTTTTGTTCCTTCAAAGATCCATTTTATTGCTTGATGTGCCTATTCAATATCTCTAGTTCATAGATTTATTGCTTTAAAGTGTTCACTAGAGGTTCTTGTGGACTGGTAGGTTGCTTTTCAACACTTGTGTTACACCAATTTTTGGTCATCTAACTTGTTACTATTAGATGGACCAAAGTACACCACATAAGACCAATTTTACCCTAGTAAGATTGCTTCCACTATGAAAAATAACTTAGTAATCCATACTTTATTAAGTTCTTTATGGTCTAAACAGGAAACCCCGTGAGGAATAATTGAATAAATCCTTATTTGTTTTATTTTCCTCGAGGGATAATTAATTAAAAAATGGTTTAATTAATATTCTTGGTCATATTTAACCCAAAATAGGAAAATTAATTAGATAAATCACCATTTATCTTATTATTTTCTAGGAATAATAATCTAAAACATTATTTAAATAATATTCCTTATTAAATTTGACTAAATCATTTATAAGTAATTGAATAAATCATTATTTATTTAATTATTACCCAACCACAGTCTTAAAATAATAAATAAGTCATTTGTTTACTTATTATATACAAATAAAATGATTTGACCAAATTCAAATTCTTTTTCCCTCCAACAAAAATAATAAAATATTCCATAAAAGTTGGATCTAGATTTGGTTAATAATATTTTAATTATGCACCAATATCTCGACTAACTCAATGCTTTGTTATAAATAGAAGGGTTTTTACATTCATTCACTACCTTTTTTTGCCTAAATATTGCTCTAGATATATACTTTTTTTCTGACTTTGATCCTCCATCATTGTCATATTTTTCTACTTTTTTGCTTGTGAGTTCCCCTTGAGTTCAATTTTTGTCTCGTTTTTCTACACCATCAAGAGAGAGAGATCTTACATCTAAAGCATTGAGGACATACAAGAACCCATCCCATTGAGGGGGAGTGCTAACATCTTTCTATGTTCCCTTCCCATGTGTCATAAATACAAAAATTCCTTAAAAAACATTCTTGTCTTGTCTATTGGATGCATGGAGCAACTCTTGATTTTATTTGTTGTTTAATGTCTTTAACTGCATAGATCTAGATTTTTGTAGCATTTATTTTAATCACTAACTGCAGATCTAAGGAAATTGACAACCATCTTTGATGTTAGGGCGATTTGTTATGCACAACTAAAGTCAGTTTTTTTGTACGCTTGCGATTAGAATTCACACTAACAAGTCGCGACTCCACAAGGGTTTATAATTACGATCATTGTCATTTTTCAGATCCTTGCATGACCAGGTACTTCAAACCCTAGGGTTTTACTTCAGCTTCTTATTTTTCATTTCTTGATGTTTTCTTTAACCTTTAAAACCCTAAAACAGTAAAAAATCTTCCTTTCGTGTGTTTCTGGGCCTATTGCGCAGGTGACGGGTATCAGCCGCATTAAAAATGAAATTTTTTCCTGAAACTTGGTCCTTAGATGGTCGGAAGTACAAGTCGCACTTTTTGGGCCAAAAACTGCAAACTCGACCTTCATGACGTAGAAAAAAACCTTGAACCTGTGACCTCTGCTAAAAACAGGTCAAAACCTGCGACCTGAACTTCTTGCGGGAATTTTCTGTGATTTTTATGCGTTTGTCTAGACTACTATTCATGGTTTTCTGACCTCCCTCTCCACCATTCTTGGACCTTTACTTGCTCTTTTTTACTCGTCGAGGTAGGAACCAAGCCCCTTAGGGCTTCAGTACACTTCCACCTTTTTAGGAGGAGTTTATCTGAAGCAGGTCGTCTAATATTTTAGTGTGTTCAGCCATTTTTTAGACCTGATATTATACTTTTAGATCCATTTCATATTGGTTATTCATCTGTCCAAAACACCTCTTACCAATTTTTTTTGGTCCTCCTCTATGGTCCCCTCCGTTTCCCTTCAGGTTGTAGCCTTTCACCACCTTATTTCTGCCGGCCACTAGGGTCCTAAATTTCCCTTCAGGTTGTAGCCTTTCACCACCTTATTTGTAGCACTTTTGTAATATTCCCAAATGGTAAAAGCAGGAATATAGTGAAAAATATTGGAAAGGAAGTGTAAAAAATCACATAAAAACATGAGGCCAATATGGGGACCTTCCATTCATCATAACAGCAGCATATATGTATAAAATAATGGGCCACAAAACATCTTACAAGATAGAACACGCCTCCAATAACGAGAACCCTCAATAAGAGGTGTTTCTACTATATCAAAAATGTCGGAAGGCTATTTATGCGCGGTCATAAAGTGCATTGTTACAAAAAATTAATATATGAAGATCTACGACTGTTATATGCCTCAAAAAATACAACAAATACATATCTAGGCTCTATAAAACCTCCAATGAAGAACCCAACAAGGGTTTTCAGAAATACACCAATGTACAAGATGGGAACCCAAGACCTAGGGCTGAAGATCCACTGCAACAAATAACTGGAAAGATGTGGCTGATCTGATGTGACAAATAATGCAGCCTCCTCCAATAGATCCTCTAGATCAAAAGGCTGATCCCTTCTCTAGAAAACCTCCTCCCCAAATGGTGTATTGAAACCACCCTGCAACTCCTCCCTGAAAATAATGCAATCCAAGACAGAAACTGTGTTGTAGGGGAAAATTATCAAGTGGCCTGAGGCCAAATGTTGCAAATAAGCTCAAGGGCCTTCCTTTCCAGCCTCCCAATGGAAGTAAACCTTCCTCCACTGAAAAATAGATCAGAAATCACCTAGATCTATTCTCCACTGCTACAACCTGCAACTCAACACATCTCTCAACGAAAATTGTGTTGTACCACAAGACTGAAGCTTTGGCCTGATGCATGATTCTGGAATGGTAGTGAAAATATCTTCCTATTCTGCCTCTCAAGGATAGAGGTGGGATTCCCGACCATGAACACCTTGTGCTAAACAGCACTGCGATCTTAGCTAAACAGCTAAAGAAAGCTATATGTCTAAATAGACCATATATTCAGAATTATAAATTACATCAACCTAATAAATATGGCTGCCATCCTCTTCCTTATATAAGTGATGAGCTTTCTAACCCTAATCCACATTCATTTGTGACACTACTTCCATGCAAATATTATCCATCTAAAACTATGTTGTCCGTCCATAAATGTCCACTCCTCCATGACAGTGTTGTTGATTTGGTCAAAGGTTACCCATTCTAGGTGTTCCAACACCTTTTCACTCACAAGGGTGCTCAATTAAGCTTCCAATATGTCCTCCTTTCACATTGGCATTTTTTTAATTCATATTAAAGAGATTTATGGATCTCCATATCCTCTTATTCATTACAAAATAAAGCAAAAACAAAATATAATATTCCAACTAGCTCATGGCTAATTGGGAATATTACATTCCTCCCCTCCCAAATGTTTCTTTTCCTTAAGAAACTGTAAAGGTGAGTGCTGGAACTCTTCTCCTCCATCATTGGTGACACCTTCATGTAATAAGCTTCCCTCATAAGCCAAGTGTCTCCCAATCCATCCCTCCATGAAATTTTCCTCCCAAGTTCTTATGAGATGTAAATGACTCATCCCACAAGGAAGAAATAGATCCAATGAAACAATAATGGTTTTCCCAATGTTCTCCCTGAAGCATGTAGCATAATGAAATAATATCTCTCCCAAAGGGCAGATCTTATCTTGCCATCCTCCCTCCAATCATTCCCATAAAAATAATAAGTACATCATCAATGTATGGGATCAAAACCAAGTACATATAAACAACAATATGCAAAAATGGAGGTGGATCATAGTCCCACATGTGGAACCAACATAGTA
The DNA here is from genome assembly GCA_034641835.2 of Pinus albicaulis. Taxonomy (NCBI): domain Eukaryota; kingdom Viridiplantae; phylum Streptophyta; class Pinopsida; order Pinales; family Pinaceae; genus Pinus; species Pinus albicaulis. Next base: position 333,645,373 of record CM076569.1, read on the forward strand.
TATCTCCTGACCGCATTAGATAGTGATATGGTAATTGGTTTTCCCACCACTTACTTGCTCCCATATATTTCTCACAAGTTTTGAAAAGGTGAGAAATGTTTATTGCCTTTGGAGTGCACCTTGAATGATACAACATATTCCTATACCCTCCTAGGGAGTGGCCATGCTCAACAATGTTTATGGCCCAAAGTTGGCCATGAATTTTATATGGAAGATGTTGGAAATGTTGTCATTGATCGTAAAGGAGATGGCAAAGGAGGAGCACCTGAAACAGAAACAAGGCAAAGAGAGAAGAAAAATAGCAGAAAGGCAGAGGAGGGCGACGGGGAGAGAAAGAAAATTAGCGAGAGAGGCGATAGTAAAATCATAAAAGGATCATAAAGGAGAAAACAGGCAGAGAGGTAGTAGAGAGGCAGTAGAGAAAGTATCAGACAAGGAAAAGAGGCAGCCTAGGTAGCAGATGAAACAAAAGGATTTGTTTCAGTATTATATGGATAGTATTCTATGTGAAAGAGGTGTGGTGTGCAAAGTATTTGTGCATTGATGATTTATTACATATGTGAGTCCATCAGGGTTTTTAAACAATTTTGAATAAACTTTGTGGCAAGGGTTTTATGGTGTTCTGCAAATAATTGATGAAAATCCATAATCTGTTCAGAGACAGAGTAGCGAGGGAAAGGGCCATCGAATTGAAGATCTGGCCAACATGAACTTGTAACTGAATGCGTTGAAATTGTTCACATCTTTATATTGATAAATAATTTGTTTATAAGTTTTGTGTGAAACTTAAATGTATTCCTAGTCGAATTTATAAGGAATATTTGAGTTCTGTGGGCGAGTTGTGAAACTTTGCATTTTTGGATGTATTGGTAGCTCTGTGTGAAATAGAGGGTTGATATGCTTTTGTACTCATATCGGTTGGGAATGATCGATCACTGAATGGATCGATCCTATTAGAGAAAGTGGAACCGGAATATAACCCTTGAATACCTCGATTTGGTTGTAATTAATGAGGAGTCTGTACTTCTGTGTTTTGATGGGAATTGCTATTAAGTCTGTTTGTCTAAGCATGTTGAATCCTGTACAAAAGTTTGTTAGGAGTCGAACTCTGCTCCATTGTTGAAAACGGTAGAAGCGATTCATACTCAGTAGAGAGTAGCAGCGTTTAATCCTGTCAAGAACTGTGTTTAGATCATAGCTGGAAGGGGATAAGAAAGGAAAAATGAGAAATAACATTGAAATGTGTGTTGAATGAATGCTGGAGGGTTTAAAGCCTGAACACAACACCGTGCATGTTAAATACCGAACTGTGAGATCGAAGTTATAAAGTTGAAATCGGAACCTTGAGCGGAATAATGGAAACATGATGTGAAATAGTAAAACCGAAGTTGAAAACCCAGCGGGTTCGCACGATTCAAAAGTGATAAATAAGTTTTATAAAAAAACACAATTCCACAAAGTGTTCGATGCGTGGCAAAGAGTGGTAATACAAAACCGCTCTCATAACGTTTTTTTGGGATGTTAACATCCAGAGAATTAAAAAAACACGAAATCCGTGTATATTCGTCGGATCATCCAAACCAACGCGACGACTCATCAACCGTCGAATGTGAAGGGCAGTTTAAAGACTAGGACCCAGTCCATCGCGTGAACTTGGAGCATTAAGTGACGTGCACTTTCATAGCGCGACTATCATTGGATGTGTTAGCAGGAACGTGACAAGCTTAGAGCTGTCTGATGGCGATTTCTGAAAATTTTAAAATGTTATAAATTTTTGGGTTGTGAGTATTATTAGAAGGGTGAAGATGAACCTCATAGGAAACGTGTGAAATGGGCCAGAACCTTAATCTATGGTAATTGATTGGGTTTCAATTAAGGCATGGTGAAGTGTTTATGTTATTTAATGGTTCAATAATAAAGTTAGAATATTAAATATAATCTCCATAACGATGAGAACGAAAGTTTATTTCATTGGGCCATTGAGTTCTTCAAATATTAATTCGAATGCACGAATAATGGGGTTGGATGATAGGATATGTAGAAATATATGTGGGCCCGAATAATATTACATGTTGGTGTTTGGGTTTAATTCAAAGTCGATAATATCAAACATTCGTATTGATATGGACAAAGTCATATAATGTGAATCGAATGTATTTGAAGGGAAAAGTGTGGCTGGAATAGTGATAAAGTTATTGGTAACAATTGGCGGTGGACCCAACTTAAAGGAGTGTAAGTTGTGGACTATTATAATAATATGCTTCAGCATTATTATATGAGGAAAGTTTTTTTTAAGAAAAGAAATGCTCCCGTGTATGGTTGTGATATGGGGTTCATAACCCTTGGTTAAGAAAAGCTCCAATATTTATTTAAAATTGCCCAGATCAGAGATTGCAACTGGGTTGAATGGTTTTGATAATCATCAAATGTGAAAAGAAAAGCCTCCGCATACATTTATTTAATTACCAGTGCAGGGAAAATGAATGGAGAGGCACTTTTATATCCACAATATTTTGAGATTTATTTGGGAATAAACAGGTAAAGCAGTTATATTTGCAGCAGATACACAATTACAGTGAACAACAGAGGTATGCAGAATAGTTACATGACAGCAGCAGAAAAGACAAAACCAGCAAGCCAAGGGTCGGAAAAAGGGCTGAGTGAAATTGATGTATGTAACTGAAAATGTGAATGTAAATGTTTTCATTGATTTTATATTGTTTGTGATGCAAAAGCAAGTCTCCGATAGGAAAACAAAACTCCACTGTAAAACTGAAATTTGTATAAATTACTGGACAAAGAAATGAGAAAGAAGAAGTCAAAGAGTCATGGTTGTTCACTTCAAATTCCCTGTAGAATATAAACAGTCAAGAGGAGAACTCTATAAATGATATGACATTGATATGCGTTGGGGGGTTAGAAAATGCAGAAATGATGAGGTGAGACAGAGAAGAAGGAGGAGCTGATAGAGAATCTGAGAAGATGCAGAGATGATACAGGGCAGATATGAGGACTGATGGAAAACAGAAAAGAAGGAACAGAACAGAGCTGATATCCAGGTAAATCAGCAAGTGTTTTCTTGTGAAAAGTGAGGAAGTTGGAGCTTCCCTATCGAGGTGTAGCTTGATAGATGTCAGTTATAGCTGACTGAGGTAGGAGCCTCCTGTAGGTTGTAGCCTGCAGAAAATAGAGGAAGTTGGTGCTTCCATATTAATTTGTAGCTTGATAGAAGCCAGTTGTAGCTGGCTGAGGTAGGAGCCTCCTGCAGGTTGGAGCCTACATAAAATAATTGGGAGTTAGAGCTTCCTTGCAAGTTGTATCTTGCAGAATTGAGGTAGGAGCCTCCTGTAGGTTGGAGCCTATATAAAATCAGTGGTGAGAGGGAGTTGGAGCTTGCCTTTGCATCACAACAATAATAAGATGTGGTTTTCTCCCTTATGGGTTTCCACTTATATCTATTGTCTATGTGCATGATGTTTATGTGTTGATATGGTGTATCTAACCTGCTTAAAACTTGCTGCTCACATATTTAGATTGTTGTTACATTATCTTAATACTTTTTTCTCACATATTAAGTTTGCTCTCATGTTAATTTGTTCATGAAATGAAGGTGTAAATAAGTTTTAAAGGAAAGTTTTAAAATACCATGAATGTGTTAAACTAATTCACCCCCCCCCCTCTCAGTTTAACTAAGGGTTCAACAATTGGTATCGGAGCTAGTTCCTTTGGTGTAAGCCTAATAGCTTGAAGGAGATCTGATTGAGTAATGGACTATCAAAATGTACCTGTGCTAAATACAACAAACTTTCCTGAATGGAGAGATAAGGTTAAAAAAGAATTATTGGATTATGAACCTGAGGTTTGGAAACTTGCATGTGATGGTTACTGCACAGACTCTCCCTCTTTGCAAGAACAACAGCAGAATGCCAAGGCAAATTGTGTGATTTATAACAACATTCATAACAAGGATCTTGATTTAATAATGGATCTAACCTCTGCAAAATAAATCTGGGATAGATTGCATTTCATGCATGGAGTAGACACTAAGGACTGCATTTTCAAGAAGGAGAAGAGAATTAAGAAGAAGAAAAATTCATGTCAAAAGGAAAATTTTCAATCAAATGAGGTACCTGCTAGTGTGAATGAAAGTAAGAACCATGAAGAAATTATATTTGAGGAAAAAGCCAAACCTGACACAGCCTTGACTGAAATAGAAAGATTGAAGAATGAAAACAAAGACCTGAAAACATTGGTGCAAATATGTGATGAGAAATAATATGAAGATAAGAAAGAGATCATTGGCCTTAAGACAAAACTTAAAGAAGCAAGGAAATTAGAAGACACTCTGCTACAAAAAATGAGAAAGAAAAGTCTAGAATGTGGGAAATTGGAAGAAGAAGTAGTGAGCCTGTGAAAGAAATTAGAAAAGGCCTAAAGAGAATTATTAATGAATACTCCTCAAATGAAAAGCTCTGGACAGTTGGACCAGATTCTAAAGGCTCAAAGGTCACCTCTCATGAAGGCTGGGATAGGATATGACGGAGAAACTAGTAAGTCCAAGGTTGAAGATAACAGGAATTTCATTTTTGTAAAAGCTGTAAAGGACAGTGACACAGTTCAACAAATTCCTCAGAAGTAGAAGCCAGCAAGAACATGATTTGCAGAGAAACAAACAGAAACAAGCAGCTACATGAAAGGATAGAGAATGAGAGGATGAAACAATTAGCTACTAAAGGCTCATACACTCCTGAGGATGAATTGAATAATTTTGGAAGATTTCAAGGAAGTTTCTTTCCTCCTATGGGAAGTATCACTTGTTTTTCCTGCCACAAACCTAGACATATTGCAGCATATTGTAAGACAAAGAAAATCCAGTCCAACCAGCAAAGGATGCAGAAAATGAGAAGAAGCCCTCAAGCAAGCAAATGGAAAAGACAATCTTTCCCCAGGTACACAAATCATTTCCATGGCTACTGTTATGCATGCAATAATTCTGGACATAAACTTGTTGATTGTAAATTGTATTAAAAAAGGGGAATAAAATATTATACATCAACTCAAACATACCTTGGAAAAGTAATATGTTATGTATGCCTCAAGCTTGGTCACAAAGCAAAGGACTGTAATCTGCCATATACATTAAAGAACTCTAGACAAATGATGGAATCAAAGCAAATCAAACAAAAATATGAATCTAAAATAAGTGCAGACATTATGAAGAACCCCAATAAAGTATGGAAGGAAAAGAGAAAGGGGGAGCCTATTATCTCAATAACATAATGAATCCATCATATTCTTAGGGGAGCTGCTCTAGGAAGCAAAGCAAATATCCAACCAATGATAGATATGAAGCAACATCCCAGGGGAAGAGAATTTCATATGTAGTCCCCACAGAAGTAGTCTAAGAAGAGCTCCATGAAATGAGGACCACTATAAGATTAGGAAGGGAAAGGAAAATTACTCTAACAGAGAACTATAGAGGAAGAAGATCACCTGAAGCACACAATGGCCAACAGGTTGATGGAAGGAGAGAAAGCAGCAAGCAGCCATGATGATAGAGGAAACATCAACAATGAACATGTAAGCGAAGAAGACATCAGCACATTAAAGGATGATCACAGAGTGCATCATACTGCTAGAATTAAAAATGAATCACTTAAAGAAGAATGAGTAAGAAAAGTGCCTATCATGATTATGTCATTACATCATCTATAAAAAGTCCTCTTGAAGGACTAAAAGTAGATAAGTGATAAATCTTTGAGTGATCTGCCCATGAAGATGCCTAGTAAATAAATTGAAGATGTCTTCTCGAAGATCATTATGTTACACAGTTGAATTGTACTTAAAGCAGCAATGATTCTAGAGCAGTCTTAGAAAGGAAAATGTAGTGACATTCCTTTGAACAGAATGACAGAATAAGCAAATGGTTAAATATGCCAAGATCAAATTCAGGATATTGATGACTGTTGGTGTGAACAGTGGAAAGCTCAATAGTAGAATTTATGAAGGATCTCTTAATTATGGGTTAATGTGCAAGCTGAAGTGAAATCTCTGCATGGTTTATCAACGTAGTATCAATTGGTATTTAGGTACAAGAAGCATGCCTATCAATAGAATACCAAGTGTTATCAGTGGAGCAGCAGTATGGTACAGGTCCACAGGATCAAAGGATTATGGAAAAAGTACATCAAGGTAAAATTCCCAGCATTATGTGCATTCATCATGAAAAGGTCAGTAGCAGTGCTAAAGGATCAGTATCTTGTTTACACTTGAAGGATTATATTGAGCATTGAAGCAATATCTACTTCTATACATAACTACATGCCTTCCTAAAGTCAATACAGATATCTTCAAGGCCTCTTTCTTAAGATCATTCATAACACCATGTGAAGTCTGTTTGCTGAGATTTAAATTAAACATCTTGAATATGTTTTTGTGGAAGATTGTCTTGATAGAACAGTTAAAATATCTTAAGTATGAAGGACTAGTTGATCATTGAAAAGTATCCTCAACATAAAGGGCTTGTTGGTAATTCACCATTTAAAGAGAGAGTGATCATTGACATACATACCCCTTATGTCATAAATAAATTGCATGGTTGATAAGTGAGACTGACCAATACATTGAATGTATCTAGCCTCAAGGGTTTGTTTTGAAAGTACAGTGTGCAAGCAGTAAAGTCATTTGGTCTCTTAGATTGAAAGATATCATCTAATCTCACAATAAGTTGTAAAATCTACCTTATTTCATTGATCACATCAGTAACAAGTACCTTTCAGCTATTAAGTGCAATATCATTATCAACATCCTAGCTCATATCAGCACCAACAAGCAGGAAAGGTTAACCATGGCTGTAAAATATATATTGGCATCATCATCAAAATTGAATAGGTGTTGTACTGCAGAAGAAGAAATATTCCATCTACAATCTCCCTCAACAGATATGGATTTCTGATGAAGATAATGTTGGGAAAAATACTTTGAGAGAGATGAATCGGTGTGTAGGTCTGATGAAAACTTTTAACCTTTTACTTTTTCTTTCTCTTAAACCCATACGCTACTTTACTAAACCCAACTTCGCGTATACACGTGGATATCCTTAATAAAACTTGCGTATGTCCAGAGATCTTATTATGCATTTAATTATTTACTTAGATCATTGCATCATTCATTCATCAGATGTTTAGTAAGCAGTAAGCATGTGTAGTAATAACAGAATAAACCATCACACATAAGCAACACACATGAACACCAGTATTTAAGGTGGAAACCCAATTCGGGAGAAAACCACCGCTGTTGTCATCTCTGTCTTCAATATTTATTATAAAGAAAACTTCTTACAATTTTGTACTAGTGCAGACTCATACCAGCACGCAGGCACCCACCTGCAGAAGGCTGCAACCTTCTCTCATTCTCCAGCCACTACTGGAAGGGAGCTCCAACCCCCTCATTGAAGGCTTCGACCCTCAACACCACCATGGACCACGTTTCATCAATTTTCATACTGGATCCAACAGCTTCCACACACCATACCTTGTAGGCCACTTTTCATCAGATTTTCAGATTGGACCCACTCCATACATCAAAATGAAACTTATAACTCTATCAATTCATTCATTGAATCATCAACCAATCAACCAACAACTTGATCTTCATCAACATAATCAGTAGCAACATTCAACCAACCTAGATCTATATGAATACACCATTGACAGATAGCAGTAAAATAGCAAATCAGATCAGACATTTCATTCCACACACTTTAGCAAAACCCTAGCTTCCATACGCACTTTTACTTCACTGAACCTGTGTATATACGTGCTTTCACAGAGACAAACCTGCGTATACGCGCTTTTGATGAAACTAACCTGCGTATATACGTGCTTTCGCTGAGATGAACATGCATATAGATCTGTAACTTTTTAGAACTATGTAGCTCTTCAGAATAGATAACTCAGATTTCACCCTTTACTTCAGCAAATATTCGTCAGATCACAGATCTAAACATTCCATAAACAGATCTAGAAAATACATAGTCATTTCAAATCTAGTGATCCCTCTTCATCATTTTCTTCATAGGTACATTATTAATTCAGATCAATCAATAAACTGTTACCCATTCCATGCAGAAATACTTCAGAGTGAAGTACTTATTAAAACCCAGACTTCAGAATAGATATGCAGATACAAACTCAACCCTGAACATACATTGATTTAAATAGCATACGCTACTTTGCTTTACTGAAGCCACGTACATACGCGCTTTCTTTCACATCAACCCGCGTATACTTCTATGTATTTTATTCTTCAAAAACCCTAACTACCATACGCTCTTTTCATGAAGCAAACCCGCGTATATACACGCTTTTGTTGAAACCAACTGGCGTATAGATCTGAAAAAGATAAACTTTGCAGAACAAACCAGATCTATAAACTTACCCAAATTTCTTCAATTTCTTCATTAGACTTGCACCAGGTCTTCATCATTTCTTTTATAGATCATCCTAGAGATTCATCATTTCTAGATCTAGAGATCTTGAACCTTCATCATATCCATAGGTGCATCATAGATTCAGATCTATCAGAGTTCAACCATGTAGATATCTCTTTAAAGAGATTTATTTATTAACAACCCTACACATGCACACCCTTGCACTATGATCTTCTTCTCCTTATATAGATTTTAGCCTTTGTCAATACCATGAGTCAAAACCACTCAACTGCTGATGGTATTCCTAGACGGGATCAAATAGATAATCCAGCGCTCAATACAGTGGGCCAATACCATGGTAATGTCCCCTGGTTTTATAAATTTAGAGCGCAAATAGGCATACGCTACTTGGTACGTACTTTTCCGCGTACATACGCTACTTTGCCTTTACAAACCCGCGTATGCTTTGTGACATATCTTATTCATCATTACTCTGGCACTTACTGGAATTTCTTTCTTTGTTACTTCTGAACTGCTCTGTAGATACATCAGATTTAAATCATTAACAAATAGGTTGCTATCCAAAGACAACTCATCAAGTCAGTTTCCATCATGGACAACTTCATCAAGTAGGTTGCCATCAAGGACAACACATTGCATCATATTGCTAACAATCACCCCATTTGGACTTGATGGCAACCATGATGGTGTTTGATCACCACAATGGATAGATTATAACCATTATCCAAACACCATGATACTCTCCCTCTTTGAAATCAAGGGCAAAAGGGCGGATCAAAACCAAAACAAGGTTTTTCTTCTCTTGTAGAAAGAAGAGCTCTGTAGATCTGATGTGCACTGAAGTTACCATGCTCCCCCTAAGTTCATGTTGAATCTTCAAACATATTTTTCAATGAAGTACATGACTCTATGACCTTTCCTATCACCAAGGACTCATACTTACATCAATGATCCAACCAAGTGGATTTACATATGTGACTCAAGTACCCAACCAAGTGGGTTTACACATTTTGACTCAACTACCCAACCAAGTGGGTTTACAAATTTGAAGTAAGTCTTTGCATGACTGAATATTACAATGTTTACATCATGGGTCTCAACATGACCTTTTTCATCAAAGAAATGACTTATACAATCAAGATCAAAAATTCTCAAGCATGAGATTAGACTACAACAAATAATTAGAATGCCAACAATGCATCCTTTCCACATGACCAATGCTCCCCCTTAGTCTGTGCACCTTGAACACTTTCAACAGCAAATCATCAAGGCATCTTCATCAGAAGCTTTAGAGAATGAAACAGAAATATCAGAGCTGGAACATCACCAGAGATACCTAACAACACCGTAGTTGTGCTGAAGCATGCTAACCCAGAAAAATTTTGTCAGCAAATACCCATACGTGATTTTCTGTGTATCAACTCGTGTATATACACGACTGTCCTTCATGAAATCCACGTATCCAATTTAATCTTCTATATTTAAGTAGATTTGATCTTCTGAGAGGCAGAGACAACTCCCATCTTCTGTTTGAGATATTCAAACGCTTCCCTGGGTAAAGGTTTGGTAAATATATCAGCAACTTGTTCTTTGGAGGGAACATACTCCAACTTCACCCTTTTTTCAAGCACTTCTTCACGTAAGAAGTGATACTTGATTGGAATGTGCTTGGTCTTGGAATGCATAACAGGATTCTTTGAGATACTGATGGCACTTGTATTATTATACATAATGGAGATAGGAGGTGAACATTTGATTTGAATGTCTTTTAAGGTTTTCATCATCCAAAGAAGTTGAGTGCAACATGATGCGGCAGCCACATATTCTGCTTCTACTGTAGATAAGGCAATAGATCTTTGCTTCTTGTTGAACCAAGATACTAACCGGGGCCCCATATAGAATTCACCACCATTAGTGCTTTTCCGATCATCAACATTTCCAGCCCAATCTGCATCAGTGTAAGCATGAAGAGTGAGATCAGCATTCTTTGGATACCATAGTCCAAAGTCTTGAGTTCCTTGTAGATATTTGAATATTCTTTTGACAGCCTGAAGGTGAGACTCTTTTGGATTAGCTTGGAATCTTCCAACAATCCCAACTGCATGCATAATGTCTGGTCTAGTCCTAGTGAGATAAAGTAGACTTCCTATCATAGATCTGTATTCTGGTTGATTCACCGTGGGAGAATCATCATGAGAACTGAGATTACATCCGGTTATCATTGGTGTACTTACAGTTTTGCACTCTTCCATGCCATACTTCTTCAGAATTTGCTTAAGGTATTTTTCTTGTGATAAGAATATACCATCTGTAGTTTGATGCACTTGCAAGCCAAGAAAGAATGTTAGTTCCCCAAGTAAATACATTTCAAATTCTTGCTGCATGACAGAAGCAAATTTCTGACTCATAGATTCTTCATTACTTCCAAAAATGATATCATCAACATATACAACCACAATCAATAGTTTATCATTTTCATTTTTTGTGTATAAGTTGCTATCAGCAGATCCCTTTGAAAATCGCCCATTGATGAAGATCTTAACAGGCGATAAATACGTTGTATCCAAACTAGTCCTACCAGTTTGAGTTCATTTAATTGTCAACCAGGGTTGGTAAACTGCCGAAGTGAAGTGCAATGTATGTGCCTAAGTGTTTGTTTCTAAATGCATTGTGTTTAGTGTTTTATGATGTTTTTGGTCTTTTGATGGTTTTATGTTCACAAGGAAAAAGAACTAAATGCTAGTGGAAGGAAGCTACTGGTCAAAAACAGAGTGAAGCCTAATTTATTGATGACAAATGACAAATGCAAATGCAAATACTGAAATAGAATCAAACCTAAACTATGACTAAGAAGAATACAAAGCTTGATAATGACTTCAAGAAAATGAATCAAAACATAAACTTAACTTGTCCAATTCTTTCATTAAAGGTATTTTGGAAGAGCTTGAGAAATGGGCAGCTAAGTATACAAATTCTCCTAACTAAACAATTAAACAATTAGCTTATAATGATACAACATCTTATCCATGATTAAAGATTTGTTGAAACATATTTGGAGAAGAACATTGGTAACATCATAAGATCTCTACTCTAAGACTAGCTCCCTTACTCAAAAGTTATAGATTTCTTTTTAAAGTAGTCTTTTGAGGAAAGGCTTTGTTTATGAAATGATAAAGAGGTTGCAAAAGTACTTCAGGCCTTGGGATGATACTGTCTTCTGTCCAGATGGTTATGAGTCAATTATAGATTTGGAACAAAAGAGGTTTTGTAAATAATGAAGGTCGTAGTGTTTAAGTTTAACAACTAATGTAATCTAATATGCAATGGATGACAAATAAATGTGGAATGTAAATACAATGAGCTAAGCTAGAACTGAACTAAGATGTCACTAGTCTACAATAAACAGTGCTGAACTAACAAGCCATTATCAAACTTAAAATGAAATAACAGAGCATGAATTGAATGCAATTTGACTCCGGAGTACCCTAACTAAGTTATCATGCAATTAATCTATGGAATTCTACAGCCTATTTTGTCCATCATGAATGGTATTTTGGAAGAGCTTGTTAGAACAATCCTAGCTGTACAATTCAATGCAAATGCAAACATAAAGACTGAAAGCAATTACAATTAAAAACTAAGACATCACAGCTATTTCCTACCCATTGTTATGATATTTTGGAAGAGCATTTTAAGAGTAAGATCAGCTATGCTACTTAGTGTAAACAAACAACTGAAACATTCAGTATCATAGTCATGCCTTAGACATCATAAGGATTTTTTGGAAGAGTTTACTAGAATAAGTTCAACTGTGATAATGAAAAAAAGAAATTACAAATAAAACCTACAACACTACAGCCATTTCCCATTCATTATCATGATCTTTTGGAAGAGTTTCTTAGAACAAGTATAGCTATAGTGACTAATGAAATTAACTATGAACTCAAACTTCAAAAATGTGAAAACAACTAAGATACTTATCTAGATTACGAAAGTAAAGCCGTTCAGGAGGCAGGGGCCCTCTACCACCAGACGGAATCTAACTCAAAATCAACTCAACGCGTTCAAAGAAATGTTGTCTTCTTCATTAAAGGAAAATAACTTGAAACAGAGTATTCTCGGTCTTCAGAAATATAGCAGTCAATCCATGAAATCTAAGCAAAATCTAGAGCTTGTCTCTCGGTTTCCCGAGTGCTTTTATAACAAATCTACATAACAGAACTTGCAACAATACAAGGATCATTGTCTTTTCTTATCAAAATCGTCCTAGGACTCTAAAGATGGCAGCGTAAAGGGACAAAGGACATCTGGACTATCCTTGTCCTATTAGAGGTCTGCCTCCTTGAATGAGTTCCCACGTACAAAAACCACATCCAGAATTCGGTTCATTCTTCATGGTGAGCAACGAACGATGAGGACATGATGTGGAATATACCCATGTGTGGCTTTTCCTGAGAGGACACCTGGAACATACTTGAACGTGAAGACAGCTGCAGAATTGGCGGTTAGCTATGGAATGTCTGCATTCTGTAGCTAGTTTCGGTTCAAAATGCATTACAATGACAAAATCACAAAACTTAGCAAGTTAGCCATGTTATTCATTCTAAAAGTAATTTTAACTAATTTCATTGATCAATTGGGCCTGGGATAACAATGGACAAAGGAAAATGGGGTAAAGTAAGATGAAAGAATAACCAAATCTTGGAGCTCAAGCAAACATGCAGCAGACTTGTTTGAGACCATATAGAGCCTTTTTAAGTCTACAAACAAGTTCTTCATCATTTCCCAAAATGAATCCTTCTGGTTGTTCTATATAAACTTCTTCTTCTAGATCACCATTGAGAAAAGCAGATTTAACATCCATTTGATAAACTTTGATTTGTTGGAAGCTTGAAAAATCAAGAAACATTCTTATGGCTTCAAGTCTAGCTACAGGAGCAAAAGTTTCTTCAAAGTCTATACCTTCTTGTTGAGCATACCCCTTGTAGAAAAGTCTAGCTTTATTTCTTATAACCTCCCCATTCTCATTTAACTTGTTTTTGAATATCCATTTAGTTCCAATGACATTTTTGTCATGAGGTCTTGGTACTAATTCCCAAGTGTGATTCTTTTCAATTTGATCAAGCTCTTCATTCATGGCTTGAATCCAACATTCATCTTTGCTAGCTTGATTGACATTGTGTGGTTCAATGGTGGATAGAAATTCCAGATAGCTAGAAGATCCCACAAGAGTCCTTCTTGTTTGTACACCTAATCCCTTTTCTCCCAAAATTTGAGATTCTGGATGATTCTTTTGAACATATCTGGATGGAGCTTTTTCAGATAAATCATCTTCAGGTTCTTCATTGGGTTCACTGTCTATATCATTTCTATTTGATGTAGAAGGATATATGTCACCATCGTCTTCATCTGTTGTTTGTTTTTCTTCTTTTGGAGCTGCAGGAGACTCATCAATAACAACATCAATACATTCAACAATATTCCGAAGTCTTTTATTGTAACATTTATATGCTCTACTCCTAGAGGAGTAACCAAGAAGTGTTCCTTCATCTGCTCTGGGTTAAAACTTGCCAAGTTTTTCATCATTATTTTTGATAAAACATTTGCTTCCAAAAACTCTAAAATGCTTCATAGTGGGAGGATTACCATACCAGAGTTCATATGGAGTTTTATCACTATTTACACGAACATGTGCCTTGTTAAGAATATTTACCGTTGTATGTGCTGCTTCTCCCCAAAATATGTCAGGTGTTCCGGAATCATCAAGAATAGCTCTAACCATTTGTTGAACTGTTCTATTCATTCTTTCTGCTATGCCATTTTGTTGTGGAGTGCCAGCTACAGTAAAATGTCTTTTTATGCCATGTTGTTCACAAAATTCAAGGAATTCATCTGATGTATATTCTCCTCCTCGATCAGATCTAAGACACTTGATTTTTAGATCTAATTCATTTTCAACTAGTGCTTTGAAGATCTAAAATTTCTCAAATGCTTCATCTTTGTGTTTAATCAACCCAATCCAACACATTCTAGAGAAATCATCAATAAATAAGATATATTATTGTTCACCACGTGGTGACTTTTTCCTCACAGGTCCACATATGTTAGTATGAATGAGTTCAAGAGGCTTACTTGATGATCCTTACTTGGCATTAAATTGCACTCTGGTTTGCTTCCCGAATTGGCAAGATTTGCATATGATACTTTCAGGTAGAGTAATATTGGGAAGATCACGAAAAACTTTAAGTCTGTTTGATTTGTTGATTTGAGAGAAGCTTAGATGCCCCAACCTTCTATGCCATAGCCAATTTTCTGAAGATTTAATCAAGTATCATTGTTCTTTGCAGTTCTTCAATAGATACAGATTTATTGGAGTTCTGTTTCCTTTTATGATTGTTTTACCTGTAATGTGTTTTGAACATCCACTATCAATGTACCATTGATTTTCTTCACCTTCTGCAAATAAAGCTATGCCACAATTTTCAACCTGTAATTCCTTCTTTTTCCACACTTTGGAGCTTGAAGGAAAATTCTCTTTTGGCTGGACTTTGCTCCTGCATTCAGATTCTTCATGGCCAAAGTTATTGCAATAAGCACATTCAACTTCATTTTGAAGAGGAGAAAATTTGTTATATGTATTCTTCTTTGTTCCAATATCAATCCTTTTCTTTCTTGCTTCTCTTGTCATGATGGTTTTATATGCAACACATTAAACAGCTTTATGACCAAAATTGTGACATGAGAAACATTGTCCATTGAAGAAGAAATTTATGCGATCATGAAATCTTCTACTCAAATTTACCTATTGATTGGTGTTTCTTTGAAAGGTATTCCCGTTAGTGTTCTTTGAATTGAGATGGTCATGCTTTACCTGTAAAGATTCTTTATTCCCTTGCTAAGTGGGAGAATGTTGTATGCTGGCTGTAGTTGCTTTTAGATAATTTGGTGCTGAAGCCTGAGAAGATTCTCCGATATATCCAAGACCTGTCTTTATAAGAGGAGAACGTTGTACCTTGATAATCTCATCTAAGGTTTCAGATCCTTTAGCAAATCTAAGATTCAAAGTCTTCACTCTCTCAATTTCTTTTCTTAGACTTACTATTTCACATTCTAATTTCTCATTGTGTTTCTCCTTTTCTTCAAGCTGATTTTTCAGAGTTTCTATGGATATTTTACTTTCTTCTAAGCATATTTTGAGTTGATTGAATTCATCAAGAAAATAATTTTCCTCTAACGCATCCATAAAAGTATCTTTTTCTTCTCTAGATTCCTTTTCAAATGCCATGAGAAGTCTAAGATGTTGTTCACATTCTTCCTCACTATCAGATAACCCACCACTGTCTTCATGAGTATAGTAACTTTTTCTAGTGCTAAACCGATTCTTATTCCTTCTTGCTACTTCCTTCCCTTTTTCATGTGTTTCTTTATGAGGACACTTAGTAGCATAATGACCAACTCTTCCACAAGCAAAACATTTGAAAGGAAGCTTACCTCTGAACCGTCCTGTGCCAAGTTGGAGTTTATTTACAAAATTTACCTCATCTTCTTCTGAGATATACCCTGATCCTTCTGTTTCTTGTACTTCTTTCCCTTTTGTAGAAGCTCTAAAGATGGATTCTTTGACTTCAGATGGTCCTCCTCTTCTCATTTCACATGCAGTTAGTATGCCATGAAGTTGCACCACAGTAAGATTTTGAAGATCCTGCTTTTCTTCAAGAGCAGAAAATTTTGACTCAAATTTTTCCGTTAGTGATCTTAAAACTTTCTCAACCAAAGTAGATTCGGTTATTATTTCTCCCAGATTTCTCATACGATTTACAATATCATCAAGACGTAAAAAGAAATTGGCAATGCTCTCCTCATTATGCATTTTTAGATTCTCATATTGAATTCCGAGAGTTTGGAGTTTAGCACTTTTTACCTTTGCATCACCTTCATAACTTAGAATGATTTTGTCCCATATTGCCTTTGCTGTATCCAGCTGCATGACTTTGACAAATTCTGATTCAGTTAGACTTCCCAATAGAGCATTGACCGCTTTTGCATTTGTTTCATAATTCTTTCTTTCTGTTGGATCTGTTGGTACTGCGGCTGGATATTGATATCCTCCTTCAACAATAGCCCATACATCTGCTCCCAGAGACTGAAGATAGGATCTCATCCTTGTTTTCCAGAAGATTAAATTTTTTACGTTGAAGAGTGGAGGCCTGATAGATGTTGTTCCATCTTGATTGCTCATCTTGTTTGATCTTCCTTCTAGCGGCTAAGATTTTTCAGAAGGACCTGCTCTGATACCAATTGTTGGGAAAAATACTGAGAGGGGGGGTGAATCAGTATTTAGAGCTGACTGAAAAATTTTTACTTTTTCTTTCTCTTAAAACCATACGCTACTTTACTGAACCCAACTCGCGTATACACGCGGATATCCTTAAGAAAAATTGCGTATGTCCAGAGATCTTATTATGCATTTAATTCTTTACTTAGATCATTGCATCATTCATTCATCAGATGTTTAGTAAGCAGTAAGCATGTGCAGTAATAACAGAATAAACCATCACACATAAGCAACACACATGAACACTAGTATTTAAGGTGGAAACCCAATTCGGGAGAAAACCACTGCTGCTGTCGTCTCTGTCTTCAATATTTATTATAAAGAAAACTTCTTACAATTTTGTACTGGTGCAGACTCATACCAGCACGCAGGCACCTACCTGCAAAAGGATGCAACCTTCTCTTGTTCTCTATCCACTACTGGAGGGGAGCTCCAACCCCCTCACTGAAGACTTCGACCCTTAGCACCACCATGGACCACGTTTCATCAATTTTCATACAGGGTCCAACAGATTCCACACAACATACCTTGTAGGTCACTTTTCATCATATTTTCAGACTACACGCATTCCATACATCAAACTAAAACTTATAACTTCATCAACCAATCAACCAACAACTTGATTTTCAATCAAAATAATCAGTAGTATCTTCAACATTCAAACAACCCAGAACTATATGAATACATCATTGACAGATAGCAGTAAAACAACAAAAAATATCAGACATTTCGTTCTACACACTTCAGCAAAACCTTAGAGTCCATACATGCTTTTACTTCACTGAACCTATATATATATGTGCTTTCACAGAGACAAACCTGCGTATGTGCGCTTTTTCTGAAATGATCTTGCGTATATACGGGCTTTTGTTGGGATGAACATGCATATAGATCTGTAAATTTTCAGAACTATGCAGCTCTTCAGAACAAATAACTCAGATTTCACCCTCTTCTTCAGCAAAGATTCACCAGATCACAGATCTAAACATTCCATAAACAGATCTAGAAAATACATAGTCAATTCAGATCTAGAGATCCCTTTTCATCATTTTCTTCATAGGTACATTATTAAATCAGATCAATAAATAAAATGTTACCCATTCCATGTTGAACTACTTCAGAATGAAGTATTCATTAAAACCCAGACTTCAGAATAGATATGCAGATACAAACTCATCCCTAAAAAGACATTGATTCTAATATCATACGCTACTTTGCTTGACTGAATCCATGTACATACGCGCTTTCCTGCACATCAACCCACGTATACTTCTGTGTATTTTATTCTTCAAAAACCCTAGCTTCCATACATGCTTTTCATGTAGCAAACCCGCGTATATACGCATTTTTGTTGAAACCAACTATCGTATAGATCTGTAAAAGTAAATTTTTCAGAACAGACCAGATCTATAAAACTTACCCAGATTTATTCATTTAATTCAGCAGACTTGTGCGATTTCTTCACCATTTCTAGATTCATCAATTTCAATAAACGTAGTTCATCCATGCAGATATTCCTTAGAGAGATTTATTCATTAACAACCCTTACACATGCACCCATTTCACTATGATCCTCTTCTCCTTATATAGTTTTAGTCTTTATCAATACCATGAGTCAAAACCATTTAACCGCTAATGGTATTCCTGGATGGGATCAGATAGATAATCCAGCGCTTAATACTGTGGGCCAATACCATGGTCATGTCCCTTGGTTTTGTAAATTTAAAGCACAAATAGGCATACGCTACTTGGTACATACTTTTACGCGTACATACGCTACTTTTCCTTTACAAACTCGCGTATTATTTGTGACATGTCTTATTCATCATTACTCTGGCACTTACTAGAATTTCTTTCTTTGTTACTTCTGAACTGCTCTGTAGATACATCAGATTTACATCATTAACAAATAGGTATTAAGTATCCAAAGACAACTCATCAAGTCATTTCATCAAGGACAACTTCATCAAGTAGGTTTCATCAAGGACAACACATTGCATCATATTGCCACCGCATAATACTAGAGACTGAAGTATATTTGAAGCCTTCTCATTATTTTAGTTTTGATCCAATCATGCATCTCTGATTAGATAAGGCTAGTACAATTTTTTCTATGAAGTGTCATTATCTTCATTTCAGCGTTATACAAATGAAAGGAGTCTGTGCTTTGGGATTGTATCAAATTATAGTGTATATTCAAGATCAATAATCCTCAAAAGTGTTCTCTCAAAAACTCTTGTACACCAATCTGGAGGCCTAAACACAACTCAGATAAAAGAAATGCAAAGATAGAATCTACACTGAGAAATGTGCAACGCTTTGCCATTGATTTCAAAAGGGGAGGAAAAGCAAGTAACAGAAGAAAGGGTCTTCTAAAAGGCAAGCAGAGGAAGACTTGGAGGAAGCATTGGATTATTGGTGGATGTGTTTCCATCAATGCCAAATGGGGAGACTATTGGAAATTTTGTCATTGATGACAAAGGAGATGGCAAAGGAGGAGCACCTGAAATAGCAACAAGGAAAAGAGAGAAGAAAAATAGAAAAAAGGCAGAGGCAGCAAAGAAGTAGTAGAGGCAGCAAAAGAAGCAGAGAGGTAGTAGAGGCAGCAAGGAGAGAAGAAAATTAGCAGGGAGGCAACAGTAAGAAAGCATAAAAGGAGCATAAAGGAGAAGACAGGCAGAGAGGTAGCAGAGAGAAAGCAGAGAAAGCATCAGACAAGGAAAAGAGGAAGCCTAGGCAATAGATGAAACAAAAGGATTTGTTTCAGTATTATATGGATAATATTCTATGTGAAAGAGGTGTGGTGTGAAAAGTATCTGTGCATTAATGATTTATTACATATGTGAGTCCATCAGGGTTTATAAATAGTTTTGAATAAACTATATGGCAAGGGTTTTATGGTGTTCTACAAATAATTGATGAAAATCCATAATCTGTTCAGAGACAGAGTAGCGAGGGAAAGGGCCATCAAATTGAAGATCAGGCCAACATGAAGTTGTAAGTGAATGCGTTGAAATTGTTCACATTTATATATTGATAAAGAATTTTTTTATAAGTTCTGTGTGAAAATTAAATGTATTCCTAGTCGAATTTATAAGGAATATTTGAGTTCTATGGGAGTTGTGAAACTCTACATTATTGGTTTTATTGGTAGCTCTGTGTGAAATAGAGGGTTTATATGCTTTTGTACTCATATCGGTTGGGAACGATCAATCACTGAATGGATCGATCCTATTAGAGAAAGTGGAACCGGAATATAACCCTTGAATACCTCGATTTGGTTGTAATTAATGAGGAGTCTGCACTTCTGTGTTTTGATGGGAAGGTTGTTAAGTCTGTTTGTCTGAGCATGTTGAATCCTGTACAAAAGTCTGTTAGGAGTCAAACTCTGCTCTGTTGTTGAAATCGGTAGAAGCGATTCATACTCAGTAGAGAGTAGCAGCGTTTAATCTTGTCAAGAATTGTGTTTAGATCATGGCTCGAAGGGGATAAAAAATGCGAAATGAGAAATAACATTGAACTGTGTGTTGAATGAATGCTGGAGGGTTTAAAGCCTGAACGGAGCACTGTGCATGTTAAAGACCAAACCGTCAGATCGAAGTTATAAAGTTGAAAGTGGAACCTTGAGTGGAGTAATGAAACTATGATGTGAAATAGTAAAACCGGAGTTGAAAACCCAGCGGGTTCACTCGATTCAAAAGTGGTAAATAATTTTTATGAAAAAAACACGATTCCACAAAGTGTTCAACACGTGGCAAAGAGTGGTAATACAAAACCGCTCTCATCACGTTTTTTTGGGATGTTAACGTCTGGAGAATAAAAAAATGAGAAATCTTTTTATAGTTGTCGGATCGTCCAAACCAATGCGATGACTCATCAACCATCGGATGTGAAGGGCAGTTTAAAGACTGGGATGCAGTCCATCGCATGAACTTGGAGCATCAAACGACATGCACTTTCATAGCGTAATTGTCGCTGGATGTGTTAGCGGGAATGCGACAAGCTTGGAGCCGTTGGATGGCGAGGAGAGTTAATTGTTGGGGCCGAATGTTATAATTTTTTGGGGTTTGAGTATTATTAGAAGGGCGAAAATGAACCTCATAGGAAACACGTGAAATGGGCCAGAACCTTAATCTATGGTAATTGATTGGGTTTCAATTAAGGCATGGTGAAGTGTTTATGTTATTTAATGGTTCAATAATAAAGTTCGAATATTAAATAGAATCTCCATAATGGCGAGAACGAAAGTTTATTTCATTGGGCCATTGAGTTCTTCAAATATTAATTCGAATGTGCATTAATGGGGTTGGATGATAGGATATGTTGAAATATATGTGGGCCTGAATAATATTACATGTTGGTGTTTGGGTTTAATTCAAATTCGATGATAGAAAACATTCGTATTGATATGGACGAAGTCATATAATGTGAATCGAACATATTTGAAGGGAAAAGTGTGGCTGGAATAGTGATAATGTTATTGGTAACAATTAGCAGTGGACCCAACTTAAAGGAGTGTAAGTTGTGGACTATTATAATAATATGCTTCGGCATTATTATATTAGGAAAGGTTTTTAAAGAAAATAAATGCTCCAATGTATGTTTTTGATATGGGGTTCATAACTCTTGGTTAAGAAAAGCTCCAGTGTTTATTTAAAATTGCCTAGATCAGAGATAGCAACTGGGTTGAATTGTTTTGATAACCATCATATGTGAAAAGAAAAGCCTCCGCATACATTTATTTAATTTCCAGCACAGGGAAAATGAATGGAGAGGCACTCTTATATGCACAAGACTTTGAGATTTATTTGGGACTGATCTTGTAAAGTGGTATATATGCAATAGATACACAACTGCAGTGAAAAATAGAGTATACAGAGCAGTTACATGACTACAGTAGATACACAATTGCAGTGAACAACAGAGGTATGCAGAATAGTTACCTGACATCAACTAAAAAGACAAAACCAACAAGCCAAGTGCTGGAAAGAGGACTGAGTGAAATTGATGTATGTAACTGGAAATGTAAATGTTTAATTGATTTTATATTGTTTTTTATGAAAAGGCAAGTCTCTGGTAGGAAAAAAAACTCCATTGTAATATTGAAAGTTGTAAATATTGTTATATTTTTTTTGAATGAGCTGGATAAAGAAATGAGAAGGCAGAATTCAAAGAGTCATGGTTGTTCACTTTGAATTCCCTGCGGAATAAAAACAGTCATGTGATGAACTCTATAAATGATATCACATTGATATGCATAGAGAGGTTAGAGAATGGAGAAATGAAGCAGTGAGGTAGAGAAGAAGGAGGAGTTGATACAGAATCTGAGAAAATGCAGAGATGATGCAGGGCAGATATGAAGGCTAGTGCACAGCAGTGAAGATGGTACAAAACAGAGCTGATATCTAGGTAAATCAGCAAGTGTTTTTATGAAATATTTAGGAAGTTGGAGCTTCCCTATCAAGTTTTAGCTTGATCGATGTCAGTTGTAGCTGACTGAGGTAGGAGCCTCATGTAGGTTGTAGCCTGCAGAAAATAGAGGAATTTGGTGCTTCCATATCAAGTTGTAGCTTGATATAAGTCAGTTGTAGCTGGCTGAGGTAGGAGCCTCCTGTAGGTTAGAGCTTGCAGAAAATAGTTGGGAGTTGGAGCTTCCTTGCAAGTTGTAGCTTGCAGAATTGAGGTTGGAGCCTCTTGTAGGTTGGAGCCTCCTGTAGGTTGGAGCCTACATAAAATCAGTGGTGAGAGGGAGTTGGATCTTGCCTTTGCATCACAACAATAATAAGATGTGGTTTTCTCCCTTATGGGTTTCCACTTATATCTGTTGTCTATGTGCATGATGTTTATGTGTTGATATGGTGTATCTAATCTGATTAATACTTTCTTCTCACATATTTAGATTGTTGCTACATTATCTTAATACTTGCTGCTCACATATTAAGTTTTCTCTCATGTTAAGTTGTTCATGAAATGAAGGTGTAAATAAGTTTTAAAGGAGAGTTTTAAAAGACCATGAATGTGTTAAACTGATTCACCCCCCCTCTCAGTTTAACTAAGGTTTCAATAGAAGAGTGCTCCTTCTTGGAGAAATGGCCTGCATATACATGGTAAAGGAGTGCAAATAATCATGAAGTAAAACATCATGCACATAAATATGTTCCTTACCATAATATCTACTGATACAAATGGAGTGGTCCATAGATAGATCCCCTCTCATTCCAAAAGAGGAAAGAGGTGGTTGTGATAACTCTTCCATAGAGCTATGTATCTCCTCCATCTCCACATGATCCATGCATCTCCTCAAATGCTGATATATCTCCTCTTTCAAGCCTTCCCATGTATAACCCTCCATTATGGTTTTGTAGGCTCTCATGGAATAAGTGTGGCTAAAGAGAAAATCTTCATGTGCTCTTTCTAGTAACTTCTCCTTGACCTCGGAAGCTCTAGATAAGAAGATCCTACCATGATAATAGATGACTTCAACTTGGACTGAATATCCCTCCTCTTGAAGTTGGTGATCAAGTATCATGCATGTAAAAATATCCTTGGAATAATCTTCCAATAGCTGGGATTTCCAATAGGGATCTATCCTCCATAGTGACAGCGTTGATGATCTATCACAAAGAACATTTTTCATATGGTTGTCCTTCTCTTTGACACCTCCCATGCCAAAGTCACATATTGGAAGGTTGTCATCTTCCCCATGTTTCTCCTTTCTCAGCGCAGAATCTGAAATGAGAGTGGGGAATGATGATGTTGGGAGAATGTCTCCCTCCTCCTTGAGTCTACCCAAGAATCGCAGCGTTGTATCATGACCTCCCAATGCACCCACTCCTCTTGGATCTATGGGTGGTGCATCATGATGTGAGACATCCCTCACCAAATTCTAATCAGGTGGCCTCCTAGGTGGTTTTCCACAAAAAAATAATGTCCCATGGGTCAAAGTCATGTGCATAATAGATGGGACTATTAGGTACTTTATTCCACTACACAAATCCATCTCTATTTTTTGTGTGGAAGTTTTATGTGATGGATATGTGTGCATTCCCTTAATCATCTGACTTTTTCCACTCTTTCTATCCACCCATTCCATCTGCAAAGTCTCCCAATCTGTGGTGACCTTCGCAAAAGTAATCAACCATTGCACACTCAACATCACACTGTTGTCAAGTATGTCAACCACAAAGAAGTGATCAGTCAATGTATATGTCCCCATGGTGATAGATAAATATGGAACATAATGCATGCACTCCATAGTTTTAGCTCCTGGGACCAAAACAGAAAATTCCTCAAAATCATCAGTGGGTATTGCCCTCCTCTGCACTAGTTGGCCATCAATAAAGTTGTGGGTATCCCCACTGTGAGTCAAGACTGAAACCCTCTGATCTTAGGTGGAACCTCAAACCCTAAAGGTCAAGTACTTTGGTACTCCTCTAAATGATGTAAGAGCCCCTCCAATTGGAGCAAATCCTCCATTCCTATCTTCTGATGGTGATGGATCATCTCCTATTGTGCTAGCATTGTGACCTCTTTTTGGTTCCTCTTATTCTTCCTCCTCATCATTTGAGAAGACCTCTATATAATGTGCCTTTCCTGCTGCACATCTATGTTCAGGTGCCCATGATTCTTGGCATGTGAATCAAAGCTTCCTTCTCCTCAAATCTCTTTAGACACCATCACTAAGAGGTACTTTACTTTGGCTCTCCTTTGAAAGAGGAGCCTTCTCATCTTTTCCCTTGGATGGAAAAGTGGAATTTAGCTGAAATGTTACCTTTGCTTTTGGCAAGGCATCTTGTAGATCTCTAGCCCTTTCAATGGTATCTTTAAGGTTAGTGGGCTTGGTATACTTAACCAACCCATGAAGAGGTTCTTCTAACCCATCAATTAACATATAGACCCTTCTTGTTGTACATAAATCAGGAACCATAACAGAAAGTTTTAGAAACTCAGAAATATAAGTTTCTAGATTACATGATTTTTTGAGCTTTGCTAGCCCCATGAATGGTGCCTTAGGATATCTTCTATTAAACCTCTCCACCAACCTCCTTGTGAACTCTAAATATGTAGTCACATTGGCATGACCCAATGTAGACAAGCCATGGAACCACCAATCATGTGCTTCACCCTCAAGGTGCAGCGCTGCTATCTTAATGGCCTCCATCTCTGGTACTTTGTTTAGCTGGAAGTAGATGTCAAGCTTCTCTACCCATGATTTGGTAGTGCATTTTGATGACCCATCAAAGTTGGGTAAGAAAAATTTGCCCATAGTTCAGTGTAGATCATGATTTTGAATGAGTCCTCCACCTCTATTGTGATGCCTGGGTCTCCTATTGTCCTTGATATGAAAAAATTCTTGAAAACTCAAGTGATCCTTGAATCTCTGAGATTGTGACTCATACTCCATGAAATGTTCTTCAATATTTTCTTGTTCTTGGAACCCTTCATTTCCCACTTCTAAGAATGTAGGAATTTTAGAGCGTTGGGAAACTTGTTGTTGCTTCACTAGTTGATCACTCCAGTGATCAGAAATTTCGGAGCCTTCACCATGAAAAAATACTTTAGGGGATTCCTTGTATCTACCCATCCTCATCTCCTTTATTTCTATAGCAATGTCTTGCATACTTCTGAGAAGTAGCTTGGGATACTCCTCCTCTTCATCTTCTCCTGATAAGGGGGTCTTACCCTTGTCTTCTTTATCATATGTATAGTTAAACTTCTGGTTTCTTCTTCTGAGATACCTCTTCTCTCTATCTATGAGAGGATATCCTTCTTCTGATGACATATTTGCTTTCAAGATGCACAGACTAAGCCAAGATTACAATCTGATACCACTATAATATTCCAAATGAGAAAAGCAGGAATATAGTGCAAAATACAAGGAAAGCAGTGTAAAACATCACATAAAAACATGAGGAAAATATAGATACCTTCCATTCATCATAAAATCAGCATATATGTATAAAATAATGGGCCACAAAAAATGTTACAAGATAGAACAAGCCTCCAATAATGAAAACCCGAAATAAGAGGCGCTTTCGGTATTATCAAGTCATAAAAGGTATCTTTTGAACACCTAATTAGCCTACATTAATCATCAATCCGGGAGCGACTTTTTATTTCAAGAGTGTACTCTGTCTAAGGCTGCAATTAAATAAGAGTAATTCTATGAAGATGTAGTACAGAATATTAAATACAAAAGTAAACAAATTCTTGTAAGGAAATCTAATTACAGTGACATAAATGAAAATGCTCTGAAATCTTAACTACATCAATCTGCAAAACATCGATCAGGGATACAGTGGCAATAACTCCTTCCCTTAGAAATAAATGCAAGATAACCAATCTGGGAACTTGGAAGCAATAACCAGTGTCCTCTACAGTTAGTAATCTTAAAGCAATCGAAATGAAAGCAAACTCAATCTTCGTGCTAATGAAAATAAATGAAAGGAACAGTAGCTTGTAATTCCTATGCATAACAATCGTAACTCATCTATTTTCTAATCTGAAGTTATGAATCAGAAGTAAATAATAAATAGAAATGGACAACAATGTGAATTGAACAGCAACTATAATTCTAACACAATCAAACAACTAATCTTCACACTCCAATCCTGTTAACAGCCAATGCTACAACAGTTAATTATAAAAAATCATAAGCTAATAGAACAACAACTAGAATCAGATATAGAACAGCAAAGCCTTTATAACAACAATAAGATAACTAAACAATGGATGTGCTTCTTGCAAAGGGTAAAATAGCAATGCAATTCGTTAATGAATCTATATTCAATCTCACAATGGTCAATCAACTCTGTAATTGAAAGAATCGTTACACACAACTTCACTCAACAGTAAGCAAAGATTAAGAATACAAACAGCGAAGTAATTCCACCAGAGTCAGGCCCTTAGCGCCAGCGAAATACTGTTGGGCTACTTTAGAATTTTAGAGATGAAGCAAAACACATGTTTAATATTAATTGAACATAAAGTATTACAGAGGTTTTTCTCTCAAAGCCGAGAGTCAATAAAGCATTACAAAGGAAACGTTTGAATATGAGGATTTTCAACCAATATGACTGACTGAATTCCCCCCTTCATCACTAAAGGACATTGCTTTATATATCAAATCCTAACGGACAAGACGAGGAATAATATGAGTTTGAACAGCGATCCCTCAGGATCAAAGGATCCTGAGGGATTCGCTCCCCTTCATTTAGTTATCATCTTGTTTACTCTGACCGAGGCCGAGTTGTCCCCTGCCTTTTCTTGGCAATACGTTTGGATCTCCTTGCCTTTGGATGGATGTGGTTCAACGTTGATGGAGCGGCAGTTACATGGATCTCAGCCTTGCCTTTGGTACAGTTGTTCGCTTCGTGTAATTTCTGTTTTATCAACAAAAAGAAACATTTAGTCATATTTTTACAATGAACATAAACCTTTCCAATTTTATCATAATTCTTATAATAAATTACCTTCCCAAGGTAAAAAGGAGTATGTCAATAGTAAAAGAATGAGAAGATACATAGTAATTCCATACCTTTTTCACTGCCCAACATACCCCCCTGCTTAATCTTTTTCATGTCCTCCTGAAAACTATAGTTCACATGGAGAGCAGTCAAAGAATAAGCCGGATAATGTTTGTCATCGACAGGTCTAAAACCATGTAGTGCAGCTAGTTCCTCAAAAACATGTTATGTCTGTCCTTCGGGGAGTTCGTAAATAGCTTTGTAGTCTGGAGCAGGATACCATGCAATAGGGCTGCGGAACCTACATCCTAACCAGAATGGTCCTTCTTTTAAAACGAGATGGCTATAGGAAATCAAGAGATCTGCAGCTAGCCCAAAGTTTCTATAATTAAATGGTTCCCTATTTTGCACATTCTGATTGGAGATTCTCCATCAGACCTTAGCTGCTATATAAGCTTGGTTTCTAATGGATGAGAAATACTTTGTCCCATTCAAGATAATCTATTTGTGGATAGGCCCCAAGGCTTGGGTAACGCCTTCCTTAGTCATCAATCTTTTCTGCCTAGCCCAAAATTGAAGTGGGTTCTAAGGTTCACTCCTGACCTATAGATCTAATTCATTTTTCTGCCTTTGAAAGGCGTTATAGGCTTTAAGCCATTTTAATTGATTTACAGTAAAGTAAATGAATGCCTAAAATTGAACATCTCCAACAAAAGGGCTAGGGTTTGATTCACAATCATTTTCAAGTATTAGATTATGCAAGTAAAATTCACACAAAAGGCATTGTACTTTGATCCCATAAAGTTTGTAGCATGATACAAAGTCATATATAGTTTTTAGCTCTATGGATTTCCCTGCCCTAACTGCCATAATCTTTAGCTGTAAATATCTTTCTAGTAAAAACAAAGCATAGTTTTTGGCGGGGCATCTACAAGCTAAGACATCAGTATACAATGAGCAGAGAGTGTCCATTCGATTGCAGGCTAGTTTTAATTGGTTCATTACCTTGTCAGCCTTTTATTCTACTTTTCGACACTTTTCATGAGCTTCAGCTTCTGCTTCATGGATAATTTTCATTTTTTGCTACAACTCCTGATATCTTTTTCTTGGGACGGTGTCTTCTTCCAATCTCTGCCTTTCAATTCGAGCCTGTGCCAACTCCTCTTGGAGTCTGGCTAGTGTCAGATCACTAAAAGTATGCTGACTACTAGATTGCATGTTTTCACTTAAAACAAGTCCATATGGAACAGCTTGGGGTGGAACAGCCGTTTGTTGCTCCATATCCTCATAATTAGGCTCAGGCATGGCTTCTTCTGTAACTTGGGGGTTCCTATTAGCGATCACCTTTCTCTTTTTCAAAATTCTCTTAGTAGCTATGCTTCTTCTCTTCGGGGCTCGCTTAGGCATTTGTTTCATTCTCAGAACCCTAATGGTTTACCTGAGTTTTTCTACGAGTTTATGAAGCTTCATTCGTTCCTTGCGAAGCTTTTCAATCTCAGTTGTTTTCCTCCTCTTTTTTAATGGAACAGTTGTTCCTTTATCTGAACCTGTTTGCTCAGCATGGTTTTGATCTATATCAGCCGTGCCTTCAATTAAGTTCTCTTCTTGATCTTATGCTTGGGGTTCTTCTTCCACATTCATATGCCCTTGGCTAAATTTTCCAGAAATCATACCCTCGGTTGACTCTACAATCTCCTGAGGGGTTCTAAGTTGAGATATTACTTCGGTGTTTTCTCGTTCATGCCTTTCAGGGGAAGCAACCCTAGCTTCGCTAGGGTTTTCCATTTCATCCAGCATTTCTCCAGCTGTTTCTTTATCGATATCAGAGTGCTCTGGTAACTGATTAATATCAATATTAAGGTCCAAAGGGCTCTGAGGCTGTGCATAGTCACTCATATTGGCCAGAATTTGGGCCAGTTGGTCTTCCTGTAAAGGGCTTACGGTAGAATTTTCGGGAGGCTCTGTTCCTTCTTTGTCACTACCATGGTTGTCTTTGTCCTCCTCGCAAGTATGATAGCTCCCTTCTTCCTCATCCGAATATCGAATTTCTCCTTCAATTTCTTCTTCCTCAGTATTTCCTTCCTCTACACTAGATTGTTTTTCACCACTGGTGTGGTGACTTATTTCTTCTTCGTCTGAGTAGCGAATTTCTTCTTCCATTCCCTCTTCTTCATCGGTACAAGGGCTTGCTCCCTCCAATTTTGGACGATGTTCATCCTCTAAGCTGTGCAATTCCAGGGGCTGGCTACTACTTCCCGGAAGTCCTTCCATCATCCCCCTACTTCGCTTTGAACAGAGGGACTATTTTTGAGTTGATGGCTCAGCTATTGAGCCAGCCATTCTTTTCCGTTTCGGGGCAGGTAAAGCTAACCCTCCGCCAATGGAGAATATCAACTCTTCCCAGCTAGTCTGTTGTTGGGCGAGGCTACGACTCACTATTAATCAAATTAGAAAATGGTGACTAACCACCATATCTTCATGTTGAGCTTTCCTTATGCTACGAGCGATATCATGCAATAAGGAATTTAAAAATGCAGGCAAATTGACAGTGCATTTCTGTTTTAATACAGCTAGCAGCTTAAGGTGGCGAGGTCTTACCACATCTTTCCTTCCGTCGCACATTATATAAGCCTGCACAATCTTGGCCAATTCCGTCCATGGTTCTCCCAATGATGCTGGTTGAACCCCTTTACCTTTGACAACCAATGTCTGTCCATCATCCTGAAAAATATTTATGGCCTCTTGAATCCTAATATTTTTCTACGTCCATATAGTTCCTTGCGTTGGTATGCCCGACACTTCTGCAATTACTTCGTCGGATACAGCTATATGTCTTCCTCTAACCATGGAGGATCCTTCCTGCAAGTTCTGTATAAATTCGGTGGCCACTGCTTCGTGGGGTTGTTGCATCCTCATGAAGTATGTAATCCACCCCAGTCTTTCCAAAATTGCTCGTGCAACATCAGAAACAACTAGCACCAGTGGCTCACTGTGAATTGGTCGTCCTCCCATCGTTTCTGCACCCTGTTAGCTCTTTCCTAACACACAACGATCGTAATGGAACAACACAGCACGGTGGTTTAAAATTTTGTTATTCCCTAAAATGCAGGGATTTAGTTTGCATACAAGGTAAAGAAATATCAGAATTTAGTCTGCATGCAGACATCCACGCCCCCCCTAATGGATGGTGGGTCACCCTCAACCATCAATTGAGAGAAACCGGTGTGGCACAGCAGTAGTACAGCAGGAAAAAGCAAGCATAATTATGATACATTCACTCAAATTATAGCAATTATTGAAATCAATGCATGTGATAAATCGGTAATAGATAGAAAATCGTTTTGTAATTATTCAAATACGAGGAGAAGGGACAGCATAAGATAAACATAAGTAAAAATGCGTTATTTACCACTTCAAACTAATATGATCGATTTGTAATGATTTTCATGTATAATAGGTTCGGAATGAAAAGTAAAGGATTCATACTTTCATTTGATATAGAGATATAGGAAAAAGGGTTGAATATAACTATTGGTGTGTATAAATGTGACTCCAATACCATCAGCAGAGCTCTGTTGCCCACAGATGTCCATAACCTTGACAGAGTTTCTTTCTTACCCATGGAACCACTGTCCTTTATTTATACTGAGGAAGTGCTTTGTTGAATGTCATGACGGAGGCCATTGTGTTTTCTTGGTGACCAGATAAATCACAATGCCATTCACCGAGAAGAAGTGAAAGGTGGGCAGGCCAGCTCGTGATGAGATCTCCTGTTCCAAGGACTTCTTAATTTGTTCATTGGACCATATCCCTGGTTTGGTGGCCATAATGGGAATGCCACTTCACTAACTTCCCTATGACATGGTAGGTTGGCTCTTAATGAGACCCCCTATCCTCCATCTGTCAAATCATAAAATTATTAGTGAAACACATAAATATTTTTTTCATATAGCACTTTCCTAGTTATTCATAAAGGATGGCTCATCACTCCTTAAGAGTAGGGATGGTGGAAGAGGTTTGAACATTTCAATAGAAAAGAATATACCCTTAATCCTATTCCATAAAGCAAAGAAAGTTATAGCATATGGGAAAGAACCAATCATGATAAGGATAATCGATTAGATTAATTCAATAGTGATAAAACAGCAAAATTATGTTATTGATCATGCCCCTTTTCCCTTTTTCTTATCATTACTTAGACAATTTTCGTGAAAAATGACGATTTCTTTTGATTTGTTGATTACAGTAAGCTTTAATTTGTATGATTGTATATAAATGATATGTTTGCTTTTAGAAGAGTGATCAAAAATTCTTCAAAATTGTAATCTAAAACAAAAACCAATCCACTCAAAAGGTGGTGTTCCTTTAAAAAGAACGTTGCTTTTAGAAGAGTGATAAAAGATTCTCAAAATTCTAATATAAAACAAAAACCAATCCACTCAAAAGGTGCCGTTCCTTTAAAAAGAACAGCAGAAAAAATCTGCGGAACTACTGTTCCTTTCGAAAGGAACAACAAAAAAACACTGTGCGGAAATGCTGTTCCTTTCAAAGGGAACATCAGAAGTGTTGTTCCTTTAGAAAGGAACAACAAAACTCAAAACAAGAGAAATAATCAGAATTTTTGGAAAAAACATAATTTCATGAAACAAGTTACAATGAAAACGAAATAAACAGAAAATTAAAAAATGAATTCCCTAAAGAAACAATCAAGTAAATGGAAAATTCTTTATGTACAAAAATTTAAAAAAAAGGAATGATTTAATAAACTGGTGCCGAGGAGGTGTTATCCCCTTCAGCGAGAATTTCCATAGTAAAGTCTTCCCGTAACTGTTGGTAAAAGGAATCCGTGTAAGCGGTTTGTGATACAAACATACTCGATCACCGTTTACCTTAAAGGAATGTCCAGATCCATCAATGGTAGCTAATGTAATAGTGCCATTATCATGCACTTGTTGTAATTCATAGGGTCCAAGCCATCGTGTCTAGAGTTTCCCTGGAAAATCCTGAAACCTAGAATCATATAGGAGTGCCCAGTCTCCTTTGTGGAAGATCTTTTCTTTGATAAGGACGTCATGCCATTTTGATCTCTGTTGTTGAATTAACGCTGCGTGTTGAAGAGCAGAGAGCCTAATTTCATCTAACTCATTAATTTGATGCAGTCTTTTAGCCTGGGCTTCATTTAGATCTAGACCCACCTTTTGAGTTGTTCTTAATGTTTGAATTTCAAATTCTATTGGAAAAATGGGTTCTTTTCCAAATACCAATTGGTATGGTGAATATCCCGTGGTGGGTCTCCACGTTGTTCGATATTCCCATAATGCTTCTGGAAATTTGTAGGCCCAATCTTGTCTGTGTGAGGCAACAGTTTTTGTCAATATAGATTCAATTACTTTTTTCGTGCTCTCTACTTGGCCATTGGCCTATGGGTGATACGGAGTTGTAATCTTATACTGAATGTGATAGCTTTGTATTATTTCAGCTAATTTATTACCTACAAACTGTGGTCCTCCATCTATGATTATATCCCTTGGGAGGCCATATCGCACAAAGATTTGAAAAAGAAACTGTATTACAGAATCCTCTGTAGCTTTTGAGACTGCCTTAGCTTCGACCCACTTAGTGACATATTCGGTTGCAACTAGGATATATGTTTTTTGGTTTGAGGGAGGGCTAATAGGGCCAACAAAATCAAGTGCCCAACGTTCAAATGTTTTAATCACTAGTTGAGGGTTCAAAGGAATTTCATCAGACTGCCCAGGGCGACCTGCCCTTTGGCAGCTATCACAGGCCTACATGAATTTTTTGGCATCTTTAAATATGGTAGGCCAATAATAGCTTGTTCGTAAAACCTTATGGGCAGTTCTACGATATGCAAAATGCCCGCCACATTGGCCATCATGGCATGCTTTTAAAATATCATATACTTCATCCTCCCGGACACATCTTCTTATTTGCATATCTCCCCCTGTGTGAAATAGGTAGCCCCCAATCCAAGAGAATCAGGTACTACATTGTATTATCTATTTTTGTTCATTAAGGGATAGATGTTTAGGTAATTTACCTATTGCCAAATAATTTTCTATATCAGCATACCACGGTGTTCTGACAGTAACAACAAACAGATGTTCATTTGGGAAGTGGTCTTCAACTGCTTCTATATCTGTTGGCTTTGGCATTCTTGATATAAAGTCAGCTACATGGTTCTCTTTCCCTGGTCAATCTTTGATTGTAATGTCGGATTCCTGTAGTAAAATCAACCATCTTGTCTCTCTTCCATTTGTAACAGGTTTATTTGCTAAAAATTTAATGGCAGAGTGATCAGTATATAGTACTACAGGATACCCAGTTATATAATGTCTAAACTTATTTATAGCATGAACTACAGCTAAAAATTCCTTCTCAGTCACAATATAATTTAATTCAGCAGGGGATAGATTTTTGCTAATGTAATAGATTGCATATGGTTTCTTTTCTTCCTCCTGTCCGAGTACTGCTCCAATTGCTATGTCTGAGGCATCGAATGAAATTTGGAATGGAAAATTCCAATTTGGGCCCCTTAGCACTGGGGCTGTTGAAACAAGCTTTTTCAAATCAGTAAAAGCATTGTTAAATTTATCTGTCCAAATGAAATCAACATTTCTAGTTAGTGCATATAAAGGTGCAGCTATTCGAGAATAATGTTCTATAAATATTCTATAGTAACCAAAAAATCCAAGAAAGCTACGTACCTCTGTTTGTGTGGTGGGTGTGGGAATTAACAAGATTATTTGAATTTTAGCTGGGTCCACTTGAATTCCAGCTGTTGAAATATAATGCCCTAAGATAACTCCTTCGGTCATCATCATAAGACACTTTTCGTGGCTTAAACAAAGCCTAGTGTCAATACATCTTTGTAATACCTTTTCTAGGTTTTCCAATGCAGGCTCAAAATCATCCCCATAAGGTGTGAAATCATCCATATATACTTCGAGGCCTTCATTTATTAAGTCTGCAAAGATGCTGAGAATTTCCCTTTGAAATGTAGCAGGGGCATTGCATAGGCCAAAAGGTAAGACTCGGTAGGAAAATGTCCCCCATGGACAGGTAAAAGTAGTTTTGTCTTGGTCTTCAGGGGCAATCTGGATTTGATTGTACCCACTGAAGCCATCGAGGAAAGAAAATAATTTCTTTCCTGCCAATGTGTCTAATACCTGGTCAATGAAAGGAAGGGGAAAGTGGTATTTCTGTGTTGCCTTATTAAGTTCACGATAATCTACACATATTCTCCACTTTCCGTTCTTTTTTGGTACCACTACTAATGGAGAGACCCATTTTCTATCAGATATTGGGTAGATGAAATTAACATCCAATAGTTTTTGTAATTCAGCTTTCACAATATCTTTGAGGTGAGGGTTTAGTCTTCTTTGGGGTTGGCGAATGGGTCTTGCGTCTTTTTCAATATAGATGTGGTGTGTACACAATTGAGGGTCAATTCCTTTCATATCGGGGTAATCCCATGCAAAGGCTGCTTTGTATTTTCGTAATAATTGGATCAACTTCTCTTCTTGTTCAGCAGTGATATTTTTGTTAATGTTTAGAGTTCTCCCCGGCTCAATTTCTACAATCTTGCTATTGTACACAGAGGTAGTGGGTATTACTTGATCAGGAATGTCTTTCAAAGGATCTTCTTCTTCTTTATTATCAAATGCTGCATTGATCATGTGACATTGTAAATGAGATCTGGTTTGCGGTTTATTAATGAAACTATTAATGATATCATCCTCTGTTTGATCTTTAAAATCAAGAGAATTTTCTATGGTTAGAGGTGATCTCATATTTTCCATTAGATATGATACAGGTTGTTTTTTTGTTTTGATTATTGATAGACTTGGTTGGGCTGGGGGATATAAAGCTAAATTCTTGACATATTTTCCCCTTGTTATTGTCATGTTTCCTTGTCGGTGTCCAATATAAGCATCGGCAGTTGCCAACCAAGGTCTACCTAAAATTAACGGGTGTCCTTCTAGGCATTTCGTTGGATTGATAACCAGGAATTCAGCAGGGTATTCACAGGAATCTACAGATACCATTACATCTTGTAGTGTGCCTTCTGGTTTGATTACTGATCAGTCAGCTAATTCCAATAAGGTTGTTGTTGGTTCTAGCGATTTAATGCCAAGTTTTTGACAGGTGGTGGTTGTTTTAATATTGATTGCTGCTCCCAAATCAACTAAGGCATTTGGAAACGATTTCCCATGGATTTGGACTGTCACTATAGGATTTCCCGGGTCTTCATCTTTTACAGGTGTTTCCATTCTTGACAATAAGTCAGATAAGGTACCGAATATTTGGACAGTTGGATTGGTGGATGTTCTCGTCTTTGGCTTCTTTATGCATAATTCCTTAATGGTTTTTTCATATATAGGAATGTCTTGGATAGCTTGGAGGAGAGGAATTTGTATACACAAATTTTTTAATTCTCCTAGAAGATCAAAATTAGGATGTTCTAACTGGCATGGTATGATTAATCGTTCTGGGAATGGTGGAGAGGAATTTATTACTTGTTGTTGATTTTGTTGTTGAGTTTTTTGTTGATTTTGTTGTTGAACTTCCTTATCTTTCTGTATTTTTTGTTCAACAGCTAATTGATCTTCAATATGAACATTATTGTTTCTCTCTGTTTCTACTATGCGCCCAGACCTTAATTGAATGT
This sequence comes from Pinus albicaulis, assembly GCA_034641835.2. Taxonomy (NCBI): domain Eukaryota; kingdom Viridiplantae; phylum Streptophyta; class Pinopsida; order Pinales; family Pinaceae; genus Pinus; species Pinus albicaulis. The sequence continues at coordinate 333,681,318 of CM076569.1, forward strand.
CATTGCACTCCCTCAGTTCAGTTTCTAATTCTAGGGGTTCCATTATTTGGACAAGCGGGCAGCCCCTGTGTTGGGTTTGGGTGGGCTGGTGGGGAGTTGTATTAATTGGCTGTGGTGAGGTTGTTGCCGTATTTGTAGGTCTTTTCCAGTTTGACTGCAAGGCCTGACTCTAAGAAGTAGAGGGGGACCATTGTGTATGATTTTTCCAAAACGGTGGGTAGAAAGGAAAGCTAGGCCAATTATTTTGGTTTGTTTGATTTGGCCAATATGTTGGAGGAAATGGCTATTGTGACCAATTTGGGAAAGGTGGTTGAGTTTGCCACATTCCACTATATTGCTGAGCATTGTATTGAGGAAGCTGAAAAGAAGAAAATGGATCATTTGGCATACCTGATTGTCATGGCTGCCATTGTTGGCGTTCATTAAGCAGACATACCACTTCTGATTCTTCTTCTGCCTCCTTATAAACTGGTTTCAGACCAGGAAGAAAGGGACACCCTTCTGTAGGGTGATCTTTCGTGCAAATGGCGCAGACTTTGATCACATCCAACGGGCACTCCTTGTGGCTGTGTTTCTTCCTGCATCTAGGGCAGAATATTGCCAAATTTTGTTCTATTTTTGCTTGTTTTTGTTTGGCTTGCATAATATCGAACTGCGTTGTTAGAGTCCCAAGTATGTATGTCTTAAAATATTCTAGCAGATTTCCAGTCTCTGCAAAAGTCACACCTTCATTAGAGGTCTTATTTTCTCTTGTAATCATATCACGTTCTGCTGATTTTAGCCTTGTATTGCCCCTCGAACTCTTGATACACAAATCAATGATGTTAGGATAACTTTCCTAATATATATCACCTTTTCCCATAATATTCAATGTTTCAACCCATTGATCTTTCATTCCCCTAATTAATGTGGTTTTCAAAACATTATCAGGTAAGGGTAAAGATGCATAAGGGGATCTCTGAAGATTGTATTGAAACCATTCCACATATTCTTCCAAGGTTTCATTTGGTTTTGCTGTCATTTGGAATATTTCATCTTTTAGTTCCCGAGACCTGCAATAATCTTGATACTTCTTTAAAAATGCAGCTTTCATCTGATCCTAATCAGTTATGACACCCCCACCTAATCCCATAAACCATCGTAAGGCTGCCCCTTTTAATGTTGAAGGGAATAGTTTTAATTTTTGGGGATCGGTGGTATAATCATATCCCCTACATAGCACATCAAATTCAAACAAAAATGTGTCTGGATCTTTTGATGTTAAGCCATGAAATGTGGAAATATGTTGAAGGGGAATGGCCTTCATAGGCGCATTGACTACAGTATCTACTATAGGATATTGCAGCATAGAGGTTTGTTGGGGTGTCTGCTGGTTCTGATTTTGGTTCTGGGCCATTTGATAAAAAATGTGCCAATATCCTTCTGGGATCTCCAAGGAATTTCTAGGCTGACGAGCAGGAATAGGAATGGTTTTGACAGCACTCCCTTTGTCTGAAATAATGGTATTCCTTGAGATAATTCTTGGTTTTGAATAACTTTAACAACACTTCCCTTATCTAGACTGCTTATTGTTTGGGCTATTTCAATAGGATATTTTGGGTCTCCGTTTTCTCTTGTTTCCCCTTCTCCTTCTCGGAGATTGCTAGAGTTCCCTTCTTGAGGGGAACCTATGCAAGGATTCTCAATTTCTTGGGAATCTTTCTCAATTCCCTCTGTTTGACTGTGTATCTCAGCAAAGGCTTCAGATGGTGATTCTGTAGCCTGAAGGGAACTAGTAGGCTGTCTAGAGATAACTTTTCTAAATCCTACTAATGGCTGAGATTCAGTCCTTTTAAGGATTTTGTCAATAAAAGTTGTCCGCCCAAGGGTCACCGATCCCTTAGGTTTTTCAATTTTAGGAGGAATTTTGTTTTTCTTAGTTGGTCTATTCATTCAAGAAAACAAACCTTCATTCCTACCTTAAAGAAAGAAGCTTACCTGCTTCTACTATGAAGAGAGCTGCAAGCAAGTGTGTTTCTTGCCTAGTGCGCAGGTTCTTACCTTCTGTCTTTAATACCCAATTCTTCGCACGCAGAAGAAAATCAGCTGTGCATCACTCTTTTGAAATGGCATACACTCTCCTCGGCAACGGCGCCAAAATTTTGGGTCATAAAAAGGTATCTTTTGAAAATCTAATTAGCCTACATTAATCATCAATCCAGGAGTGAATTTTTATTTCAAGAGTGTACTCTGTCTGAGGCTGCAATTAACTAAGAGTAATGCTATGAAGATTTAGTACAGAATATTAAATACAATAGTAAACAAATGCTTGTAAAGAAATCTAATTACAGTGACATAAATGAAAATGCTTTGAAATCTTAACTACATCAATCTGCAAAACATCGATCAGGGATATTATAGAAATAACTCCTTCCCTTAGAAATCGATGCAAGATAACCAATCTGGGGACTTGGAAGCAATAACCAGTGTCCTCTACAATTGGTGATCTTAAAGCAATCGAAATGAAAGAAAACTCAATCTTTGTGCTAATGAAAATAACTGAAAGGAACGAATTCTGGAAAGGAACAACAGCTTGTAATTCCTATGCATAACAATCATAACTCATCTATTTGCTAATCTGAAGCTATGAATCGGAAGTAAATAATAAACAGAAATAGAACAACAACATGAATTGAACAACAACTATAATTCTAACGCAATCAAGAAACTAATCTTCACACTCCAATCCTGTCAACAGCCAATGCTATAACAGTTAATTATAACAAATCATAAGCTAATAGAACGGCAACTAGAATCAGAACAGCAAAGCTTTTATAACAATGGCAAGATAACTGAACAACTGATGTACTTCCTGCAAAGGATAAAATAGAAATGCAATTCGTTAATGAATTCGTATTCAATCTTACAATGGTCAATCAACTCCGTAATTGAAAGAAACGTTACACACAACTTCACACAACAGTAAGAAAAGATTAGGAATACAAATAGCGAATTAATTCCACCAGAGCCGGGCCCTTAGCACCAGTGAAATACTGCTGGGCTACTTCAGAATTTAAGAAATGAAGTGAAACATGTGTTTAATATTAATTGAACATAAATTATTATAGAGGTTGTTCTCTCGAAACCGAGAGTCAATAAAACATTACAAAGGAAATGTTTGAATATGAGGATTTTCGACCAATCTGACTGACTGCCTTCCTTCATCACTAAAGGACACTGCTTTATATATCAAATCCTGATGGACAAGATGAGGAATAAGATGAATTTGAACAACGATCCCTCAGGATCAAAGGATCCTGAGGGATTCGCTCCCCTTCATTTGGTTATCATCTTGTTTACTCTGACCGAGGCCGAGTTGTCCCCTGCCTTTTCTTGGAAATTCGTTCGGATCTCCTTGCCTTTGGCTGGATGTGGTTCAACGTTGATGGAGCAGCAGTTACATGGATCTCAGCCTTGCCTTTGGTACAGTTGTTCGCTTCGTATAATTCCTGTTTTATCAACAAAAAGCAACATTTAGTCATCTTTTTACAATGAACATAAACCTTTCCAATTTTATCATAATTCTTATAATAAATTACCTTCCCAAGGTAAAAAGGAGTATGTCAATAGTAAAAGAATGAGAAGATACATAGTAATTTCATACCTTTTCCTTTGCCATGAGCCTACTATATCAAAAATGTTGGAAGACTGCTACAGCGTAGTCATAAAGTGCATTGCTATAGAAAATTAACATACAAATATCTAGGGTTGTTATATGCCTCAACATATACAAAAAATATGGATCTAGACTCTATACAACCTCCAATGAAGAACCCAACAAGGGTTTTCAGAGATACACCAATGTACAAGATGGGAACACAAGCCCTAGGGCTGAAGATCCACTGCAACAAAGAACTAGAAAGATGTGGCTGATCTGATGTGAAAAATAATGTAGCCTCCTCCAATATCTCCTCTAGATGAAAGGTTGATCCCTTCTCTAGAAAACCTCCTCCCCTAATGGTGTACTGAAACCACCCTGCAACTCCTCCCTAAAAATAATGCAGTCCAAGACAGAAATTGTGCTATAGGGGAAAATGATCAAGTGGCCTAATGCCAAATGCTGCAAATAAGCTAAATGACATTCCTCACCAGCATCCTAATGGAATGAAACCTTCCTCCACTAAAAAATAGATCATAAATCACGCGGATCTATTCTCCACTGCTGCAACCTACAACTCAGTATATCTCTCAACAGAAACTGCATTGTACCAAAAGACTGAAGCTTTGTCCTGATGCTTGATTTTGGAATAGTAGTGTATTTCTCTTCTTATGAGGCCTCTCAAGGATAGAGGTGGGATTCTCAACTAGGAACACCCTATGCTAAATAGCACTGTAATCTTAGCTAAGCAGCTGAAGAAAGCTATATGTCTAAACAGACCATATATTTAGAAATATAAAATACATCAACCTAATCAAATATGGCTTCCATCCTCTTCCTTATATAAGTGATTATATTTCTAACCCTAAGCCCCATTCATTTATGAAATTAATTCCATGCAAAGAGTCTCCATCTAAAACTATGTTGTCCCTCCATAAATGTCCACTCCTCCATGACAGCATTGTTGATTTGGTCAAAGTTGACCCAGTCTAGGTGTTCCAGCCCCTTTTCACACACAAGGGTGCTTAATTAAGCTGCCAAGATGTCCTCCTTTAACATTGGCATTGGTTTTATTCATATTAAGGAGATTTATAGATATCCATATCCTCTTATTCATTAAAAAAGAAAGAAAAAACAAAATCTAATATTTCAGCTAGCTCATGGCTAATTGGGAATATTAAAAATTTTCCCTTTGGTTTTTTGTTGTTTTCTGCACCTTTTTCCAGTAGATTTGACCTTTAGATCCTTTCCCTCCCGACTTTAGATCCATTGGCCATTTTTTTTGTTTTGACTAGATTTTTCCCACCCATAGATTAGTCATTCGGAAGCCCTCCTCCTTGGGTTTAAATTGATGCATCTTTAGTTTTTTATTTTATTTTCATATTCAATTTAATTTTCTGTCATTTTTAGATTTATTTACAATTATACAACATATTTTTATTTTTTTTACACACGTTTGTGCTTAATTAAAATTAGCACACTTATCACATACACGCACACCCTAAGTGAAGAGCGCCTGCTTTACACCACCAGGCCAAGACTATAACATTGTAATAAATTGATCTTGCACCTCCTTGCTCTTGTTGGTCTCTCTTCCTTCTATGATTTGTGGCTGTTTTCCATCATTGCACCCCCAAGGAGTTTATCCCAGAGACTCCTAGGCCTTCATCCTCAGTTTCCGGTAGGAAGACTTACTCCTCTGCATAGTGTTCGAGTTTGTCCTCCACCGAGTCCCCATTCTGTCCCTGCTTCTGGTTCATTGGGTTCCCCTTCTAGTTCTATCCCCGGCTCTCCTCATGTCACCTTTACCATGTCTAGTTCAAGACCTAACGTTGGTGGTAGCCCCGTCCCTAATGCTGGGAATACTACTAGTGGGGCCCCAACAGGAACTATCCCGACTGCTCCTTTTCTCCCTTATATGGCAGCCCTCAGTCTTCTTGATTTTAACCAGTTGTTAATGACCCCATACACCATGATCCTGGTTGGCCTACTATGCCAACCAAGCACCCTTCAGACATCCCCAAGTTTCAAGGTCTTGCTGGAGAGGATACTAACAAAAATTTTTGTTCTTTCCACAAGCGGTGTTTGTCTAACTCCATCACCAATGACTCTGTCCATCTTTAGTTGTTCTAGTGTACTCTTATTGGAGAATCCTCCAAGTGGTATGTTGACCAAGTCTCTGCCTCTCATACTACTTTTGTGACTCTTGCCTGGGCTTTTCTATATTACTTCCAGCTTCCCCTTCACTATAAAACTAATACTGAACTCTTGACCTCTTTCTGTCAATCGTCTTTGACTCTCCTATCCGATCATGTCCAAAAATGGTAGAGAAGAAAGAGCCTATGTTGAGTCCCTACCTTCAAAGATTGTGTCTACATGGACTGGTTTCTTAGATCCCTTTTTCCTGCCATTCAAAAAGATGTCGCCTCTCAGTTCCCTCGGACTGAGGAAGCTTCCCTCCAAATTACATTGACGTATGACCTGATCTACGCAAATTTTGTTTATGTTTATATCGTCTTACCTGATATCCCTAAGAATGGTAGTGCCAATGCACCTGGGGGGGGATCCCATGTCGCTGACAGTATTTTGGAGCCCTTTATCATCAATACACTTATCCTCCCATGGGTTATGGTTGCCCTCAGGGAGGGGCTAGCATCTCCATAACTTTTCCCCCTCCCGGTAGCATGTATCCAGGATACGATATGCCTCCTCCTCTTTCTCAACTTGTTTACCCCAATGTTGCCCAGCCTTCTTATTATTTGTTTTTGCATCCTAGTGCTACAGCTCCTCCATCATTAGAACCTTGGCCTCCCTTGCCTTCTCAACCCCCGCAACAACAGCCACCACCCTCCAAGGGCCAAGTGTATGTCTAGCAGGGTGTGACTAATCCTTCTACTTCCAAAAATAAGAGGAAATACAACCAAAACCAATATTCCCCAGGTAATTCAGGAAAAAATCCCCAAGGGAATGCACCTAACACAACAACCCAACAACAGGGCACTCAGCCGAAGCAGGACAAGCTTGTTCGCATGAAAAAACCTTGTTCTTAATGTGGTTTCTATGGTCTCTACACCCATGATTGTCATATTTTACCTTATATGCGTCAGATGTGGAAATCTCAAATGGCATCCTGAGGATAGCAAGCCTCCCCTTCAGTTCCTCCCAATGCTGCCCCTATCCATCAGGCTATGTTTACCAATCCTTTCCCCTAGCAAGAATTTGTGGCTACCCAACCGCCTAATACTTAGGTGGCCAATCAACCTCCTCCATCTGGTACCTCTGATTACCAAATCCTCGTGATGAAATCTGGACAACCCATTACCGTTGACCTCAACCTTCAGACTCGGTCTCGTCAGTACAACACGCCCCCTACTACGTCTGCCCCCGATCCCCCTTCTTCAGGTCCCACACAACCTCTTTCAATGCCCAATGGTCCTTTACTAATCCCTTAGCCTAAGGCAGAGGTTCATACCAAGATCCCCAAGGGACCATTATGCCAAAATTCTACTTCTGGTAAAGCTACTCATTTGTATAGTATAGTAGATGACTTGGCGCAATCCCCTGCTGCCATGTCAACGCTGGAAGTCCTCCAGTCGTTCCCTTCACAAAAAAAATCTCTACAAACTTCCATGGATGTTGTGGATCATTCATATGATCGTTTGATTGTCTTCAATGTTGACCAGTCAGAACATCCCCCCATTTCTTCCTCCATCTCCTTCCAAATCCCTGTGAAGATCTAGAATGCCAATGTCTCCTGTTGTATTATTGACGAGGGGTCATCCACCTCTGTGATGTCCGCTTCGATTTGGAAGAAACTCGAATCTTCTGAGTTAGCCCCTTCCACTATCACCCTCTGAGCATGGGATGGCCACTCTTCCTAGCCCCTTGTCATGTTCCGCAATTTTCCTATTACTCTTGCGGGAAAGACTGTTTGTGTTGACATAGAATTCATTGATGCACCCTTAGACTACAACATCCTATTGGTTCGTAGATACACTTATGTGATGTTTGTTTTCCCATCTGTGCCCCATCGTAAGATATGCTTTCCTCACAAAAGAAATATTGTCACCATCAACCACTTGACATATTACAAAGAGAAGTATTCGACCTCCCATAAGTCCATCATCTCTTCAGTGGTTATTGGAACGAGGTCCCCTAGAAATGTTTTGATATAAATTTTGTAATAATTAGTCTAGAGCAAGGGCTTTGGGGTAGGTCAAAGTCCCTAATTTATTGTAACAGGTCAAAGGGTAGAACAAGAGTCCACAAACCACAGCTTGCGGACCATAGGATAGCACAGGCTAAGATGCTATAAATAGCTAGATGGATTGAGTCTAGAAGGAAGGCTAATTAAGTGTGAATTATGATGGCTGTGAATGGTTGAGATCTGTTTTGGGTTGTATTAGGGTAATGACTCGTGTTGGATTTGTGCATGGAGATCCTTAGTCCTTCTGTGTGCAGACCCCACTGGTTGTGTGGGCGAGTTGGGAATTGAGTTTGTAAGTGGAATTTGAATGTTAATGAATGAGAAGACTGTCTATTAGTAACGAAAGTATCTTTGGGAATGAGCATTGGCTGTGTTTTGTGTTATTTCTGTGATTATGTATGTTGATGATTATTGATGCGCGCGTGATGTGATGCCATAAGAAAGGGTTAATTTCATAGATATGGTTATTAGTAGCTACTTTACTTATGTTTGTATGGTATTTGTGGGTTTATGAACTTCGCATTCTACAATTATCCTGTTAAGGGTTTTGCGATAGGACTCCTTCTGCGCAAGCTTGATATTTATTAAAAGGGTTGCCTCATACCTCTCTCTCTCTCTTGGGGTGCAGAAACTTTGTTTCAGCACCCTCCCATACTACTTCAGGTGAGAACTTGGCCTCCACAAGCAATTCATTGCTGAAAGGGCCAATAGTGTAGGGGTTTGTTGGCAAACCTCAAATCCGAACCTCGGTCAAGACCCCTCAAGCCAAAAAATGGTTCTGTTGCGGGGAACTGGAGCATTTTTAGAGAAATATTGGGTAATGGCATGAGTTCGTTGGTGGCCTGAGAAACCTAAGCTTGAAGACTAGTTCGAAAAATAGATTCATGAATTTTCCCGGAAAGAGAATTGAAGTACAAGGTTGACTGCTGAAGACTGGAAGAAAAAGTATATCTTTATAGAGGTATATGAAATATTCTTCATAAATTTTGCACGCGAACTACAGGAGTGGCTAGCAAGGTTACCAGAGTTCCAGAGCTATTGGAAAGACGATCAAGTTACATAGTGGACTCCTGAATTAGTCCAACAGTTGGAGAAGGTTGATAACAAGATCACCTTGACTGTAGATCACTGGGTGGATAGTGTTTTAGGAGGATTTGTAACAGAATTCGCAGTTATTCTGAAGCTGAGCGGAGGTTCTTCTAAGGATTCTTGCAAACATTACCACTGCTAATTAAGATGCTATTGTGCGAAAAGGGTATTCTGTGCAGTCACACCGATTGAATAACCTCTGGTCAGAGTGGAATTACGACACGAAGTGGTAAATAATATAGATTCAATTGAGAAGGGGATGAATCAATATATAGTCCCTTAAGAGAGTTGCCTACACACGCAGAAACTAGTCCCCCGGTTACACCACCATCGAATCTGCACAAGGGCAAGAATTCCCCTACCCCACCACCACCGCCTGACGATGATATGGCCATGCACATGAAGCTACACACCTTTAAGTGTGTGGGGGATGAGGACATGGACCAATTTTGGTTTGTGGCAGAATTAGTATGGAATGCGAAAAATGTGGTTAGCAATGCTGTAAAAAGAGTGCAGTTGTCCCTAGCCTTTGAAGGGAGGGCCTTAGATTAGTTCATGGGATACGTTGGCTAGCATACAAATCCGTCAATACAAGAAATTAAGTATGCCTTAAAATAATAGTTTCAGAAGCCTAAGTCGTACGCTAAGCTTGTGATTGACTTGAAAGATTAAACAAGAACCTCCAGAGTCTGTATGGGAGGTTGATCAGTGGCTAAAGAAAGTCATTAGGGATGGAGAATTCAAGTATGAGGATAGACAACAGAAGGAGTGGTTCATTGGCATGCTATTACCACACTTACATGGGCTTATGGGTTAGCAGACGATTGAAACACAAGAAAAAGCCCTGGAAATCACCATGAAGCTAGAAGTCATGCCAAGGGACGATGCCCAGTTTGGGGTGCAGCAGATCTAGGTCCAGCTAGAGGAAATGCACGTAAAAATCCATAATTTACGAAAAGAGTGGGGAAAAGAGGCTAGCACAAAAATTTGGTGCATACGGTGCAGGGTGTTAAGCCACACCAAGGATCAATTCCCTCTGTTGTTAGACTACATGCAGGCTGGGAGGTGTAACCCATTACACTCCAAATATGTCGCTGGACCAAGCACCCCCATGTTATGGTGCATTGACTGTCGAGTAGCTGGATTACATGATACAAACCACTACCTCCGACTTGGTGCCTATGTCCTAGAATTGAAGCAACAGTGGTGCAGATTCTGCTCGTCTGTAAGACATGATCAACACAACTGCCAGACATAAAATTTAATGATAGATAGAGGAAACCTGTATAGGGTGCAATCTGACCCGTCATCACCATTATCTCCCTCTAGACAAAGAGGCTCCCCTGCAAGAGGCCGGGGGGGGGAGAGGTGGAAGCGCAGGCCAGGGGAGAGGACAACTAATCTACTATAATTGCAGGGATGTGGGACACTTCGAAAGGGATTGCTCAAACCATGCACGAAAATCCTGTAGATATTGCAGGTAGCTAGATCATGTGATCGAAGACTGTCTTGTGCTGATAGCAAAGACGCAGGAAAAAGAGCAAATGCCGACACAAAATGTACAAAGGTTTAAGGTGGAACTGTGCGATGAGGAGCCCAGTATTAACATAATTACATGTAGTGGCATGGCCATGGAAGGAGCTGAGGAAAAATATACCACCGAACCACTTATCAAAAAGCGTCGAGAAACCTTCCTTGAAGCTAGAAAATAATTTTCCAAAAATGAGGCGTCTACCTCAAAGGCCCCAGCGGATCTAAAATCAGACGAAGAACTTAAGTCATTCCTGCAGGCATGTATGAAGTTACTACGCAACCAAAAGGTAGTAGAGAACCTTCAAGCATTGATAGATAGCTACGTAGAAAATGTTGACCCTCCAACGGAAGTTAAAGATGTCCACAAACTTTATAAGCATAAGAAACGAACTAGTCGGGAAACATGGCTAACTCCGCAAATTGGTGATTATGAAATGGATCAGGTCATCCTTGATTAAGGATCCGATGTAAATTTCCTACCTAAACAGACTTGGCAGAGGATGGGAGAACCCAAGCTGGAATGGTATGTTATACAGCTACGCATGGCTAACCAACAGAATATCATACCGTTAGTAAGGATATCAAATATTATGATAGATATCGCAGGAGTTAGGGTATATGTAGAGTTGGAGGTGATTCAAATTGTAGAGGATGTGGACCCTTACCCTGTGCTCCTAAGACTGGATTGGGAAATAGATATCGGAGGTATTATCAACTTGAAAAGATGAAGCATGGTTTTTGAGAATGAGGGTACACGATTAATAGTCCCTCTAGATCCGGTGGAGGGTGAGTGGTATACAAAACTGTTGTGTGAAGAGGATGGCATTGATCATATTTACAAGCTGACTGCCTAGGATGATGATTGGATTAACCCTACGGTTGATGGTGTGCTCTGTTGGGAGAAGGAAAACGAATGTCTCTCTGACTCAGATGGTGAGATAGAAAATTGGAAGAACTAGTTGTATGATGTATCTGTGCTACGTTGCCTTAAGATCACAAAGAGATTCCATTGTATCTCCTTAGAGGTAAGAGAGCTGCCCTATTTTGATGATTCTAGTAGTGCTAAGGATTTTCTTAGAGCATTCAAAGCAGACGTTCCTAGAGAATGAAGAATGTGGGTGCTTAACTTAGCTATGCATGTGACCCCTATGCGATGGTGGGAAAATCATAAGGGGACTTTTTAGGATTGGGAGGAATGTCATAGAATGATGATATTACGGTTTGAACCTCCAGTCAACCTACCCATGGAAATTTTCCCTGGCTATGGAGACCAATGTAAGCACTTGTCTATATGGATGGAAGTATGGAGCGAAAGGACTTGGGATGAATAGGTCCACATGTTTATCCATGCTTTGGGACCAATCCCCACCACATGGTATTTGGACGGAGAGCTACATCAATGCACTCACCACTGGCATTTTTGGGGACATTCGGGTTGATAGGCAGAACAAAGAAATTAGAAGAAGCCATATAGGACATAGATGCTCTAGTATAGGGAAACAACTCGCACAGAGTATGGGGAACGAACTCGCACGGAGTATGGGGAAAGAACTTGGGATGCACAGATGTAGGATATTGCCAACTACCAGAACCTATCAATGGAGGAGTGTAATGAGGACCCACGAAATATCACTATCCCTAAATCAGAGGGAGAGCACACAGTTGTTGGACCCCCATTACAGGCAGTTGATGTGACCAAACCTCTCAAATTAAAGGAAGTCAATATTGGAAGAGAAGAACAACCCAAGATGGCTAAAATTTGGGATTACTGGGATGATGATACCGTTGGAAAGATCGTGGAACTACTCGCCGAATACCAGGATCTATTTCCCATAAATTTTTCAGAACTGAAAGGAATTGTAGAAGATCTGGGTGTCATGCGAATCACCTTAAAACCAGACGCGCGTCCTGTCAAGAAGCGACCCTACCGATTGAACCCTAAGTATAAGTAGAAATTCATAGAAGAGATTGATAAAATGGTAGTCGTGGGTATCATCGAAACAGTAGAATAGTTAGATTAGGTAAGCCCCATGGTGGTCCAAGAAAATAGGACTAAAGGCGAAATAAGAAGCTACGTAGACCTATGCAAGTTGAATGATGCTTGTGTACATGATCCCTTCCCTACACCATTCTCTGATGAAATTCTGGACAATGTGGGAGGTCAGGAAGCATACTCGTTCACTAACGGGTTTTAGGCTACCATCATATCTGAATAGTGACTCAAGATCACAACAAAACTACCTTCACAACATAATGGGGATCCTTTCAGTACACCTTCATGCCCTTTGGGCTCAAGAATTCCCCAGCCATCGTTTCACTGCAGTAGCTATACTTTGACGATTGGATAGTGTTTAAGTAAAGAAACATGTGTCGAACCTACGCATGATGCTATATGCCTGCGCAAAAAGCACCATGTTTCACTAAACATTAATAAGTGCATATTTTGTGTACCTTTCAGGATTTGTTTAGGGCACGTGGTATGTCATCAAGGATTGATGGTTGACCCAGCCAAGGTTGTATTTATCATCAATTTAGCAATCCCCACCACTAAGAAACAGCTACGCTCCATCCTCGGGCACACTAGCTACTATAGGAAGTTTATTCAAGGGTAAGTACTGATCGCACCACCAATGGAGAAGCTGCTAAAGAAGGACGTGTCTTTTTTCTGGGATGAGGAATGTCAGCAAATTTTTGAGTTGCTCAAGGAAAATATGGTCATTGCACCTATCCTCATATTTCCTGACTAGGAAAAGCTTTTCCATGTCCATGTGGATGTATCACAAATTGCCCTAGGAGTTTTTCTCATGTAGCTCGGGGAAGGGGACATTGACCACTCAGTTTCGTTTGCTAGCAAGAAAATTTCTAGTGCAGAATGTAACTACTCTACTACCGAACGTGAAGGATTGGTAATGTTATATGCCCTGTAGAAATACCAGCACTACCTACTGGGAGGGCACTTCAATATGTTCACGGATCACTCATCTTTGAAGTACCTAGTCAATAAGCCTGTGTTGGGGGGGTGGGGGGAATTTTTCGATGGTTACTACTGTTTCAGGAATACGATTTTGAAATAATTTTGAAGCCAGGGAGACTGAATGCGGGATCGGATCACTTGTCTCAAATCAAGAATGGTGAAGAGCCAACTAACCTAGAGGAAGGGTTACCCGATGTGCAGCTTTTTGCTATTAAGGTGGTTGATGAGCACTTTGCAGATATTATTCATTTCTTAACTATGGGGATGGCACCTACAGACTACTCGGTACAACAACAAAAAATAATTGGTTACTCGCGCAGCTGATTTTACCATTGTTGCAGGCCAAGTATACAAGCTAGGAGCTGATGAGGTGCTGCAAAGATATGTACTGGAGCATGAAAGACAGGCCATTTTAGTAGAAGCCCATGGAGGAGTAGCGGGAGGTCACTATGAAGGAAACGCAACTACATAGAAGGTATTAAGAGCTGGGTTGTGGTGGCCCACACTACATAGCGACTCCCATGCATATTGTAATGCATGCGATGCATGCCAATGGATAGGAAGACCTTCACACAGGCATGAGATTCCCTTGCAACCACAGATGGCCCTGCAAGCATTTGATAAATGGGCTATAAACTTTGTCGGACCCATCAACCCGCCAAGAAAAAATACAAGTGCCTGATACATCATCACCACAACTGATTATGTAACCAAATGGGTGGAAGCACAAACCGTGAAGGATTGCATGGTGGATACCACTGTGCACTTTACTTTTGAGCACATTTTAACTAGGTTCGGTTGTCCGAAGATCTTGATGAGTGATAGAGGTATGAATTTAATTAATGAAACTATTCAAGCTCTGACTGAAAAATTCTGGATCCACCATGAGAAAAATACCACGTATCACCCTCAGGCAAATGGAATGTGGAAGATTTTATTAAAATTTTGGAATGGACACTTACCAAGGTCTGTAAAGTTTATCAAAGAGATTGCAACATGCGCATCCCTTCAGTACTCTAGGCCTATCGGACCATGTGTAAGAAATTTACTGGGAAAATGCCTTTCCGGATGGTTTATGGGAAGGAGGTCATATGCTCATGGAGTACATCATCCCTAGCCTGCGCATCGCGAATTTTACAAACATGGTAGAACCAGAAATCATGGAAGAACACTTAGCTCAGCTCGTTGCCTTGGAAGAGGATTGGTTCATTTCTAACTTTCATCAGCAAGTTTAGAAGGCTCGGGAAAAAGCCTGGCATGATAGAGATATCCGACAAAAGTCATTTAAGGAAGATGAGCTAGTATTACTCTATGACAACTAGTTTGCACGCCACCCAGGAAAATTCCGACAACATTGGCTACGTCCTTATGTGGTAATAGAAATTACAAATGGCGGTGCAGTTAGATTGACTACGCTGCGTGGAGACCCTCTGTAGGGGTACGTTAATGGCAGCCATCTAAAACCATACAGGGCCAACCCGACACCTACCAAATGACTATAGGGCCGGAGTAGCTGTATCAGGATGGTTGCACACACGCACTGGGAGGAAAAAAGGCGGGCCCGACATGCACACAAGATTCATCCGCAGGTAAGGAGCGCAGGGGTAGTACGCAGCTGTGAAAACTAGCCGTTAGAATAGTAAACCTGGGTAAAAAACTAATTTTACCTTTGAATGGAGCAGGAAGTTGGCAATTAATGCAGTGATTTGGGAGGATTTTTTACCATTTCCTTGACGGTAAGTTACTACTAAGTTTCATCCTACTGTTGTTACCCATCAAAAGCTATAAAAGGAGGGGCGCAGATCAGAATTGGGTTCTTTGCTTTCTGAAACTCTTGTGCCCTATGATTTCCTATGAAAGTTGTACTTCATGTAGTATTTCCATATGCATGTCTAGGCGCGCTACCCCCTCTGATAGCAACAACCCTAAGCTCATATTCTGAGCAAGAATGACTGCGTCCAACCCCGCTGAATCATCGCATCCCACAGCCTCTACCAAGATGGCATCCGACGAAGTATTAGAAGTAACTCCCAAATTTGAGGAGGTTGTGTCCATGCCGACCAAGGGGAAAAAGATGGGAAAGGAGAAGAAAAGGGAAAAAGGTCAGGAGCAGGGGAAGGGGAGAACTACGAATTGGGTTGTGGTAAAGCCACACACGTCCCCGCGGATTATGCAAACTCCTCGGAGGGTGTCTAAGGAATGCTCCCCTAACCCTATGAAGCATCCTATGACTACTCAGGAAGATGTTTTGCTGGAGGCCCCGCTGATTTGGCTACCACCTTATGTTTGACCAAGGAGACCTATAGTGTGCATGCCCAGAATATTGATGTTTTTCACTCCTATCTACAGATGTAACTGGTTCCGAATGAAGTTCCGATAATTGGAGATATGTTTGGAAGTCTCCCCTCCATTAAGTTTAATGATCAAAACCTCGTTAACATTGAGGCTTTCCCATAATTAGCGCCTGAGTTATCTTGAGATGGTACTATATGATACTGTGCTGAAGATAGTGGTAATCCTATGGGCACTCGGGTTAGCAGGTTTGGGGCTATTGAACTTGCTACGGATACCCCACTTTGGACAGTACAATATCACCAACCTGGTTGTGTGACAGCTATTGGTACTGATCCATGATGGAAGCTTGTGGATCCAAGAAGGCATTCCAATTGATACCACCCTAATTCACTAAATTATTGGTCTCCCCATGCAAGGGCCAAATCCCATGGAGAGTGTCAGCAAGAATTATGACTAGCAGATCACCAACAAAGTACGGAGGGAATATCAAGTAGAACGTAACCAAAGGGGGTTCCTGGTAGCAACCATTATTGACCCAGGAGTGCGCATGGGTACCCTGTTACTGGCCTGGAAGATGATGCAGAAGTCCCAGGCAACAATTATCCCTGCCTATGTCATTCAACTCACTAGCAGCTGCAAAAAAGGGGTCTACTATAACTGGTCATAGTTCCTTTGTACTAAATTTTTGGAAAATGCGGGGGAGGCTCAGGACCACGGGAAGGCATTTTGTTACTCTTGGCTACTGCTGCTAATTTCCTTGGTGGTGTGGGAAGCCCCTGAAGGATCAATCCTCCCTGAGCTTGAACCAGATATGTGCGAAGGGCCGCAATATGCAAACCTGTGGGATTCATAGGATGTGCAAAGTGTTGAAGAAAACAAGGTGTTTTGGGTGTTGTTTGACAGCATGCAAGCAGCAACAATTCATTCTCGGTCATGCCTGTCCCCTACGTCCTATGAGAAATATAAGGGAATCACGACATTTTAGGTTACAATTCACAATGTGCATATTTCAGGCCACGAGGATCCAGCTTGGATTTCACTCCCATACATGGTCACGGATGAGGAAATTTATCGGCTCATTGCCACTAGGATGTCGCACTAGAGAATGGGATTCAAGTCTGTTGGACATGCCACTATAGCCCCTGCTGGTACAAGCGCAGCTCCGAAAGAAATCACCCCAGCTGATACAACCAAGGTGTCAAAAGTGTGCGTCATGGAAGGCGCCACTAGGATGAACGTCCCAATAGATATGACCCAAGGTGTGGAGTAAGAATCGCAACAGAATATGGAGACTGAAGGACTTGATGGATAGAGCGTAGGGTCCCCACGTGGCACAAAATGGGACACTGAGGCCCCCAAGGGCCGGCGAACAAAATGTCGGGCTACAAGGCCTGATTGGGAGATAGAGGTCACCCTAACTGAGGAAGATTTAGAGAAAATTCCGGATGCGGTCACTATCTCTTCTAACCCCTCGAAGAGTAATAGAAGGATGAAGTCGCAACATTATAGTCCACACTCCACATCCTCCAGCTAAAAGTGGATACCCTGCAAGAAAGCATGGATAAAACGAGGTAGCATCAAGCGAGCCAGCCCACCATAAGCACAAAATTGATCTCCATGACTGAAAGTCAGCTCTTCCCCCTGCCAGGCATCGCGTTCACTTTTATTCCACCCAGATTGTGTGAGAAATTGCATACTTGCACTGAAATTCATCTCAACCTGGCTCGACTCAAGGGAGAGTCATTGTACACTCTCCATAAGTCCCTCTTCGAGGAGATAAAACACAGAGAAAGGTGGGCGCAAAAACAGCTAAGTGAGGTGGATCATACCATCATGGCTAAGTCTACTGAGGCTACCCAGGCACAGGCCACGTGCATCACTATCGCTTTTCAACAGACAAAGTTGTAACACACAGTCAACACACTCACATTGAGTCTCCAAAGTGTCTTCCATATTCATACATATTTCTATTATGTCATAACCATTTAGCTCTTATTTCATAGCCATTTGACTTAAAACCCTACATCAAGTAACCATTTTCATAAATATATGGGTTAGGATCCTTGTTTTCCAAAGTTATTTATTTTATGTATTTTAAGTGAATTTATGATTAAAAACTAGAAAATTAACATAGTTTCATATATCTATATATGTGTTATGAGTTTTGTGACATGTATAGGTCAAAAGGAGACTTCTAGAAGACTCTTATGTGGCACTCTAAGGCCAAATTCGAATTTGGTTGGAGAATATTATGGGATCAAGAGGATATGTGTCTCACTTCCTTGTTGTATTGAAACTCTAAGAGGATATGTGTCTCATTTCTTAGTTGTGTTGAAACTCTAGAAAGACATGTGTCTTATCATTTCCTATTTTGATTATAACTCTAGAGATGGAGGGAGAGATTCATGGACTCCCATTAATGAGATGACTCCTCATATTTTGTATAAATAGGAGAAGCTTTCTCCTATCATAGGTAATGAGGAAGTAATGAAAAAGTAGTAGAGAAGTTTTTTGTAACAAAGTTCAAGATGGAATGGGATGTAGATTTGTGAGTTCTTTTTAATAGAGAAATTCAGTTCTTTGATGCTGTTTTGATTACAACTTTAAGGAGCTGAAGGACTTCACCAAATTGGTAGC
Source organism: Pinus albicaulis (assembly GCA_034641835.2). Lineage (NCBI taxonomy): Eukaryota > Viridiplantae > Streptophyta > Pinopsida > Pinales > Pinaceae > Pinus > Pinus albicaulis. The sequence goes on from CM076569.1 coordinate 333,699,690, forward strand.
AGAGGGCCCCTGCTATCCAAGGAGGCTTTTACATGTTTTCTTGATAAGTTGCTTTCAATTCTGGTTTGTCATATTTCCTTACATAGATTGCTTTCTGAAATCATCGCTTTTAGCATAATTTTTCATCGCAGCCCGAGAATTTGCACATAGTTTTATAATGACTAATGACATGGAATCCATCTTGTCCTTCTGCTAATTTATTTTCTTAGTTTTTGTTTAATTCCAGCACTGTTTTTTTATTTCAGTCTTGCACATTTGCTTTAGTAATTAGATTAGATATTAAATTGCTCATGTCATTTTCAGTTACCTCCGAAAGCCATAGCTGGACTAATGGTGAGGGATTGAAGTATGAGTGTGTAGTTTGATATTAGTTTACTTTTCTGCAAGTTAGATATATTAAATTGCTCATGTCATTTTTAGTTACCTCCGAAAGCCATAGCTGGACTAATGGTGAGGGATTGAAGTATGAGTGTGTAGTTTGATATTAGTTTACTTTTCTGCAAGTTAGATATATTAAATTGCTCATGTCATTTTCAGTTACCTCCGAAATCCATAGCTAGACTAATGGTGAGGGATTGAAGTATGAGTGTGTAGTTTGATATTAGTTTCTTTTTCTGCAAATTAGATATCAGATTGCTCAAGTTGTTTATGATTACCTCCGAAAGCCATACTAGACTAATGGTGAGGGGTCAGAATATGAGTTGATGTAATTTGATTTTAGTTTTACTTTACTTGCAATATTTTCTTTGAGTATAGTTTCTTTTGTGTTTAGACAGCAGCAAGGATAATGAGTTTCATGATCAATAGTTAACTGTTTGCTTGATTAGAATAGTGATGCAATTTTCATTTCCTTTTAGGAATTAATTTTGTCATTGTGTGTTTTAAAATTCTTTTGAAGTTTGGAAAACCATTAGAAGGACATCATTGTCTTGAATATTTGTCTCCATACTTGTCTTTTAGAATTTCATAAAAATCCAAAAACGACAAAAAGTAAGAGATAGGTTATTTTGCACATATAGTGCGCCACACTTCGTCAGCTTACGAATCCCTGGTTGATAATTTATGTTAGCAATTTAGGACACACTAAATTGACCAAACATTTTGGCGCCGTTGCCGGGGAAGTGTAACTAGGTAGTCTTATTTCTTACATCTAAAAAAAATTAATAATTCTTGAGTATGCTCTCCTCCTGCACTTTGTGTGATCTGGAGGATCAGAAAAAGGATTGTTATGTAAAAAAAATTAATAATTCTTGAGTATGCTCTCCTCTTGCACTTTGTGTGATCTGGAGGATCAGAAAAAGAATTGTTATGTGAAAAAAAAAGGAGACAAAATAAAACTTCATCATTTCAATTGATTCAACAATTTAAAAAAAATTGTTTTCACGAAAAACTTTGATTTCAATAAATTGTTTTGTTTAATGAATATATATGCGTATTTTTAAATTTTTGAAAATATAACATACATAATTTTATTAAACAAATCAATTAAAATAAAAATGAAAAAAAAATAATAATAATAATAATAATAATAATAATTTTAAATTGTTTTGTTACTAAGATATATATGTATATTTTTATTTTTGAAAATATATATATAATTTTAATAACAAATCATTTAAAAAAAAAAAAAAATCAATAAATTGTTTTGTTTAGTAAATTACATATGTATATTTTTAATTTTTCAAAATATAACATGTGTAATTTTATTAACAAAACAAATAAAAAAAAAAGAAACAAAACAAATCAATAAACAAAATGAAATGGCCATTGTATTTGGGTAAAACGAAACCAAAGAAGCAGATCCAACCTTTGTAATTGTTAAAACAAAATCTGCAATGTTGTCCAGCACTCTAGAAACCTGATGAAAACCAGATGAGTCCCTTCAAAAAGATCCCCGTTCCAAAACTGCTGCTCAAGGTATCATGCATATAGGAATGGCACAATTTGTGACCTTACAAACGAACCGTGAGCAGACAGCTGGTTTTTCTGCTGCTTCAAACTTGAAGATAAAGCAAACAATACTTGGCATTGCTAGGTATGAAACCACAGTAGCACAATAGGAAACAACAGACTAATCCGTTAAAAAACATGAGTATCAAGCAGAGGTTAGTCGCCTTTTGGATTTGATAGTACACAGCTTGTACAGCCACAAGGAAGTATTCCTCCGTGAGTTAGTAAGTAATGCTAGTGATGCACTGGATAAATTGTGCTTCTTAAGCGTGACAGATTCAAGTCTTCTTGGTAATGGAGGTGAATTAGAGATTCATATCAGGGCAGACAAGGAAAATGGAACAATTACCTTGATCGATACTGGCATTGGGATGACAAAATCATAAGGGAGGAGACAAATACTGATAGATTGATTCCAAGAGGAACAAGCATTAATCTACGTTTAAAGACTGAAGACAAGCTTGAGTACTCTGATCCAGAAAGGATTAAGAATCTTGTTAAAAATTATTCACAAACAGAAAAACGCAAAACAGAGAAAAACGTCAAACTTTGAAAGCACGATTTGGCCAAACGGAGATGAATTTGAAAAAAATAAAACATGGGTTTTTTCGCAAACGTGGTCAATTAGATAACCCAAATATTTTTTTACAAAATTCGTGGCAGTCCAGGAGAATTTCTCGGTTCTTTGAAGGCCATTTTTGCCTGCCGCGTGAGGAAAAACGGTTTTCTGTTTGCACAGTGGAGAGTTTGAACGGCACTTTGCTTGATTTCACCCATAATCTGAAGAAGATGAACTTGAAATGAAATCAAATTCTTATCGTGGCATTCAATCCACGTTCCACTCATTTTTTAATTCAATTCGACTTCGTTTTCTGAATGTTGGATTTCACATCTCCTTTATCATCTGCCCAGCAATTTTTGGTGCTTCAACGACATTATTAAACACCAACCATTATGATAGGGATGCCACATCACTATGGAAAGACATTAAGAGGTCATGGGGATGAATTGAGCGAACTACAGGAGGATATTATTGAGCACATGGTCATGCAGATGACACAATGAACCTTAGTAGCATAAAGGTAAGCTCAATTGAGATTGAACGTGTCTGTAATGGCAACTGTTGCAATTGGAATTCCAACTGAGGGGGGTGTTCCTGAACGGTTACTGATTGTGATAGTCCTCAAGAATCAAACAGATACAAAAATAAAATTTTGAAGAAATGAAACTAGCTTTCAACTTAGCTTTACAACAAAAATCGAATCCTTTGTTCAAGGTAAGTTACGTTACTTTTGTTCCTTCTCTTCCAAGGACAGCCTCAAATAAAGTAATGAGAATGTTGTTACGTACTCAGTTTGCTCGTATAAGTCGTTCTGATGAAAACATGGCTAAAATTTGAGATGAAAGATTTTATTTTGAAATAGCAATCATGCCCCTTTTATGTTCTTCAATGCTTACCAGTATATTATTTTTCATCTTATGTGATCTTCACTTACCATTCTATGGTCATTGCAAGGTCACGATTGGTCAATGTATCTGAGTTTGCTTTATTTAGTATCATTTGTTGAAACTTAAAAAAAAAAAAAATTGCATTTCTCTTTTTCAATTTTGTTTTGATTATAAAAATATATATATATATATATATATATGTGTATTTGAATCAATGAAATGAATAAGTTATTTGCTCACTTTTCTGAAGGTATTGATTAATTTTGGACTGATGATGAAAGATGGATGGCTAACTTTTTATTCAAGATTTTTAGCTACAGAAACTGTCGACATTCTGCAGCTAAAGTCCAATTCCGCAGCTAAAGTCCAATTCCGCAGCTGTTCTCCAATTCCGCAGCTAAAGTCCAATTCCACAGCTGAAAAACCTCATTGTTCAAATCAGCCTAACTTTCTCATACAAAATCAGATTTTGATGATTTAAGTATCGTTGGAAAGGTCTCAACAAGATCTACACAATGAGAAATCCATCATTAGAGTTTGAAATGGTAAATAATGAAATAAATTTCTGAAAAGAAGCCACATTCAACTTGAGGCACTAATTCCAAAACAGGTATAAATTCTTTTGATTTTTCCTTTGAGAACTTGTTTCATTAATACAAATTCTTAAGTTTTGTGTGTAAATATCAATAACTAGAGAGATTGATCACCTCTCCCCCTGTGATAATCTTACATTCCATTGCAGAAGAAGTATTAGTTTTTTTTTGCAGGTTCCAGGAGGAAGGACAAATGACTACAAGAGAATGGTGTCTCTCTAAGAGACCAATTTGTTTCATAAGAGGATGATCGGCAACAAAGAGGAGGAAATATGCTGATGTAAAATCAGATCCAAACACTTGAAAAACTTTCAGATACTATTGTCTCCATCACATCCATACCTCATAATAAATCATTCACCTCATTTCACTTCATGTTTTCCATTTACATTCACATCCACTTTCCATTTCTTTTTGTCCATTCATAACCCACAAATAAAAGCAAGAGGCTCATTCACATGCTTATTGCCCATTTCCATTTCTACTCTCCATTGCCATATTCCATTTTCATCTTCCATTTCTTGTCATTTTCATTCCGCAAATAAGCCCTGCTTCAATGCAAATTATTGAGTCCATAGTCCTTTGAGTCTAAGTTCTTTGTAAAAACACCTTGAAGCTTGCATGCCTTAATGGCAAGTTCTCATGCTGACAAACAATGGGAATACATTAATGTCCCTTGTTCGTCAGATCTTCTAGGTGACTCGACATCGGCAAAATCATTCGTACCTAGCAAGATGTGTTTGGGCATCTTGACTCTCATTGTCATCAATGGTGAGAGTTCTCGTGTTGACTAGTGGCATCCATTAATGGCCACTAAGTCAAAAATTTCCTACTATGTTCGACATCAGAACATCTTTTCACATAGTAGGAATTATGCCAATGAGTTTTGAAGACATGAAGACTATTATTTTCAGCATTTTGGAGCAGATTCAGCAAGTTTTAGTAGAAGCAATAAAAAGTCATTTCATCTCTTTATCCATGACTCCTCTTGTTCAGCCACTTGAAGAAGAATATGATCAAAATTTTGCAGCCACCACACATACACAACTCATCCACATTTAAGGTAAGTGAAGGTATGTTGTTTTCTAATTTTTAGTCATGTAATTCATTAGAATGCTAAAATTGTAACTTTGGAAAAAATCCTCACTCCCTTTTCCACATTGTCATATCTTTAGTTGGGGGGGGAAGGAACATCATTTCATATCCACATGTCATACACCATCATACATTTTCATTTCATTTCCACCCACATATACTTCCCAACCAACTATTGTTGCAACATGATCCAAAAGATTATATGCCTTGCAAATGATCAATTCATTGATGAAGTAATTGATTCTAAATGTTTTCATGAACTTTGATACAACAAAGAAAATAAAGCATTGTTACACAAGAACCATTGCTCAAAAAAAAAAAAAAAAAAGAAGAAGAAGAAGAAATGGTTGTCACACAAGAACCAACCATTCAAAAAAATGTTGCAATCAAATGTATTATACTTTGCCAAAAAGAAAATATCAAGAAGCAAAGTTTGGAACGAATCTATATGAGTCAAAGATCAACTCATGGACAAATGAATCATTGCAATAGTTGCATGAGGACATGCAACAACTTCAGTTGGGGGGTATGTTGAGTCTCAAAAGTGTCTTCCATATTCATACATATTTCCATTATGTCATAACCATTTAGCTCTTATTTCATAACCATTTGACTTAAAACCCTACATCAAGTAACCATTTTCATAAATATATGGGTTAGGATCTTTGTTTTCCAAAGTTATTTATTTTATGTATTTTAAGTGAATTTATGATTAGAAACTAGAAAATTAACATAGTTTCATATATCTATATGTGTTATGAGTTTTGAGACATGTGTAGGTCAAAAGGAGACTTCTAGAAGACCCTTATGTGGCACTCTAAAGCCAAATTCGAATTTGGTTGGAGAAGATTATGGGATCAAGAGGATATGTGTCTCACTTCATTGTTGTATTGAAATTCTAAGAGGATATGTGTCTCATTCCTCAAGTTGTGTTGAAACTCTAGAAAGACATGTGTCTTATCATTTCCTATTTTGATTATAACTCTAGAGATGGAGGGAGAGATTCATGGACTCCCATTAATGATATGACTCCTCATATTTTGTATAAATAGGAGAAGCTTTCTCCTATCATAGGTAATGAGGAAGTAATGAGGAAGTAGATTTGTAACTAAGCTTAAGATGGAATGGGATGTAGATTTGTGAAGTTTTTCAATAAAGAAGTTCCTTGATGGTGTTTTGATTACAATTTTAAGGAGTTGAAGAAGGATTACACCAAATTGGTAGCAGAGGGCCCCTACTATTCAAGGAGGTTTTGCATGTTTTCTAGATAAGTTGCTTTCAATTCTGTTTTGTCATATTTCCTTACTTAGATTGCTTTCTGAAATCATAGCTTTTAGCATAATTTTTCATGGCAGCCCGGGCATTTGCACATAGTTTTATAATGACTAATGACATGGAATCCATCTTGTCCTTTTTCTAATTTAATTTTCTTAGTTTTTGTTTAATTCCAGCACTGTTTGTTTATTTCAGTCTTGCACATTTGCTTTAGTAATTAGATTAAATATTAAGCTGCTCATGTCATTTTCAGTTACCTCCGAAAGCCATAGCTAGAATAATGGTGAGGGATTGAAGTATGAGTGTGTAGTTTGATATTAGTTTACTTTTCTGCAAGTTAGATATATTAAATTGCTCATGTCATTTTCAGTTACCTTCGAAAGCCATAGCTGGACTAATGGTGAGAGATTGAAGTATGAGTGTGTAGTTTGATATTAGTTTACTTTTCTGCAAGTTAGATATATTAAATTGCTCATGTCATTTTCAGTTACCTCCGAAAGCCATAGCTGGACTAATGGTGAGGGATTGAAGTATGAGTGTGTAGTTTGATATTATTTTCTTTTTTCTGCAAATTAGATATCAGATTGCTCAAGTTGTTTATGATTACCTCCGAAAGCCATAGCGAGACTAATGGTGAGGGGTCAGAATATGAGTTGATGTAATTTGATTTTAGTTTTTACTTTACTTGCAATATTTTCTTTGAGTACAGTTTCTTTTGTGTTTAGACAGCAGCAAGGATAATGAGTTTCATGATCAGTAGTTCACTGTTTGCTTAATTAGAATAGTGATGCAATTTTCATTTTCCTTTTAGGAATTAATTTTGTCATTGTGTGTTTTAAAATTCTTTTGAAGTTTGGAAAATCATTAGAAAGGACATCATTGTCTTGAATATTTGTCTCCATACTTGTCTTTTAAGAATTTCATAAAAATCCAAAAACGACAAAAAGTAAGAGATAGGTTATCTTGCACATATAGTGTGCCACACTTCGTCAGCTTACGAATCCCTGGTTGATAATTTATGTTAGCAATTTAGGACACACTAAATTGACCAAACAACCCATGAAGAAATGCGAGAGGATATTCTAGCCTCCGCCACCTCGCAGGCCAATATTGAAGGATTAGTGGCAGCTCTGAAAGCCTCTCAAACTGAAACACAGACTGTTAAAGCAGAGATGGAACAAAAGATCACTATGCTGCAGGCTAATTTACAACCTGAGACGCCTCCCGAGGTGCATGCCCAGAGAGCTGTGCTAGTCATAGAAGCTACAAATACCATTACAGCGTAGAATTCCAAGTGCATCGAATCATTTGAAACATCTATGAAGCTATGGTCTACGGTGCAGCGTGATCCTCTTCTACATGAGTTTACTTAAGAGCTGCGCCCAAAGGAAGAAGAATTTGAACAAATGGAGGCTACAATGCCCATGCTTATTCCAGCACAAGGCCTGGCACATCTACAGGCTATCCACGCAGTCAAATATGAACTTGAGGTGCTCTGTAAAAATAAGTAGGTCCTCAGCAAACACCTCAAGCCATGGGCATATGAAGCCCTAAATTTTTCACAGGATTTGGATGTAGAATTCAAGTAGTTGAATGAGACCTTGGAAAGTGTTACTGTCGCCATCGAAGGCCCAACTTCACAGAATTTGGTTGAAATTTCATAGAATGTTGCCATGTAGAGAAAAGGTGTTTTTCCCCCTCTGGTCGTCGCCATCAACCAACTCCAAGAGAAGATGCAGACCCCACGACTGCTGTGACTCGGGACGAATCACAATATTGTGTTAGGGGCCTGTTGGAACGGGGTCCCCTAGCTGCATTTTGATATAAATTTTGTAATAATTAGTCTAGCACAAGGGCTTTGGGGCGGGTCAAAGTCCCCAATGTATTGTAATGGGTCAAAGGGTATACCAAGAGTCTACAAACCACGGTTTGTAGACCATAGGATAGCGCAGGCTAAGATGCTATAAATAGTTGGATAGATTGAGTCTAGAAGGAATGTTGAGTGTGATTTATGCTAGCTATGAATGATTGAGATATGTTTTGGGTTGTATTAGGGTAAGGACTCATGCTAGTTGTGTGCGCGGAGATCCTCTATCCTACTATGTGTAGACCTCGCTGGTTGTGTGCGCGGGTTGGGAATTGAGTTTGTAAGTGGAATTTAAATGTTAATGAATGAGAAGACTATCTGGTAGTAACGAAAGTATCTTTGGGTATGAGCATTGGCTTAGTTTTGTGTTATTTATGTGATTATGTTTTTTGATGATTATTGGTGCGCACGTGATGTGATGCCATAAGAAAGGGTTAATTTCATATATATTGTTATTATTAGTTTCTTTACTTATGTTTACATGATATATGTGGGTTTATGAGCTTCGCATTCTACAATTATCTTGTTAAAGGTTCTGTGATAGGACTCCTTCAACGCAAGCCTGATAGATCTTAATAGGGCTTCCTCAAATACCTCTCCCTCTCTCTCAAGGTGCAGAAACTTGGTTCTAGCACCCTCCCATACTACTTTGAGTGAGACATTTGCCTGCAGAAGCAGGTCATTACCGAAAGGACCAGTAGTATAGGGGTTTGTTGCCAAATCTCAAATTCGAATCTGGGTCAAGACCCCTCAAGCCAGCAGTGGCCAATAAACAAATAGTCGAACCTTCGACCAATGTCTCACCTGGAGTCTACAAAGACTCCACTTTTCTTGATTCATTCCGTGGTCTTCCTCCTCTTATCTATGATCCCAGCTCATCAAATGTTTGAATGATACAATTGTCTCGGTCCAACCTCAAACGGACTAGGTCAACTAGTCAGTAGCCCCGCGCTCCGCAACTTACTCCTAGCACCTGGACTCAGCCTTCAGGACCCCCTCCTATAGGCCCCTCATCTACAGCTGGTATCCATGAGCCTATCTACATTCCTAGAATGGCTCGTCCTAGCCTTAACCATCTTGTAGTTGTCCCACCTAGCCATTACCCCTTCGGTTAGGTACCATTTATAGCTCCCCCCTCCTGGATTATGTTTTATACCTCTTATGGCTACCTTATTTCTTCCTAACATGACCCTGGGGATCCCAGTCTGGTACATTGATCCCCCAGCAACTATCCCGCTTGGTCAACCCAAACCTTATATTTCTTTGACCCCAGTCCAACCGGTCGCCATGACCCCTCCCTTTGCTTCTGTGCCTCAGCCACCTCAACAAGAACCTACTCATGTTGTGAAAGCTTTGGGTGATGGGGGAAAAGCTCACAATGAGGAACTTAAGGACAAGGCTGCCCAAACAACCCCTACTCCTCCTCAAACTTCAAAGCTTACCCCCTGATGTGCTTTGTTTGATGTTGTCGGTCATCCCACCCATCATTATCCTGAATTGCCTCACAATAAACCCATGGTTAATGTCATGTTATCTGAGTCTAAAGTCCATGAAGCCTCTGTTTCTTCCTCGACTGTGGCCACAAACCCCAAGAATATTCACACCAACCAACCCTGTGATTTGTGTGATCTCCATGGCCATTATACTCATCTTTTTCCCCACCTCAAGCATTACTACACCTCTTTGGAAGTAGTTCGGGAGTACGAGACTGAACATAACCAGTCTGCCTCTCCCATACTCGCGTAGTATGCTTCAGGCCAACCTGAGGATACCTCTACTCCCATTGACGTCCCCCCTCCTGATGTCAATATTACGAAGTCTTCGGCCACTATCCTCTACCTATCATCATCTATGAGATCGAAGGTGGAATATCCCTATGGGACTTCCCCTTCTGTTTTTCTTGACTTCCCTTCAGCAATCACCCTGGGTTCAACATCAATAGATCCCTTATCTTCTTGTTCTTTTGTCACCCCAGGGATGATTTGCAGTGAACCTTTCTTCTCATGATGATGATTCAGGTAGCTTTGTCACATCATGTGGTTACCCTTTCAACAGACACCCCATATTTTACTGTGATGATGACATCATGGAACCCTTTTCCACCGTTGACTTCATCTTTCTCGCCCATAAGAGGAATGGCACCATCTGTGTCTATTGTCACTTTCGTGACCTGATCACAAGCTACCCACAAGGGAACTCCCCCACATCATCCACCTTTCGGTGTGCGGGTGGTAGAAATCCTACCCAGAGCACTCCCTCTGGCAGTGTTTGTTTGATTTATACCTTGCGTTCAGGTTGCCAGCATTGTTCATCATCCTCTCATTTGTTCTCTCATGGCACATTTTAGATGGACCCCCCATCCACACCATATATCGGTTATGCCAATGGTGCAATGTTCTACTCCAGAATCTAGCCTTAGCATCTTGGGCCATTTTTACCCCCATTGCATTTACTTGTTCTCTCTAATGACATATACATTGGAACTGCCACCAATAACCTGGCCGAATATGATGAAGTGAGAGGTTTATTAGCCTGTTACCAGCAAATTGATCTTGATTGGCTGCTCATCAATAAACTCAATGTGATTGTTTCAAACCACTTCTAAATAAATATTAGCCTCTTCAGTTTAAGAGGGCTCTCTCAAAGGGGGGTTTATGATTTTGAATAAAGATAGTACTAGATGGCTAACTTTATGTAATTTTAACTTGTTTTTTTATGATTGTAGGTTGAAAAATGAAGGCTTGCTACCATTGGGCTTATGGATTCAACAATCAGTAGTCTTAGTGATAGTGGTTCTTCACATGGAAGCTGAGGCAAATAGAGGTTTTTAACAGAGATAATACACACACACAACATAGGAAAACACAGTCATTTCACCACTAAAGGAATTCAGCGCATAATATTATGAATTATGAGTAATTAGAGATGAAATCTACTGCAAGTTATTAAACATAAAGATACAGATCAATAATACATCAAAAACCTCATGAGAATATCAGGTCTGGAAGTAGAATGTCACTTTTGTATTACTGAAAATGGATGAAACATACAAGCAACAATTTGGTGCAATATTCTCCAACCCTTTGCTTCTTCAATTATTTTTCTATAAATAGACATTATTTACAATATGGATGATTTTCCTGGTGTCTATATCTTCAAATTCTACTCTGACACCTATCATAACTAAAATCACTAACTTAAAACAAAAAAATGATACGTATCCTTAAAGAAAACAAAATCCTAATAGGAGTTTATCTCCTATTTATTGCATTCCTTTATCCTATTAGTGAAATAGTAACATAATGGTTACATCATGAATGTCACATGTTTGAATGATAAATGACCCTAGTTCACCTCCACTTTACATCTTTAAAGCATCCCTAGATCAGTGCAACATAACCCTGCGTTTTAGGAATGGATGTCCTTCTCTTTAAATGTTGTTTTGACTGATGAGATGGATGTGTGGCACTTCCTTCGAGTCATAAACCTCTACTGATAAGGTCCATTGACATGATGGAGGTCTCCAACTGGCTGATGTACTATCAATATGCTCAAAATTATTCCAAAACTCCTCACTACGAAAACAGGGTAGGTTTAGATAGTTTCGTAGCGAGTTTTAGTAGTATAAGCAAAATGACTTTTCCACCTATCTCTTTAACTCCTTTGGTTTTCCAATATCTTTAGCATGCCATGACACTTTGCAAACCATCAACATCCCTCCATAAAACTTGAAAAAATTGAGTTTTGAGGCAAAAATACACCTACAGGAATTTTTGTAGCGTATTTCTGGCCTCAAGCCTGAGTTACGCTACGAAACTATGAAAAAAACTAGAAATTGCTCCTTTCAAGGTTATCTTCAAAAAATATCCTCCAACTGCAAAATTTGGGTTCTCTACATGTTATGAACCTCCTAAAACACATTCCATCTTAACTTATTACTCTTGTGGTGTTTCCTCCTCATTCACAATCAATTGACTAATGGGCTCTTCTACCACTATCATTTTCAATCCTTTCTTTTCCAGCTCCACATGAATCAAATCTAATTTCTCCTGAAGATATTATAATTTGTCCTTTAGAGCTCTCTTTTTTTATTGTAAGTGAAAACTAATCCTTCTAACATGTTTAACCTCCCCTCTCAATAGTTGAGTCCATTTCATCAACTTCTCTATATTTTCCAAGGTTTTTGAAACACTTGTGACTTGATCTTCCCATATTTTCTTCATTTTCTCAAAATGAACTTTCTCAACTCTGTGTTTCTTTGCCTCTTGCTTCAAAAATGATATCTCCTTACTTTCCTCCTTCAACTGCTTTTTAAGGGTTTCAATTTCTGATTTTTCACTACTTTTCTCTTTACCCTTTCTTTGTTTGATAACCAACTCTTCTTTTGCAGGAGGAGAAAAATCTATGATGCTTGGTGGCTGGGTAGTTTCATTGATCTTCTCAGTCTCTTTGCTACTTCCCATAACCTTCCTTGCATGTCTGGTCATTAGCTTCCTAGGCTGAAAATGAAACCAACATCATCACCTACAAACTCTAATTTTTTAGCTGTCTTACCTTTCTTTAACTTTATTCCTCCATCTTCAATGTCTTCATCTTGCACAATGGGTGATTCTTCAATGTCAATTGCATGCAAGATGTCCTCTAAGTTTACTTTAGCCACTTTTTTGCTCCTAGTAACTCTCTGGCAGCCTTTTTTACTGGCTATCTACTTCTATTTTACAGGTGTTGTTTTAGGTGTGTCAATATTCTACAAAGGCTCTGCTTCCATGCTCATTGATTCTAGAGGAGATGATCAATTCTCTTCTTCAAATTCCTCTACCACAACTGGTGATGAAATGTTTCTATATTTGGAGGCTTTCTTAGGAGTAACAGTATCAATTTCATAACCACTCATGAACAAGAATGAAGTCCAACCTCTGTCTAATATTTTCAATTCCTCTAACACCAACAACTTAATCAAACCATGATGAAAAAGAGAAGTTTCATTGCCCTCTATTTTGATTTGAACCTTATCTGACATTTTCTATAGAATTCTGTATAAATAAAAAGGCAAGTCAAGTGACCTCTTACACACAAAATGTAGCAGAAGCCTAAGGTGATAGGATTATATCATGTGAAACCTTCCTTCACAGGTAAAATACTTCTGGATGATCATTAGTAGTTTTGAATAGTCGTCCTTCATGAAACTCCTAAGGATAGCAATTGTCAAATCAATTTCACTATTTTCTTGATTGATAAACTCTTTGCAATCCTACATTGTGAACTTGATGCCTTTAAACATTTGTTCCCCTCCTCTAGGGATTCATGTTGTTGTTGAGATGGTCTCAGGTGTCACTGTAAGGTTCAGAATTCCTACTTTTGAAGTTGTTCCTGTGAAGCCTGTAGAAAAATCCTTGGAAACCTGTAGATGAGAGCCTTGCAACCTCTGAAAAAATTGCAAGCAACCAGTTCTTCTGAAAACCTCTATGGCAGTTGGGTCTTCATTGAGAAAATTCATTTCCATGGGCTCATACCTATGGCAATAACCACCTTTGTTTTTTTTCCTTCTTGCAGCCATGGGTGCTTTATATGTTCACAACCTCGCTTGCTTGATGACACCTACAATGTTCAAATCTACCAGAAACCTGCTTGGCTCGATGAAGGAACTCTTTAGAGATCAAATTACAAGAAAAGATAAAGCGGAATGAGTAAAAGGCTAATTGGTGTAAGGTTTTATGGCTTAAATGATAGCTCATGCTTTAATCATGACACATGCATGCCAAAAATGGTAATGATGACCTCAGACACGGCTATGTACCTTTGAATGAACCATAACAGACTCGAATGACCTCCACCCTAACTCCTCCAATCATGGAATGACATTTCATATCGAATTTGACAAGACAGGTAAGAAGACATATTTTCGTAGCATAGTTAGTTTACCCTCTGATAGTTTCGCTACGAAACTATTAGGCAGTTTCGTACCTAAAATTGTTGTTTTGCTCTATAAAATGCTACAAAATTTTGAAAAACTAACACAAGCACCCTTTTTTATTTTAAATGCATGGGGAATGAAAAATGATGACATATGAGGACTGATGGGACATGACATGACATAAATTGAGGTGACCATGAACCTTAGGATAGGTTAAACATGTAAAAAATAAAATTTTCCTATACCAACATGAAAAGGCTTAAGGATGCCTTATCCTTTGGATGACTGAATGGTATGACCATGTCAAGTAATGTTTCACAATTTTATGAGTGATAACAATGGCTCTACTTGGGATGGTGTGGCCCTATGGTACACCAAAGAACCTGTAGTTCCAGTTTCATCCATCTTTTTGGAAATAAAAAAACTCTGAAATTTTCCAATCCTTCTTCAAACTCTAATGGCCTTCACCTCAGGCTTGTCTTTATTAGCATAAAATCACAATAAAATGGAATATATATACAATGGGGTGAAAAATCAGTAGAACTTAAGAGGAATAGTGCTTTAGAAACCTGTCACTAACAGGCCCTCCAACACAAATTTGTCCATCCATCTCCTGTAGTAGATAAGTGTTGTTGCCATGGAATGCAGCTACTATGAATGGTCCTTTCTAGATATTCTCAAACTTACCATGTTTCCCCTTTTCTTCAATTATGGCCTCCCACTTCAACACCACGTCTTGAATCTGAAAATTTTCTTCTTTGACATTCTTGTCAATTGTCTTCTTTATTATGTTTTGTGACTACTAATGAATGTTATATACCTCCTCCATTTTTTCCTGTAGAGTTATAAACTATTTTACTCTCCTCTAAATAACAGTAGGCTCCTCCTCTAGTCCTTGCAGTAACTTCATAACATACACTCCCAAGGATGTGGGAAAAATGGCTTCAGCTCCATACACTAACTCATAGGGTGAAGTAACAATTGATATTTTTGTACATACTCTATCAGCCCATAGAGCATACTTCAAATTAAAATGCCAATATCTTTTTTTTTCTTGGAGTCCCTTCTTGATAATTCTCACAATGCCTTTATTAGAAGATTCAGCAAGACCATTACCCTGTTGGTAATAAACAGTAGAGTGTCCAAGTGTTATGTGATACTGATGACAAAAGATAATCAACCTTTTGGATTTGAAAGCATGTGAATTTTCTATAATAATCTTCATAGGATATCCAAGCCTGGACATTATTTTATTCTCTAAGAATTGGATAATGACTGAATCATTTGCTTTCCTTGTTGGATTACTTCAATCCACTTGGTGAAATAATATGTTGTTGTCATGATCCAGTGATGCTACCCTAAATAATATGGGTATATTTCATGAATTAAATATAGCCCCCACTGTTGTAAAGGTGCCTCAACATATATTGGCATCAAGGGTAAAGGAACTAGCTTTTTCTTACCATCAAAAATATAACATTCATGACAGGCAGGTACCTTCTTATAAACATCCTTGAACATGGTGGGCCAGTAGTACCCTACTCTAAGAATTTTGTCTGTTGTGGCCTTCCAGTAGTGATGTCCTCCACAATCTCCTTTATGCAACTCTTCAATCACTTTTTCAACTTCCTCTTCCAACAAACAATTCAAAAGAATGCCACCAGTATCTTTCTAGTACAAATTTTTATCTATAATGCAACACCTCATAGATTTCAGCTTCACAAACCTTTCTTTTGATTTAGTCAATTCTGCAGGAACTCTATGATGATGCAAGACAAAGAAAATTTCTCTATACTAGTCAGATAGAATGTAATTCTCTTCAATAGGAATCAAATCTTCATCTTCATCTGATAACTCTGAAATTTCTGCAATTAAATTCATATCAACATAGTCAAAATTGGACTGTGCCATCATCTTTGTTAGCCCCTGACCTTTCACCAATTTTGTAGGTTTGATTTATATATCATACTCCAACAAATTAGCTATCCACTTCCCTCTCTTGCCATCAGGATCATCTTCAGTCAAGATGTCCTTCACCATAATGTTAGCCACAAATGCTATGACATCATAATGCAGAATATAGATTCTGAAATCTTTAATGGCTTTGATCAAAGCATATGCTTGTTTTTCTAAAATATTGTACTTCAGCTTTGAGTTAGTAAGGGTTTTACTAAATAATGAAATGGGTTTCTCTATACCTTGCTGTCTTTTCTGCAGTAAAACTCCAGCAATAGTGTTTTCATATGAAAATGTAAAAACCCGAAATTCTTTTGAAAAATCCGAGCTAATAAATATTGGGGCCTGAGTGAGTGCTTTCTTAATTTCTTCAAATGACTACTTTGCTTCAACTGTCCATTTAATATCAGCTCCCCTTTTCAGCATCTTGGTTATATCTTTGACAATCTCAACAAATTTCGGGATGGACCTTCTAACAAAATTCACTCTCCCAAGGAAAGACTGAATTTCCTTCTTGTTCCTTGGAAGGTCAACTTTCTGAATGGCATTGACTCTATTTGGATCAATCTTTATCCCATATTTTGATATAATATTCCCAAGCAACTTTCCAGAGGTTAGAGCAAAAATTATTTTAGCAGGATTAAGAAAAATACCAAATATTCTACACTTCAATAGAACTTTCTTCAGATGCTTCAAATAGTCTTCCTCTCTTCTTGATAATACAGTTATGTCATCCAAATAGACCACCACTAGATTTTCTTTCTCCTCGGAAAAGGAAATGTCCATTTCTCTTTGAAAAGTCACTCCTGCATTCATCAAACCAAAGGGCATCTTGGCATACATGAATGTTCCCCATGGTGTAGTAAAAGTAGTTTTCTCCTAGTCTTTGGGGTGCACTAATATTTTATTATATCCTGAAAAACTATCCAGCATAAACATCCTTTGGGAACCAACAATATTCTGCAGAATTTGATCCATCTTAGGGAGAGGGTAATTGTCTTTAAGATAAGCCTTTCTTAAGTTCCTGAAATCAAAGCAGATTCTGATCTCTCCACTCTTCTTTCTGACTGGTACCAAGTGTGTTATTGCCTAAATCCACCTCAGTGAAGGAAGGCAGAGTTCAGGGTAACATCATACCACGCTCAGTCTGGTAGCTAGCCCTACCAGAACAGGAGAGGGCTCTCTCTGGGTCAATATCAGCGATAAGTAATCAATAGGGCCTTAGATGACTGAAATAAAAGCTAATTTTAGGCTAGGTATATAGGTAGGATGGTTTGATTGAAAATTGTGGGTTGAAAAGAGCAAGAGAAGGGACTATTGGGCTATTAATTTGGGGCTAGTTTCTGCCGGAAAACTTGGGGAAAAGTAAGTGCAATGTACAGCCAAATTAAAGATTTAATGAGAGAAGAAAATAAGGAAAATACTACTGCCCTATAGGCATCAATCGGGGGATGGATCTACAGTGACAACTTTAGAAGAAAGAGAAGCACCGGGTTACTCAACAGAGCATCTAACAGAGGATGGATTCTGAAAAGATAACCACTACATCAAACAACATAATCATTGTGAGAGGAGCATCATGCATGGATGGATTCCTAAAACTTCCCTTAGAGAATGATGTAAACAAATTAGCAGAAAAAACAAAGCATGGAAATGAATTTACAAGAAAAACATGCTGCACATTAAACACTGTGATGAATCCCAAATTTAAAGAGCAGAAAAAAGCTTTATTAAAATAATATTCGAGGAAAACTTTACACAATCCAATAGAATCCTACCTCTGCTGAAAAAATCCAACCTCTACACTATGAAATTCATAAAATATATACATATTCTCATCCTTGTACTAAGGGAATTGAGAACAACCATTTTCTTAAAAGTAGAATCGATTACATTAAACCTGGGCCGAATTTCTAAAAATAGGTGTTGAAGATGAACTCGTATCTCCTAAACCATAGCCCCTGTTACAAAACTGACAGAATTTTTTGTATATAAGGTCATGTGGGAGAAAAACCTCTCTCAAATTTGGGAAATTCGTTTCCAGTTGCTCGCAATCTGTTCCACAAAATCATCTCTAAAACAGAAAATCATTAAAAATTTAAATTTGTGAAAATGAGCTGTAAATATCTAGTCACATATCCCAATTCGTGACACCTTTGAATAAACTGAAAGAGGTTTTTGTTTTATTGCTTGTGTTTAACAAAAACCTCCTTGGTTTTTGTAGAATTACTTTCCATCTGTTGTAAAATGGCCACGCACTAAAATGACTAAAACATTAAAAAATATGAAAATTTTGCTTTGTTTTAATGTAGGCTCCAAATATCACTGTATATCTCCCACATAGTAGCACCTGTGCATAAACTGAAGGAGGTTTTTGTTATTTGCTATGTGATGAACAAAAACCTCTTTCACTTTTGAAAAATTCCTTACCATTATTTCAAAAACTGATTTTGTACTAAACTTGTCATTGTGTGCAGCAACTGACCTCAAAACATGCATAACCAAGAATCACTCATTCATTTTGATCATATCTTCTAATCCGGGAGCCAGTTACGGGAGTGTGATATACCGTTGGAAATATTTTTCCGAGCTTCTTCTGATGGACACACTTGTGACATGTTTTGTGCTGAACATCATGTGCAAAACATCTAACAAAACCAGACATAGTAAGAGCTCATGTTGATCTCTGGTGACAGGCTGCGAAGACTGGAACTAACATTGGCTCCAATGGGGATGGTAGCTCCTTGGAGGTGCCAACAACATCAGATATTTTGGAGAGCAGACAAGCGCCTTCATCCATTGGGTAATGGAGTCAAAAACTACAAACCCAAAACAACTCATACCAATCCAAAACATATACATACAACAATATGTACATAAACCAATACTAGAAGCTGAATTGCTACCTTGGGCAGCTTATTTATGCACAAACCTACCCTACTTTGCTGCAAAACCAATAGATCAAGTAACGTTGTAATGCCAGATCAACCAATCAAGCAACTGTGACAAGGATGCTGCTTGAAAGTTCTTCAACCAGGACACAAATGTAAATGCTGATAGCCATACATGCACATAACGAGTCTGGTTATGTAAAAGACAATTTGATCTATCATTCAAACTGAAAAAAATTTCCATGTACGTTGCAATAGGATCGCAAAAGCCAGACTTTGTTTGCTGCCCCAACTCTGCAATACATACTTCCAGCTGCACACTGTCAATGCAAACATCCACGGGAAACTCTATTGTTTCTTGTTTTGAAGGAGGGAGAGTTTCCAAGAACGTTTTAGGATCTCGAAATTCATATGATTGGATCTGATCATTTAAATACTGAATCTCCTTCTCAAATTTTTCAACAACTAACTCAAAGAAACCAGTTTTAGCTTCAAAAGGAAACTTCGGAGATCTCAAACATTGAAGCACGACAATGAAAAATACTTCATCAATTTCAATATCCACTAGCTGATCTCTAACTTCTTTTAAAGCTTCCTGGCACGGGGTACCCTTATACCTGCCATTGCATGAATGGATCGGTGAGCAGAATCTTTAGATTGAGTTGGAGTAAACGCGGGGGGTGAATGTTTCGGCCTTCATATGTATCCTAATTTTGTCCACCATCGACGAAATTAGATCTGCAACTTGATACACGTACGGGAAATTTTCAAATCAAGTGTCACGTTTACAAATTAGACTTGAATGGGAGATTAGTGACCATGTTTATCTACTTTCGCTAATGCAAAGCAAAGAGCGTTTCGAAGGCTACGGCATAACTTGGACTCCATCGCTTATAAAACAATTAACACACCCATTAGGCCATATAACAAAAACCTCTTTCAGTTTATTCAAAGGTGTCACTAATTGGGATATGTGACTAGATCTTTACAGCTCATTTTTACAGATTTAAATTTTTAATGATTTTCTGTTTAAGAGATGATTTTGTGGAACAGATTGCGAGCAACTGGAAACGAATTTCCCAAATTTGAGTGCATTTTTTCTCCAAAATGACCTTATCTACAAAAACCTCTTTCATTTTTGTAACAGGTGCTATGGTTTAGGATATACGAGTTCATCTTCAACACCTATTTTCAAAAATTCGGTCCAAGTTTAATGTAACTGATTCTATTTTTAAGAAAATGGTTGAGCTCAATTCCCTTAGTACAAGGATGAGAAAATGTATATATTTTATGAATTTCATAGTGTAGAGGTTGGATTTTTGCAGCAGAGGGAGGCTACTATTGTATTGTGTAAATTTTTCCTCGAATATTATTTTAATAAAGCTTTTTTTTTCTTTAAATTTGGGATTCATCACGGTGTTTAATGTGCAACATGTTTTTCTTGTAAATTCATTTCCATGCTTTGTTTTTTTTGCTAATTTGTTTACATAATTCTCTAAGGGAAGTGTTAGGAATCCATCCATGCACGATGCTCCTCTCACAATGATTATTTTGTTTGATGTAGTGGTTATCTTTTCAGAGATGCTCTGTTGAGTAACCCAGTGCTTCTCTTTCTTCTAAAGTTGTCACTGTAGATCCATCCCCTGATTGATGCCTACAGGGCAACGGTCTTTTCCATATTTTCTTCTCTCATTACATATTTAATTTTTCTGTACATTGCACTTAATTTTCCCCAAGTTTGAAGGCAGAAACTAGCCCCAAATTCATAGCCCAATAGTCCCTTCTCTTGCTCTTTTCAACCCAAAATTCTAAATCAAACCCTCCTACTTATATACCTAGCCTAAAATCAGCATTCATTTCAAGTCATCTCAAGCCCTATTGATTAATTTTTGCTGATATTGACCCGGAGAGAGCCCTCTCCTGTTCTGGTAGGGCTAGCTACTAGACTGAGCATGGTTTGATGTGCACCACTGAACTTTCTGTACACTTTGAGGTAGATTTAGGCAATAACATAGTGGAAAATTGTGAATTAACTTGATATATCGAATCGTTACGGACTTTGGGTGATTGAGTCTAGAATTTGATAGGCTGAAATAAATCGGTTGTGTTCCTTTGATTTTTGAATAGATCAACACACTGGCTTCCAGAAGACATACTAGAGCTAATCCCGATCCTGATCCGCCTCCAGTGTATGAGAATCCCAATCTGATTTCAAGAATCCTCCGTCGAGAAAGTCCCGTGATCCCTTTGTTTAAATCTCATTCATGCCCTACTGTATTTGAATTCCTTGAAGATATTGAGTTTGATGATCAATTTGAGTTGTCGTTGTTTGAAACTAAGTCTGAAAGTGCTACTGGTTCTACTGTCATAAATCCTGAGTTTATCAAGTATCTTGAGATTGAACAAGCTAATAGATCCATTGATAGTTACATCTTGAACATTCAAAACTCTATTGTGGCAACGAATATTCCTGAGTTTATCGAATCTGCATCTGAAACTCTTGGTCCATCAGTAGTTACTTCTGATTCACAAGTTCACACTAAGCCTTCTTTCATTCCTACCATTCCCGTGCAACCATCTCTATCTGATCAGCAATCTACAGTAGTTCCTCCTCCATCCCCACCACATACACCTCGTACATCTACTGCTCCTACTCCACCCATTTCTCCAAGACAGATCATAAATCCACCAAGAGCAATGGCCGCTAGATTTTCACCTCTTGTCTTGCCACCAAACTTGGATGCTATGCCTGCTGATTATCAGAGTAAAATCCCTTTGTTTGATGGAACTCCTCAGAGTATTCCTGCTCAGCATCATATTGATAGGATGACAGACTTCTTTGATCTCCATGAAATTGATGAAGAGAATGTCACTATGAGATTGTTTGTGCAAACTTTTGGAGGTGAGGTACGTAAATGGTTCAGAGCTTTGCAGCCCAGAAGTGTTGCTACATTAGCCGAGCTTCAGAGACAGTTTTTACATCGGTGGGAAATAAAGAAATATCCACTTCAAATTACTTTTGAATATACCAAGATCAAGCTCAATCCTGGTGAGTCTGTCCAAGACTATATTATCAAATTTAATGTGGTTTATAATGCTATTCCTGATGATTTGAGGCCATCTAAGAAGTCAGCTTTGTTAAAATTCCCGGATGGTTTTGATCCGGACATGGCCTATTCATTATGAGAAAGAGATCCGCCCACTTTGGAGGATATGCAGAAGATTGCAGTGAGTGTGGAGGCGAATTTTAATGACAAGAGAGCTAGATTAAGAGCTGAGAAGAAATTTGTGATAAAGGAAGAAGCTTCTACATCATATCAGCTACTTCGTAAAGTGGAAAAAATGTTCGAAAGGTTCACACTTGATAAGCCCGAACCGCAGATTCAAAATCCCAACTTCTGTGGTCAGCAGTAGCCATAATTCAGGATCAAACAGCAAGAACAGCGAGCACAAGAACCAGCAGTCCAGCAGCAAGTAGAGACACCTCTTCAGAAGAATTTTGTTGGTCAGGATTCAGATGATGAAGATGATGTAGTAGGGGAGGAAAATCACTTATTTACTCCTGATGATTTGCCCATTTATATCACCGAAGATGAGGAGTATGCATAAAGTTCAGCTGTAGAAAGAGATGAGGATTTTATCTTGGCCAATGATGCAGCTCTTGAGGAAGAGTCGGATGAGTATCAGAGAGGTTATATGAATGCCTTGTCAGCCCAGCAGAAGCAATATTCTCTTAGAAACAGAGATGTGCCTGTCAACCCAATCCAAAAGAGAAAGGAAGTTTCAGCACCTAAAAACGATTCACCTCTTGCACAAAAGAAAACAAAAGAGATAGTTGATCCCACTGCCACCAAGTCATCATCAGCAGAAAAATCAAATCAACCAATTACATCGAGGGAGAAGGCTGAAAAGAAAGATGTTCTAGCCAAAGAGATCGAAAAGACTTCAGCCTTTAGTTTGGAGAATGAGATTTCTAAATTAAAGGTATCCATTCCCTTGACTGAAATAATGAAGAACAACAGTTATAGAGGTCAAGTTTCTAAAATTTTGAATTTTGATCCTATGTCTGATATGGTGAATATTGAAGAGGATCAACCTGAACTGATATTTGGACCAACTTTAGATGGTGAGTCTCCAGATAGCGAAGTGCCTCCTTTTTATATCAGTCTTCGATTGCATGAGTTTGTATTGCATAATGCCATGTTTGATTCCGGTGCTTCCCATAATCTTATGCCGAAGGCAATCATGGAGAAGTTGGGTTTAGACATCACTAGGAAGTACCATGATCTTTATTCATTTGATTCTAGCAGAGTGAGATGTATTGGGCTCATTAAAGACTTGGTTGTTAGTTTGGATCAGATTCCAACAAAGAATGTTTTGATGGACGTAGTTGTGGCATACATTCCTCCCAGATTTGGTATGCTACTTTCCAGATCTTGGGGAGAAAAATTGAAAGGGACATTACAATTAGATTTCTCCTATGCAACGATTCCCGTGTTTGGCCAAATGAGAAAGTTGTACCGGGAACAAAAAATGAAGTACATGATTACAAGCAAGGAGAAACTGGTTAATCATCCGATTAATTATGTACATACAGATTTAGAGTCTTTTGTTTTGTATGTCGATAGTTTCAATGATGTAGATAGTCAGTTAGTTCAAGCAGAAGATATTCCAGAGATTACCGAGAATTTCAGAGAAGTTTTGAAGAAAGAAAGGAAAAAACCGGAAAGCACAGTTGAGCAATCAGCTAAAGATAGTGGACAGCAAGCAGAAAAAATAGAGCTAGCACAATTTCAACACTTAGAAGATGATGAAGAGGGTCTATGGACCATGGATTTCGATGTTGCAGTGGGAAATGATGGTGCTGGAATTTGTATTTGGGTACACAGTCCTTTTTCCGCTCCAAACAAGGTACCGAGCAATGTACGGGTATGTTCTTACAAGCTAGCATTCGATTGTTCGAACAATGAGGCTGAGTACGAAGCTCTGATTGCTGGCCTAAAAATTCTTAGAAAGTTGAATGCTAAGAGAATTGCAGTCTATGGTGACTCTGAATTGGTGATTAAGAAAGTGAAGGGTGAATACCAAACGAAGCATCCCCGAATGCGGGCTTACCGGAATGTTGTTCTTGATATTTTGAAGTAGTTTTCAGATTATACCTTGAATTTTATTCCTCACATTCAAAATGGAATTGCAGATGCACTTGATAAAGCAGCAAGTAACTTGAAGATCCCAATGAATTCAAGTAATAAGTTCGAAATCCATGTGAAGCACCGTCCTACCGTCCCGGATAATCAAAGATGTTGGCAAGTTTTCCAAGATGATGATGAGATTAATGATTTTCTGCAAAACAAAGGTAAGTTCAAAGATACCTCAATTGATGTAGAATATGATGATGGTGAAGTTGACGTGCAAGTCAATCAAATGGAAGTGTTGCGGCTGAAAGATAACGTTATTCCTAAAGGTTTGATACCTTTAGAAGAGCTCTTCGATCAGGATGATGTAGCTAAGAAACCAACCTTACGGCCAACTGAAAAGGGAGTTGAAGATGTAAACATTGGAATAGCTGAAAATCCAAAGATGGTGAAGTTATCTAAATCATTGCCACCGGAGGTAAGAGAAAAATATGTGAGTTTGTTGTCTTCTTTTGATGATGCTTTCACTTGGGATTATTCAGATTTAAAGACGTATGATACCTATATAATTCAGCACACTATCCCAATCAAGCCTAATCAGAAGCCTTTCAGACAGAAGCTAAGAAGAATCAATCCGAAGTTGTTGCCATCAATTAAGAAAAAGGTGAATCGATTATGCAAGGCTGGAATCATTGTTCCCATCAGATTTTCTGATTGGATTTCCAATTTGGTGCCAGTTCGTAAAAAGACAGGTGAGATCCGGTTGTGCATTGATTTTCGAAATCTGAACAAGGTGTCATTGAAGGACAATTATCCACTGCCCAAAATGGATCATATACTTCAGCGAGTAGTTGGAGCATCTCGTATGTCACTACTCGATGGTTATTCTGGATATAACCAAATTCTAGTCCATGAGGACGACAGAGACAAAACAGCGTTCACCACTCCGTGGGGAACTTTCCACTATCCCAAGATGCCATTCGGTTTGAAGAATGCTGGTGCGACATTTCAGCGGGCGATGGACATGGCTTTTGCGAATGAGAAGGATGTTTTTCTTGTTATATACCTTGATGATTTGATGGTCTTTTCCAATTCTGATGAAGAGCATATGTATCACTTGAAAGTTGTTTTTCAAAAGTGTAGAAAATATGGTGTGTCACTTAATTCGAAGAAGAGCTTGTTTGCCATGGATGAGGGAAAATTACTTGGTCACATTATTTCAAAAGATGGCATTCATATTGATCCAGCATGTGTGGAAGCAATTCAGCAAATTGACCCTCCCAGGAACAAGAAGGAGATTCAGTATTTTAATGGTAAGATGAACTTTTTACGCCACTTTGTCCCTAATATTGCTGAACATCTAAGAGAGATTACAAACATGTTGAAAAAAGACAGCCAAATGAAGTGGAATGAAGAGGCTGTGAAGTCCTTTAATTTGGTGAAGTTGGCACTATCTTCAGCACCGGTTTTGATCAGCTTGGATTACACCCAAGATTTTATTTTGTTTTCATTTGCTTCATAGCATACCATGGCAGCTGTGTTAATGCAGAAAAGAGATGGGCATGAGAAGCCAATAGCCTTTTTCAGTCGAACTATAAGAGATGCAGCCTTGAAATACAACATCATTGAAAAGCAAGCTCTAGCACTGGTAAAAGCATTAAAGGATTTCTAGGTATACATTCTGCATTCTCATACTTTGGCTTATTTTCCTAACGCTGCCGTGAAAGATGTTTTAGTACAAACTAATCCGGAAGGAAGACGAGGCAAGTGGATTGCAGCTTTGCTGGAGTATGATGTGGAGATAAGGCCCACGAAGCTTATCAAGGGACAGGGGCTGGAGAAGCTTATGGCTGAATCGAATTTGCATGCGCTAGACATAAATCTGATTGCTGCTATGTCTAATGAGGATGAGGAGAATTCGCCCCTTCAGGTATCGGAAATTTTTGTTGCTTCTCCGTGGTATTCAGATATTGTGTATGTTCTTCAAAATTTGTCACCTCCACCCGGCATGACTAGAAACAAAGGTAGAACTCTGAAATTGAAGGTTGCAAAATTTTGTATTTTGAATTCTACACTTTATTGGAAAGATCCGAGTGGTGTTTCATTGAATTGTTTGGTGGAAGAAGAAGCGAAGAAGGTAATGGAGGATTTTCATAAAGGAGACTGCGGGGGTCACCTTTTTTGGAAAACAACGACCAATAAGATTTTGAGAGCAGGATACTATTGGCCGACATTGTTTGCTGATGTGTATAAGACTGTCAAAGGCTGCCATGAGTGCCAGATTTTTGAAGGAAGACAAAAATTACAGCCTTTTCCGCTTAAGCCTATTGAGGTAAGCGCCCCTTTTTAGCAGTGGGGTTTGGATTTCATTGGGGAGATCCATCCTCCTTCTTCCGGACAGCATATATGGATCTTAACAGCGACAGATTATTTCACGAAATGGATCGAAGCAGTTCCCACCAGGCAAGCTATGAATTCGGTAATCATTTCTTTCCTTGAGAATAACATTTTGTCTTGCTTTGGGTGCCCGAATAAATTGATCACTGATAATGCAGCAGCTTTCAAATCAAGAAATATGATTGAGTTTTGTGCCAAGTATAAAATCATTTTGGGGCATTCAACCACCTATCATCCGCAAGGCAATGGATTGGCGGAATCTTCCAATATATCTTTGGTCAATATCATTAAAAAGTTGCTGGAGATAAACAAGAAGAGTTGGCATAAAAAGCTGGTCAATGCATTATGGGCTGATCGGGTGAGTCAAAAGAAATCCATTGGTATGTCCCCCTTTGAGTTAGTTTATGGAGTTGATACAGTGTTTCCGACCTCTCTTGCTGTTCCAGTGGTCAAGCTTCTTCAGGAAGCTGGCAATGAAGAAATCCATATGAAGAGAAGGATAAATCAGATGATTCTTTGCAGCAAACGAGAGAAGAGGTTTTCCAAAACACATTTAAGTTGCAGGAGAGAATCAAGAAAATCTATGATAGGAAAGCGAAGGCGGATAAATTCCAATTGGAGGAAGTAGTGCTGAAGTGGGATGCTAGAAATGAGGACAAAGGTAAACACGGTAAGTTTGAAAATCTCTGGAAAGGTCCCTTTAAGATTGCAACATATCGAGGTCAGAATGCCTTTGTTTTGAAGGAGATGAACGGGGAAGATTGTCCAGGAGGGCTGGTCAATGGTCGGCTGCTCAAACGGTACCATTTCTAAGATGTTTTCTACTGATCACATTGTCATTGTACATACCATTTATTTCAATTTCATTGCAAGTGTGCACTATGATCTTTTCTTCAGTTTGGGGCCCGAAGTGAAGGCTATAATTCTGAAGAAGGATTTTAGTTTTGGTTTGAGTCTGTTGAGTTGGTTTGGTTCAGTCATTTCAGTTTTAAAAGTTGAGTCAGTTTCAGTCAAAGTTTCAGTCAAATAAATTGAGTCAACAGTCTTGAGTTGCTTTGTCAAAATAATGGACTCCATAGCCCAATGGACGAAGGCACTGTCTATCTCTCCTAGAGATCTACCGTTCTTGGCACCTCTAAGGAGCCACCATCCCCATTGGAGCCAATGTTAGAGTCGGTCTGGTTATACCTCCATCAGAGATCAAAAACTCTTTTGTTGCATTTCATTTTAGGTGTCTCGTTCATCCAATCAGTTGCATTCCATTAGAAGCATAGATTGTCTGAAGGAAGGGTCTTGTCTCTCGTTTTCCCTCATGTCATGTATCTGCTGGCTTGTGTCTGATCATTAAAGTTCATCAAAATTCATCAAGGTCAATTTTACAGTCATTCATAGTCGTAGATGGTCTTTTGGTCAGCAAAGAGTCTTTTCAGTCATTAGGTCTAGGGTTTCCTCTTCAAAAGTGTCAAATAATGCCATGCAGGCACATGAGGATGTTTCTAACAAGTTTTCATTTCAATATTTTCATCATCAATAATGCTTGAGAACAATTCTTCTTCAAAACTCTGTTTTGAAGAAGAAATCGTCAAATTGATTGTTTGTAATAAATATGTAATTTTTAAAGTTTTCCGTCATGAAGTACTTCAGATGCAGCCCTGGTCATCCTTTGCCGAAATACAATGCCAACCATCCTTGAAAAATTTGACAAAAATTTTCATCATTCAAGCTCAAAAAGTCAGAGGAAACAAAAGAAACAGAGTTTACATTAGAAAGTGAAAAGTGCCAAAGTGGAGACATTACAAATTGGTTTTTTTAAGAAGAAAAAATCAAACTCCAAGCCATAAAAGATATTTTGTGTTTTGAACAAGTCATTTGGACACCAAGAGATAGCCATGAGCCGACTCAAGCGTGGAGGGCAACATTAGTAATTTGAAAGCCAGGACTGTCTGTGAAACACTTGCGCGGCGCACAGGAAGGAGGTCGCGACACATTGGTGAGTCGCAGTGCATAGGGCCGATTGTCACAGTGTAATTTTCAACTGGCGCGGCACATACATTGGTCGCGACGCACTGGGTTTGTGCGCGGCGCACAGAGCCTCCAAACAAATTTTCACCACCGCTTCACCAAATTTCAAATCAACTCAGTTTTCTAATGATCCAAGTAAGTTTGTGGGCTTTGGCTATTGATATTAGCTGGTGTTTGGTGTGGTTTGAAAGTGAAATATAAGAATTTGAATGCCAAAATGATAAACCCTCTCATTTGTCAAAAACTGCTCTTAGGGTTTGTATTTGAATTTTAAAAGGTGTGATTTTTGTGTCAAGAGCTTCATAGCACATTCCCCATCACTGTCACGATATCATTCATATCACTTCTCTATTCGTTTATAAAACCATTCATATCATTCAAATCCTTAAACCCTATCATTCCTTCTCCTTATTCCTCTCCCATATCATTTGCAAAAAATCCCCAATTCCAAACTGTCAAGTGACTGTTATTGCATTAATTTCACTTGACAAACCCCCACTTTTCCCACTGTTCATACTTACCACAGCTCTTCATTTCCCTTGGCACACATTTGGCATTGAAATGAAAGCACCACTTGCTCATTTTCAAACCAACCAAACATATAGTTGACACATACATTTGCAGCACCATGACAGACAGTGAGTCATCATATGAACAAGATAGTGACTCAACCACTGAGCTTAATGTACCAAGAATGCCTCGAAAAGGGGGTAGACATGTCAGAGAAGAGCCCACCTCTTTGACTCAGTTGTAGGCCTGCCCACTTGCAATGGCTTGCTTTCAGCAACAGTCATGCTTTCAGTATTGTGAGATGATTTCTCGGATTCAACATCATCAGGAGTTAGCTCGCTTATTTGTCCTACATTTGCATAATGTTCATTTAAACCTTGCTGGAGTGAATTTCACCTTGACACCAGAAACCATTTCTCAGGCCACCGGGATACCCAATGTAGGTGAAGAGTGGAATAAGAGACAACAGCTGGACAAAGTGTTCTATGAGCCATACATCAGACCCAGCTATATCAAGCAGCTCAGCAAGGTATTCCCATTCCGGTTTCCAAAGGAGTCATATGCACCATTGATGAGACTTATTATCCGGTACTTCAGTTGCGAGGGTAGATTCTCACGCCTTTATGCATACCACATATGGTTGTTGATGCATTTCACGAGAGTACGGATGATGAACATTCCATATTTTATGTGCCGAAACATAGAGAGGATGACTACCCTCGTGCAGAAGAAGACTCCAGAGCAGTAGCATAACAACATTTATCATTATGCTCTCATCAAGATCATTGTGGTACATCAGCTTGGATTGCAGGGCATTGCATGGGAGGAGTTCATTTCCCGTGACCTTTTTACAGTCCCTCAGCATCCTCCCGAGATTTTTCATGATGCGGGTGAGCCTTCACATCAGTTTGAGGGTCCTGAGACAGAGCCTATCAGTGTTCCAGTATGTGTTACCTATCAGAGAGGCACCAGAGCCTGATTTGCAGCAGCACGACGAGTACTATCTCCACCCGGGGTGGAAGGGGTCTCGTTACCTTCATTAGTAGCGTGAGTACTATCTCCACTTGGGGTGGAAGGGGTCTCACCTTTGAAATCAGCACAGGTACAGGGACAGGACAGAGGCAAGAGGCCTATGCAGGATGAAGGCCCTTCAAGAGGCCAAGACACTGATTTAACACTCATTGATGTTGATTTGAGCTCTCCCAGCTCAAAGCTGAAAGAAATCATCTAGGAGCAGAAAGCTGAGATCGACACACTGATGGAGAAATTTCAGAGAGCTCAGTGGGTTATAAATTTCAGAGAGCAGCAGAATAAACAATTGGAGGATCAACACACACTCATGGAGTTGCAGAAAATCCGTGAAGACCGGGAATTGGCCCGAAAAAGACCAGGTGACATGACACCGTTTGAGTGGGATATTTGCCTTATGAGAGTCAACATTCATCTTGAGAAACTATTTGAGAAAGAAAAAAAGGACAAGGATATGCTCAGACATATGAAGAACCACTATTGGGCCCGCACACATGTTTGCAAAGCAAGGATTAAGATCCTGAAGGCGAGGCTGAGGAGAGCACTGAAACATCGGAAAAGGCCTGATCCACTCCAAATCTTGGCTGAAGCTTCTTTGGCTAAGCATGGCACATGATGGGGGACCTTCACTCCAAATTTCAGCAAATTTGGAGTAAATTTTGTGATTTTTGAAATTTTGGTCGTAAAACAAAGTTTTCCGCCCAACGCGTAGCGCCACTTTGCACGCGCTTATGATTGGGACATCTTTTGGAGGAAAATTTGAAATTTTTGGATTTTTTATGATAAATTATGCATGCTCATGCATTACCTAAGGATTTCATCAAGTTCTGGGTGGTCTTAAGGGTCAAAAACACTTCAAAAATGGCCTTTCTGCCACTTTTTGCACCAGCAGGAACCAGTCTTGGGTGATTGCAGTTTTGGAGGGGCAAATGACATCCAAATCCAAAAATTCCACATGGGTTGGATAGTAGACATCCAGGGCTTTCCAACGAGCTATCATGATCTCAATTGGAATTTTGGGAAGTGTCTCAAAATCAGCTCCAAAGTTGTGCTACGCATAGAGAAATTAGGCGCGACGCATAGAGAAATTTGGCCTCATTTTCACTCTTCGGCTCAGAAATTCACCCAGTTTTGACTAGTTTCACTTTTTGATGTAACTATTGATGTATCTTGATTTAATTTGATGAATATTATGCAATTATGGCTCATATTTACTTGTTCTAGAGGATTCATTCACTAAAAAGTGAAAATTAAATGAATGAATCAGTTTCCTTCCATATAGAGGCAAGTTGTTTGATTGCCTAGATTTCAGTCCCTTGTTTAGAATTGGTTGAAACAGCTCCTAGAATGATGAGCTCGACCCCTAGAGGCATGGGATGGTGTTAGGCTGGTCTATATTATGTATTTTCTGAGTCATTTTCAGGGTTGGACTCTTGGGAAAAGTTTGGCACCTCATTGTATATTCATTTCAGCTTTTTGGCAAAGGAAAGACCAGAGTTTTGCAGCACTTGTTGGGATCCTTGTGGCTCTGAGTTTTGATGATTTTTTTCTCCATGTATCTGTAAGTTTCATTAATGTTTTATGTATGCCATTTCCCTTCTCTTTTCTTCCGAAATTAAACAAATGAGTAACTAAGGTAGAATTCATTAGTTTGTTGGTGCTCTGCCTTAAAATTTTGTTTAGTTTTATATGTTTTCGTCAGTTTGAAGAGGATCCTTGCACCTTCTTTCCCTCTTCAGCTCCTCAGCAGTCTTTTCTATCCAGTCAATTAATCTAAGACATCAAATCCGTTCTTTTCCTTGCCCCAACTAGAACTCTGCAAGAATTTGGCCTCATCCCCAAGCCCAAATTGCCTTTTCCTTTTTTTCAACAAAACCCCAAAAAATCAAAACAAATCCTCTTATTTGTATACCTAGCCTAAAATCAGTATTCATTTCAAGTCATCTCAGACCCTATTGATTATTTTTACTGAGTTTGACCCGGAGAGAGCCCTCTCCTGTTCTGGTAGGGCTAGCTAACAGACTGAGCGTGATTTGGTGTTACCCTGAATCCCGCCTTCCTTCAGCCTAAGGTGGATTTGGGCTATAACACCAAGTTACCCCACATTTTGAGAATCTGATAGGAACAATAATTTTTTCATCAAAAAGATTCTTAATTTCCTTCTCAATCAGAGGCATGAGCAATGGATTGATCCTTCTCAATTTCTGTTTGAAAGGTTTCCCATTCTCTTTGATAGGAATAGTATGTTGAATAGTAGTGGGATCATACTTCTTCAAATCAGCATAACTCCATGTGAAAGCATCAATGAACTTCCTCATCATCTCAATATATTTCTATTTCATCTCTACAAAAAGAAACTTAGAAATTTTTATCATTTTAGGCACTGCAACTGTACCAAGATTACAAGTCTCTACCTCTTCATCATCAGCCTATATTCTAGGAGATTTGAAAACATCATTTTGGTCAAAAATATTTTCAAGTGGAATAATACCCTTGGGTATACAATTTTTCTTCAGCTGCAACACTTCAAAATTACCCTTAGTTTCAGTAAGCATGTTTTGTTGATCTACTTGTGTGCTTTCAAACTCCTTCAATTCTATGAAATTTTTGACTTATTGGTCATCATCAAACACTTTCCAGTGGATGATGTTATCTGGGATGGCAAGCCTATGATGAACTTCAATCTCATACTTTTCAGTGGAATGTGCAAGGATAACAAACAAGCTTGCAGAAACAGCCTGAGAATAAGATACTGATTTTTTATCCCTAATTTTCATTATAAATGAATATTCTTGAAAATTTTCCAACATCTCCATGATCAGATTTTTGTAAGCTCTCATCCTCACATCTTTAGTTTGATATATTCCTTCAACTTGTTTTATTACCAATTTAGAATCTTCACAAACTGAAATTTTTTGGGCACCCAATCTTTCTAACATTTCCAAACCCAAAAACAGAGATTCATATTCAGCCATATTGTTTGTGCAATAAAAGTTCAATTTGAAAGAATAGAACTTACTTTCATCATCAGGAGTAGTGACCGATATGCCTGCTCCAGCCCCCTCTCTTCCAGCTGATCCATCAAAGTGCAAAAACCACCATCCCTCTGCTTTTTCTTCAATGATTTCCTGATTTTCAGCTTGTTGATTTTCAATTTCTTGAATTTATGCTTTCCTTTCATTTTCTTCTTCATCAGTTAGCTCATTGAAAAGAATTGTTGATCCTAATTCAGTTTCAACAACATAAATTGGAAAATTTTGAGGTTTATCCTTACTGCTTACCATATAAGTCATCCTTGTCTCTCCGTACAGCCTTTTTTGCTCACGAAAATAGGAATGGTGGCATATTTCAAGTCCATCTACATGCTACCTTTTATTTTTTCTACCCAAGATCTATATAAGAGCATGCCAAATTTGGGTGGAATGTCTGCTACCACAATGTCCATTACCACTTTCTTGGTAGGCACTTGTGTTAGGCCAACGACAACATCCTTCATCAATCCTATGCATTGAACCCTTTTAGAATCAAAAGAAAACATAGCCTTATATGGCCTAGTGATTTCCAAACCCATCCTCTCCATAATCACCTTAGGCATGAGGTTATGAGAAGCCCCTAAATCCAACATGTCATTGTGTAAGGTCATGTCATGGATACTAAGGCTAACATAGAAAGGAGGTACTTCTTCATTCTGCTCATATTCTAATATTGGTCCCAAGTAAATGGTAGGATGATCTTCTTTCACATTAAGGATGTCTGAAGCTCTTGGTTGGGAATTCATCATTTTTACAATTTTTCTTCTATACTCATTCACCTTAACAATTTGTCCAAAAGGGACTAGGATCTTGATTTTAGAAATCTCATTCTCCAAACTAAAAGCAGAAGTAATATTTTAAATTTCTTTGACAAGGGGAGGAGGTGGTGGATATTTTCTAGCCTCAGCTACTTCAGGAGCATCTTTCTTGTGCTATGTTTTATTTTTAGTGATAGGAATATTTCTGTTTCTGAGATTATATTTCTTCTGCATCTCAAATATTGCATGTTGATAACCTTCAAGATAGTCATATTGTTCCTCACCCTTATTTGCATCATGATCAAACTCATTATGTTCTTATTTAGTCAAAAACATTCTAGACATGTTTTCATCTAGGCAGTGAATTGAGTCTTCTTGAATTTCAGGCTCATTTTCATCTTCATCAATTAAGTTCTGCTAAAAGGGAGGCCTCACTTGAGGGTCAGGCTGATTTTTGCTTTCCCTTCGTCTTTGCTGATTTTGAGGCCTTCTAAACTGTGGATTTCTAAATTTTGGCTCATGTTGTGCAGGAGGTGTAGAAGTGTTACCAAGGGCAATCCTATCCATAAGTTTCTCCATTGTCTTCATCATGGAGTCAAATTTATCATCTGAGGTGGAAGGCTTTTATTCTTCTTTCAATTTTGCTTTTCCCATCTTAGATTTCTTGGTTGCTATCATATTCACTTCCACTTTTACAGCATAGTTCGGCATTTCTGCTAGTGAAGGATATTCTCTTTCTCTAATCAGGAAAGAGAAATCATATTCAAATGCTTCAGCATAGCGCAAATGAGCAGCTCCTAGTGGAGGTTTAAGATGAGCAGGGATGGAATCATATACTTTGTTAAATCTCTTGGAGAAATTTTGGACAATTTCATCTATAGCTCTTTTCATACTATTGTACTCAGTGAGGGCTTGTACAGTCTTTGTTCTATTTCCCCACTTTCTCAAGAAACTTTCCTCAAACTGATTCCAATTATGTTAGCTTCCTGGAGCAAGGGATTTAAACCACTTTTTGACTTCACCAATGAAACTTCGAGAAAATAGTTTCACCTTGACATATTCATGATCTATCTCCTCTCTATCTATGAAGTCATTGAATTGGTCTACATTTTCCTCAACTGTAATTCCTGCATCACTCCCCCAAGTTTTAATTCTAGCAGAGTACTTACTAGGGAGGGAATTAAGGATAGCTAGAAGAACAAGTGGAGAATATCTAGCAGGTGCAGTAGGAGGTGGAGTTGGAAGATTTCCAGCCATGATGACAGGGAATGTGGAATTTTTAGGGACAACAGTAGTAGAGGATGAACTGTTAGGAGGAGGTGAAGTTGGTATTTGTATTCCGGTTACAAATGAACTCCAGTCAGGAAAAGGAATACCATATTTTCTTCTTAGCAGAAATTCAAATGGGTCTAATTCCTTTAATTTATCAAAATATTCCCTCTCTAACAATAAATTAGATATGAAAAGTAAAAAGAACACTAAGTTGGGGAAGAAGAAGGATTATTCCTCACCAACTTCATATCAAATGATTGTCTTGAAATGTTTTGATAAATTCCTCCTTTGTAATTGGTTTATGATAGGCCTTTAGTCGATGTCCATTCACAAGTAGAGGTACCTTTTCTTCATCAATTGTCCTATCCTGGCTTCCCCATTGTCAAAGACGTTTTTGATCTCATAAGGCCCAAGCCAATGAGTCTGAAATTTTCCTTAGAAGTCTTTGAATTTTGAATCGAACAAAAGTGCCCAATATCCTATCTGAAATTTTATTTATTTTATATATTTATCATGCCATCTCGACCTTTTTTGCTGAACTACGCTAGTCTTTTGAACTGCATCTTGCCTGATCTCATCAACCTCATTGAGTTTCTCCACTCTGTGCTTTTGGGCTTCTGATAAATCAAGTCCCAATATGACTATTGTCTTGAAGATTCTAATCTGTAATTCTATTGGAAATAAGACTTGCTTCCCATAAACAAGTTCATAGGGAGTATGTCATGTGTATTCCTCCATTTAGTTTGGTAGGCCCATAAGGCTTCAGGAAGCCTTTTTTTCCAATCCTTCCTATGTAGATGTATAGTCATTGTGAAGATTTCTTTGATCACTTTATTGGTGGACTCCACTTGTCTATTTTCCTGTGGATGATATGGAGTATAATTTCTCTGTTTTATCTTATATTCCTCCAAAATATTTTTCACCATCCTGGATGTAAATTGAGATCCCTAATCCGTCACAATTTCCCTTCAGACACCAAAACGAGTGAAAATATCCTGAAAAAGAAATGAAACAACATGATT
The DNA here is from genome assembly GCA_034641835.2 of Pinus albicaulis. Lineage (NCBI taxonomy): Eukaryota > Viridiplantae > Streptophyta > Pinopsida > Pinales > Pinaceae > Pinus > Pinus albicaulis. Next base: position 333,735,857 of record CM076569.1, read on the forward strand.
TTCATTAGCAAAAGAAAGTGATTTAGCCTCTACCCATTTAGTAACATAATCAGTGCAAACCATAATATACCTCTTTTGTTTTGATGGTGGATTAATTGGTCCAAAAAAATCCAGAGCCCATTTTTCAAAGGTTTCAATGAGTGCCTGAGGTTTTAAGGGAATTTCATCTGTAGTAATAGGTATCCCCATTCTTTGACAACTGTCACACCTTTTTACATACTCCTTGGCATCTTTAAAGATGAATGGCCAATAATATCCTAAATGAAGGATGTTATAAGTAGTCCTCTTATCAGAAAAGTGTCCACCACAAGGTTCATCGTGGCATGCTTTCAGAATTTCAGGTATTTCATCTTCTAGTACACATATCCTGATGATGAGATATGGAAATTTTTTATACAATTAATCATTTACCCATGAATATAATGCACTTGTTTGAATTATTTTTCTCTTTTATCTAGGAAACAAGTATGCTGGTAATTTTTCTGTAGCTAAGTATTTTGCAATGTCTGAAAACCATGGAGATTTAGTAGATATTGCAAAAATATATTCATCAAGAAAATTATCCTCTGTTGGAGTATCATTATTGTCGTTTTGAATTCTAGACAAGAAGTCAGAAACTGTGTTTTGTTTCTAGGTCTGTCTAGAATGGTGATGTTAAATTCTTGCAAGAGTAATAACCATCTTGTGATTATGCCATTATTGACTGATTTATTAATTAAATACCTAATTGCATAATGATCTGTGTGAATAAAGGTTTCGTAGTCAGTGATGCAATGCATAAACTTTTTAATAGCATGGACAACAACTAGAAACCCTTTTTCAGTAACAATGCAATTAACTCAGTAGGAGTTAAAATTTTACTAGTGTAGTAGATCGGACAGGGGGTCAAATATTTTTGTCCTAATACAGCTCCCAAAGCTGTATCTGAAGCATCTATTGAGATATGAAAAGGTATTTTCCAATTTGGTCCTCTTAAGATGGGTGCCTCAAATAATTTTTCTTTTAAAGTTGCAAATTCCATTTGGCACTTAAGATTCCAACTAAATTCAAAATCTTTGGTAAGCAAATTGAAAAGTGGAGATGCAATTTTCGTGAATTTTTATATAAATATTCTATAGTACCCTATAAAACCAAGAAAACTTATAACATCATTTTGACAATTTGGAATTGATAATTTGGAGATGACTTCAACTTTGGATCAATCCACTTTAATTCCATCCCATGAAACATGATGTCCTAGAACAATTCCTTCAGTAAACATCATAAAAAAAATTTCATGACTTAGTGAAAGATTTTCTTCTTTACATATTTTAACTTTTTCCAAATTTTCAAGAGCCTCTTCAAAACAATTTCCAAAAACAACAAAATCATCCATATACACTTGCACACAATCATGTATTAGATCAGAGAAAATTCCTAGTACTTCTCTTTGGAATGTTGCAGGTGCATTGCACAATCCAAAAGGAAGTAATTTGTAAGCATAGGTTCCTCGTGGACAAGTGAATGTGGTTTTGTCTTGGTCTTTAGGTTCTACTTGAAATTGAGTGTAACCACTAAAATCGTCCAAGAATGAGAAATATTTCTTCCCTGCTAACATATCCAAAACTTGATCTATGAAAGGAAATGGGAAATGATATTATAGAGTAGCCTTATTCAATTCTCAATAATCAATGCATACCCTCCATTTACCATTATTAGGGACAAACACCAAGAAAGAAACCCACGGACTATCCAAAATTGGATAAATGAAGTTTACATTCAGCAATTTTTGCAATTATTCTTTTACAAATAGGGATCTCTCAAAGTTTGTTTGCAAAGTTTTATCTTGTGTGCTTAGAGTATTGGTTTTAGACTAGTTATTAAGTGCAGGTGTTTGTTTGGTTGGTTGGGTTGAATTGATACGACATAACATAAAAGGTCTAGGAAAGATATATAGGATAGTAAAATATCTGTTTCATTGGGAAATGGAGTCAAAAAGAGGTCATAACACACTTATCAAAGGATATGGGATATCAAAGGGAAAATCTAACTTGGCCACAGGATCCTTTTGTTTTTGGAATGGAATGAACATTAATGATTTGGAAAGAGAGTTTTAATTCTCAACAAAGGGAATTTGAAAGCATAATTTGAAACAATAAAGAGTTCTTTGATAGACAGGGCTAACCATAAATTCTACAAATCACACTTTTAAGCAAATAATGATTTCAAAACAACTTTCAAAGTAAAATCTAAGATTCGGGGAACACCCTATTTCCTCAAAGATTTTATTCTAAAGGACTTTAGAAAACATATAAGATTTACTGATAATCACATTCATAGAAGAGGGAACACCTAAAAACATCTATGATCATAATTATAACAACCTTTAAGCCAACTGTTTAAGTGAGAACAAAGAGCAACATCAAAACAGACCTCTTTGATTCACTATAAGCAAAGAACTTCCAAGGGAGACTTCAATAACAGTTTTTAAGTGGCAACAGACAAGAAGGGAGAACCATAAATCATGCTGAAACCAACTGTTCAAACTATTAAGGAAATAAACAAGCATGAAGACTAAAGAGAAATATTAAAGCCTCTAAAATACTTCAGCAGAAGAAAACATAAAACAATGAAGGATGAATAGGTCTAAGGTGCTTCCAGGATTCATTTCTTAGCCTAATACTTTCTATCCTACTGTAGTGAGAAATTATGGAACATAATGAAAAAAGGGAAAAACATGAAACAGTTCAGAATACTTCACCAACAGCCAAGCTCATGAATCCAATGATAGAGCCTTCTCAGGAACAAACATGCAACAACATCATCAAGACCTCCAAGACTTCAATTTGTTCTTCAACTTCAAAGGACTATGTATTGATTTTAGAGAGTTTCAATATTACAGCTTGTGATCAAACAACAACCAACCCCTCACTCATCTTCTGAAAAATTATATATAAAAGGATGAGGAGGTGAGATCTGATAAAATATCTCAATTACAATTAATACAGACTTAAATGGTTTCTGGGCCTTTGATGGGATCAATGAAGAAAATTACATACATATCCTCTGTATTAAATGTTTTTACATAAAGATTAAGCTCTGTGGGAGCTTTCGTTGACCTTTGAGGCTCTGTGCGATGTCGGGGTTATTTTGTAGATATTTCTGCATTTATTTCCTTGCAGAAGTAACTCCCTGGCTGTGTTGAAGGCAAATATCTGATTTCATGCAATAACTTCGGCCTGTATTTGGTTTCTTTGAGGCACAGGTGTCTTTGTGGTAGCTGAGAAGAATTGATTCGCTTTAAATAAGGCGGTGGAGCTTTCTATCGGATAAAACACTCTGATCTTTCCTTAAAACTGTGAATGATTTCCTTTGAGGGCGAGAGGGTCGCCACCCTCAGCCCGCGAATTTTCTTCAGAATGGCGAAAAACCATTTAAACCCTGCAAAAATACAAACAAATATTACAAAATCCTACATATATAGGTTGACTGCTGTGGAGGCATGTGAAGAGAGTGAGGCCGTTGGATGGCATCATCCAATGGTCAGGATTGATCGAGAGCAATCATAGAACGGGTGAAAGAAAAATTAAATCCGAGCTGTCGATCATGCAGAGATCGATGGTCGAGATTGAACAAGGAGGCGGAGGAGTAGGATGAATCTAAATCGTCGATCGCGCAGAGATCGACGGTCAGGAGTGGGTAATGGAAAGTCAGCAGTGGGGAACGTTTGACTGGGCGATGAATTGTGGACTGTCGATTTGCAGATCAGATCGACGGCGGAGATGTCGTTGCCGTATGTACGATAGCCTGGTTATTTTGCGCGCATCTTCGTTAACCATCGAGCAGCTTCGGAAAGCGATCACCGTTGGATTAGTGGGCCCAGATCAGACAGCGCACAGCGATATCACTGGGCGTCCTGGTCCAAACGTTAATGCGCGATGGATAGTGGTTTTTCGGAACAGTGTCTAGGACACATGTTGCATGATGTATGGAATCGTTGGCCATCGGACAAAAACTGCCCTCCGCCGAAGAGCGGTGCGATAAAAACCATGTGGTTTTGGGAAAATGGCGCATGGATGGGGGGTCCACCGGGAGACGCACTCTGCACCGTCGGATATGTGGATTAAATCGATGGTGGACATTTCTCTAAAATTTTCACCGGCAGATATTTCAATAAAATAATAAAAGTCGACGCTTTTGATAAATAACAAAGGTTTTTTAAAGCTTTGCGGAGAAATATTATTTAAACCGGATAAGCGCCCGACTGCTCAGCGCGCGGTTACGGTGCCAGGGTGTATGGGAGGATGGTATGACCAGGGGCTAGAAAGGAAGGGGCTTATCGCATATCGGAACTTCGGGCCCGGGCTTTTTAGTCAACCCATTGTGTTTTCTGCGATTGTGATTTCGCGATCGGACTTTTCAATCAACCCATTTAGATATTTAACACGTGATTTTGGTTTTTAGACCAAAACTTTAGAAAAGTGGGTTTTCAGATTTTTACAAAGGAAAAAGAGGATCGAGAAAGGATTTTCAATGGTTTTTCAAAGGAATCAGGGGTTTCGGAACAGTTTTAAAAATGAGTTTTTAACTATGTAAAGAGGATTTTCATAAATGGAAGAAAAGGATTTATGAAAACAAGGGAGTTTTTATGGAGAAAAAGGGGAGAAAATGAAGGTTTGAGAAGGGGGAAAATGAAGGTCTTGCAGCAGTTTCTTCTCATGATTTCAACAAGATTTCTAAGTATAAAATGGGAACAGCTATGAAGATTTTGGATAGAGGCATGAGGCTTTCAAGGAGCCTTCAAGAGCCAACAATTTTTAGTGATAAACTTTGTTCCTTGGAGGCTCTAAAAGTCTTAGCCATATTTTGGTATAACCAATATTATAGGTGGCTAACAGTGGCTCCACTTGGGGATGGTGCCTTCTTGAAGGTATCAAGAACTTTTAGACTTGCATTTTCTGGGAGGCTGATCAGTTGCCTCATCCATTGGGCTGATTTCTTTACTAGAATGATCTTTTTTTACTCTGGAAATAAGTTAGTGGCCATGGAAACCAATGGATCTTTCATCAACAAGCTTTCTACCTACCCAATCCTATTGATCTAGCATTTTTTCTTCTTAGAGTGCACTTGGATTGGAAAACTCTTTCACAACATTTTATTCTTTTGAAAGCAGTAAATATAATCTAATTCTACTCCTTATTTCTGCATGAACTCAGATTTGACAGTTGAGTTCAAATGATTCTATACATAATCTACCATCTGTTGGGATTAAACTGTCCAACAGATCTTCATTCTCTAAATTTCTAAAACATAAATTTAAAAACAGTCAAGTCAAGATTAAGCTGTTTGACTTGCTGTGATCTATGGCATAAAGAAAAGCTGCACATAGACATTTATTTTGCAGAAAAATAAATAAAAAATGGAAGGCTTAAGATCTGAAAGTTTAAAACATTTCCTTCCTCTTTTCTACAACTTCGATTTGATTCTTATTGAGCTGTCTTTCCTTTTTCTCTGGTTCGGATTTAGAACCAGATTTTTACATCCCTTTGACTCAGAAAAAATAAAACATATTTGAGTCATCCCTCTTTGAAAACTTAGGTTCAGATTTTGAACATGTTTGAACCTTTAATTTCTATCCTAATCTATCTACTGATAAGCCAAGATTAAACAGTTTGGAAAATCAAATTCACTATCCTATCAACAGAAAATTTAAAGCTAATTAGTCAAGATTAGACAGTTTGACTAACTGGAAGTGTGTTCTTGTAGGAGTGGCATTTGAGCTTGCACACTTTCAGATTTGTTTCTCTTTTTTGGTATGGGGCTATACCTTTATTGTTTTGACAATCTGCCCTCTTTTCTTCCTTTCTTTGCTTTTGTATTTTTGATTTTTCTAACTTTGAATTCAATGGTTAGACTATGATATTTATAATGAAAAAATAAAATGCTTTGAAACTTAAGATTCTTGACAGAAGTAATGCTTGAGCATCCTGCCATTGACAGGACCTCCATATAGCTTTTCTCCATTCAGTTCTTTCAAGAAGAATGCATTGTGACCCCTCTCAACATGAATAATATAGGGCCCTTTCCACAAGTTCTCAAATTTGCCATGTTTTCCCTTCTCTTCTTTTCTTGATTCCCACTTAAGAAAAACATTTCCAACTTGGAAATTGTTTTCCTTAGTCCTCTTATCAAATAGCTTCTTCATATTTTCTTGGACTAACTGTGTTCTTTCATAGACTTCCTCTCTGGTCTGCTATAAATGGATTGTTTGGTTGATTCTTATATGCATATCATTCTCTTCAATCTGCACTTCTTGAAGGAGCTTCATGACTGGCACTCCCAATGAGGCGGGAAAGACTGCATCCATGCCATAGACTAGCTGATAGGGGGACATGTTTATTGATTTCTTTGTAGTTAGCCTATCAGCCCATAAGGCATGAACCAGCTTACTGTGCCATGATTTCTGATTTTGTTCCAATAACTTTTTAATGATATTTATGAGGCTCTTGTTGGAAGATTCAGCTAATCCATTTCCTTGGGGATAGTAAGTAGTGGAATGGCCCAAGGTTATGTGGTATTTGTAACAGATGTCAACCATTTTCTTAGATTTAAAAGTAGCAGCATTGTCTGTTATGATTTTTCTGGGACAACCAAATCTGGATAGGATATTTGTTTCGAGAAACTTGATAATGACAGAGTCATTAGCATTTCTGGAGGGTATAGCTTCTATCCACTTGGTAAAGAAGTCAGTGGCTATGAGGATCCACTTATGCTGAGCTGAGGAGGATGGATGAATTTCCCCAATGAAGTCGAGCCCCCATTGTTGAAAAGGTGCCTCAACTCTAATAGGATGTAAAGGTAAGGGAAGGAGTTTTCTTTTTCCATCAAAGATTTGACACTTATGGCAAGACATGACCAACTTTTGAGTGTTTGGGAAAAGGGTAGGCCAATAGTAACCAGATCTAAGAATTTTGTTCGCAGTGGCCTTCCAGTAGAGGTGTCCTCCACATTCTCCGTCATGCATTTCATGCATGATTCTTCCTGCATCATCTTCAAGTAAACATTTAAGTAAAATTCCAATAGCATTTTCCAATATAATACTCCATCTAATATGCAAAAACTCAAAGCCTTTTGTTTCAAGAATCTAGCTTTAGTTTTAGACAAAGAAGGAGGGGTATTTAGATATAAAAGCACATAAATAATGTCAGCATACCAAGGAGAATTTAGAAATGTTTCTTCAATAACAGGAGCATCCGATTCTCCTATTTCTTCTAACACATCTACCATATTCATGTCCAGTGCTTGAAAGTTAGACTCAGCCATAAGTTTTTCTAATCCCTGCCCCTTAACTGGTTTGGTAGGCCTAATTTCTAAGTCATATTCAAGAATAGTTGCAATCCATTTTCCCCTTTTACCATCGGGGTATTGACTTAGAATGTCCTTGACAACAGTATGTGGAACAAAAGCAATTATGTGAGAGTGTAAAATATAGATCCTAAAGTCTTTTAATGCTTTCACTAATGCTAAGGCTTGCTTCTCCATGATGTTATATTTGAGAGGAGCATCTCTTAAGGCCCTACTAAAAGATATTGGTTGTTCTTGCCCCAAATCATTCTTTTGAAGTAAACTTCAGCTATTGTATGTTCAGATGCAAAGGAAAAGATATAGAAATCTTTGGTAAAATCTGGACTAATCAGGATTGGTGCTTGAGTAAGAGCTTGTTTGACCAGTTCAAATGATTGTTTAGCTGGTAAAGTCCATTTTAAGCCTACATATTTCTTAAGCATGTTTGTAATGTTTTTTAATAGCTCAGCAAGATTAGGAATAAACCTCCTTAGAAAATTTATCTTTCCGATGAAAGATTGCAATTCTTTGAGGCTCCTTGGATGGCTGATTTGCATTATGCCATCTATCCTTGTAGGGTCTATTTTGATTCCCTCTTCCGAAATTATGTGGCCAAGAAGTTTACCTTCTTGGAGACCAAAGAGTGTTTTCTTGGGATTCAATGACAAGCCAAATTTCCTACACTTCTCAAAAACTTTTCTTAGGTGAATCAAATGTTCTTCATCAGTTTTTGAGAAAACAGTTATGTCATCAAGGTAAATGATTATGAAATAGCCAATGTCTTCAGAAAAGGCTATATCCGTGGCCCTTTGGAAGGTGGCCCCTGCATTCATTAACCTGAAAGGCATTTTGAAATACATAAAGGTGCCCCAAGGTGTAGTGAAAGCAGTTTTGATTTGATCACTTGGGAGCACTAGCACCTGATTGTAACCCGAGAACCCATCTAAGAGTGATATCATTTTTGACCCAACTACCCTCTGAAGTATATGATCCATTTTGGGCAATGGGTATTTGTCTTTTAGGGATGCTCTGTTAAGGTTTTTGAAATCGATACAGAGTTTGATATGCCCTGTCTTTTTCCTAACAGAGACTAAGTTTGATACCCATTCTGAAAATCTAACAGGTACTATAATGCCAGCATCATGCATCTTTTCAATTTCAGCTCTAACTAAAGGTAATAAAGTGGGTTTATCCTCCTCAGTTTTTGTTTGAAGGGCTTCTGATTTTCCTTCAAGGGAATCTTGTGCTGAATGATGTTAGCATCGTATGATTTTAGGTCTTTGTATCCCCAAGAAAAAACATCTTTAAACTCTTTGAAGAGCTCTATATACTGCAATTTTATGTGAGCTGGGAGAGTGTTGGACAGTTTAATCATCTTGGGTTCTGCTAGGCTGCCTATGTTATGTTCTTCTACATCTGTTTCCACAGGCTCCATTCTTGGTTCTTTGGCTACATCGTTACAATAAAAAAGGTGTTCTAAAGGTGTTAGACCCCTTGGAATTTTATCATTTTTGCATTGTAAAACTTCCAAGTCTTCTTGGTCTATGTTGTCAGTTACCTCTGCCTCAAAAGGATTTTCATAATGATTTATATCAGCAGTATATGTTATTTCAGCTTCTGGGATTTCTTCAATGTATGGGCGGTTCTGATTACGGCTAGATTCTGATGTTGGTATGGTGAAAACATTTTCTGACTTTCAGAAATCATCTATGTGTTTGTCAGAGTCAAACACCTGCCAATGATCTTCGTTATCAGGCACAACAGGTCTGTGTTTTACTTTTACACTGAGTTGTTGATTTATTTCAGGTGTTTGAAAATTGCTGGCATTGAAAGCGAGTTCATTTGCTAGATGATTCAATTCTCTTGGAATGAAAACAAGTTCATATTTTTCAAAGGTTTTCAATATATCAAGGGCAGTGTTTCGATATTCCCTAAGTCTCGGATTTTTAGCTGAGTATTCTCCTTTGATTTGTTTTATGATAAGTTTAGAATCTCCTAAGATTGATATCCTCTGGGCTTTTAACTGTTTAAGTAGTTGTAAGCCTAGGAGAAGTGCTTCATACTCAACAATATTGTTAGTGCATGGGAAATCAAATTTATATGAAAAGCTCTGTTTTGTATTTTGAATCCACACACCTGCTCCTGCACTTGTTTATTACAAGATCCATCAAAACTTATTTTCCAAAGTATGCCATCCTTATCTCCATTTTCTTGTTGATGTTGATTGTCAATGTTTTGAATTTGATCAAAGGGAAAATTGGATTGTTGTGGTGAACTGATTGGGTGTATGTTTTCTTTATCTTGTTGAGTAATGCCATCTTCATTATATAAGATAAAGGAATCTAAACTTGATTGAATAGAATAGATTGGAGAATTGTTTGGTCTGTCCATGTTGCTCACCATGTACTTCATGTGAGATTCCTTGTATAGTCTTCTGTTTTGGTTAAAAACGGGAATGGTGGCATAAGACATGTCCATTTGAAGGCTTCCCTAAATTTTGGCTCCCCAAGATCTTGATAAGAGCATGCCATACTTAGGGGGAATGTCAACTACAACTATATCCATAACTAGACTCTTAGCAGGGATCTGAGCTAGAGTAACACATAAATCTTTGATTAAACCCAAACACTTGACTCTACTTGAGTCAAAGGAATACAAATATTTGTAAGGTTTAGTAATCTCTAATCCTAAGCTCTCCATTACCACCTTGGGAATCAGATTATGTGAAGCTCCCGAATCTAACATGGCATTGTGTAAAATTTTCTCATGTATGTTCAAGCTAACATAGAATGGAGGGACAACCCCTTCTTGATATTTTCCTTCAACCTCTGGACCAAACAACAGCTCAGGTTTGTCATCTGTCAAGTTTAAAGTGTTTGTATCACTTCCTAAGTTCAAAGCTTTAAAAACTTGGTTTTTGTACACCTCTTGGGTTACTAGTTCAACTAGGGGGATGGTGACTTTTATTTTGGCAATCTCTCCCTCAAGGCTAAAAGGAATAATTGACTTGTTCGTATTTACATTCGTTTTTTCAATTGAATTCTTTTCAGCAGCTTTGATTTGCTGAACCTTGTTGGGAATGGTAATTGGGATAATTTTATTAGGACCACTAGCCGAAGTGCTAGGGGTACTCTGTTCAACATTTGGCTAGACACCTTTGTCTTTGTTTGAATCTGGTTTTTTAGTCAAAATGTTGGTTTTCTTTGTTGTCTTTTTGGGCTGATTTTATGTGTTTTTCTTGACAGCAGTGTTAGTGTTATTATCTTTTGATTTATCTATGTTTTCCTTGCTCCTGAGATCATACTGTTTATGTATCTCCATGATTTCATTTTCAAAACCTAATCTATAGTCATCAGAATCTTCATAGGTATTTGTATTTTGATCAGAAGAGAAAAAATCTTGTTCTTCCTCAGTGAGGAACACATCATCTCCACTATCTGATCCAATCAAGTTTACATGGGATTCTTCCAACCTTTCCAACTCCCTATCTTCCTCATATTGATCTACATAGTTTTGTTGGAAGGGAGGTCTAATCTGTTGGTCATTTTCGTTCTGTTTTTCTTGATTGTTTTTTCTTCTATAATTCTGATTTCTATTTCGAGGAGCAGCTTGGTTTTGATTTGCTTGTGCTTTCTTAATTATACTCATCTCTTTCATCATTTCTTCCAACATCCTCTCCATTTTTGAGCTTGAAGTAGAAGGAGTGGACTCTTCTCTAAAAGACACTCTCTTCTCGGTTTTCATTCTTGCTCTCTTCTCCATCAAGTTTACTTCCACAGAAAGAGCACCCTATTGCATATCTTCCAGAGTTTCAAAATTTCTTTCTCTCAGCTGATAGGTCATGTCAGAGTCGAACCCTTCAGGAAATTTATTTAAAGCTGAGCCCTGTGGAGGTTTTAGTTCTGGAGAAAGTGCATTATACACACTATTGAACCTAGTACAGTAAGCTTGAACACTTTCTCCGGTGTTTCTATGGAGGTTTTTGTAGTCAGAAAGTACTTGGAGAGGGTTTTTCTTTACTTCCCATTTGTTTAGGAACGTTTGATGGAAGCCTTGGAGATCATTAATACTATGGGGGGCTAGACCTTTGAACCATTTTCTTACTTCTCCCCCTAAACTCGGAGAAAATAACCTAAGCTTGACAGAATCATCATCGATTTCATTTCTGTCAAAGTAGTCATTCATTTTATCTACATGTTGTGATGTGGTTGTAGCATTGTTGGCATCATACAATGGAATTTTGGATTGATGGTCCTGTGGAAGATTAACTAATGGTACAGGAAGGACTAGAGGAATATACCATGCTACCATGACAGGTGGTGGGGGTGGATTTACAAAAGGGAAGGTGGGTTGAAGTGGGGTGGTTTGGACAGTGGATGTTGGGTGGACAGATGTGGATGTACCGAGGATAGATTGTTGAGTTGACCTTGGATGAGAGACACCTAAATTGAGGAGGAAATGTAAATCAGGTGGTGTAGTTTCTCTACTACCAGGTTGTTCACTTTGTTCTGGGGATGAAAGTGAGGACTTAGAATCTATCTGAATTATATCATCAAGTGACCTAGTTCTAAACGGATTTCTTAAGTCAACTTGTGATTGGTGTAGGGCTGCGAGATTTTCAGGGACTAGATTAGATCTCAAGGGTGATCTGAAAACAGTTGAAAATTTTATCTTGGAAGACTTCCTAAGTATACTTTCAGGGTTGTCAACTTCTTCCAGTGGGTTTGGGTCAAGGTAGGCTCTATTATAGATCTTTCTAGGAGCCATTATGCTATGTTTTTTAGACCTGGCTAGAAAGAGAGTTTAACCAAATCTGACAATCTTTAAGAGGCTAACTGATCTTTTCGGAAGAAGGAAATTTTTAATCTTAAAGCCTTCTAGCTGAGCTTGTATGATGCTATTAAGACTTGGGATCTTCCCAGTGGAGTCTTAAGGTCTATTTTTGGGATTGTGGAGTCGCCAGGTGGAAATTTTAGCTCCTTTAGAGGCAAAGGTTGTATGGTCCACCACCAAGTTTATTATGAAGCCAAACTGAAATGTTTTGGGTTTTTCTGAGTTTTATGATCTTACAGGTTATGAGAGTGTCCTAAATTTGTCCTAACAATTAGCTAGGGTGTCAAAACGTATAGAGTTCACTCTTATGGCTTGGTAACTGAATCTTTCAAGGTTTGATAAGGTTTTATAAGAATCCTAAGGGTTACTTAGTTTGTCACTGATTCAAAATATCCTATCATGATTACCATTGCTTGGTAGTGCTTGAAAAAGGTTACTTATGTTATACTTAGACAGTGAGTGTTTTGTTTTGCAGACTTTTCTCAGTGTCCCACCGTGATCGCCATTATGTTGGTGTCCCGTGTTTTGATAGTTTGGAAAATCAAAAGACAAGGCAACATCAGAACCAATATTTAGAGTTACAGGATCTAGTCCTCCTGCTCTCAGAGAGGGATCTCTCAAAGTTTGTTTGTAAAGGTTTATCTTGTGTGCTTAGAGTATTGGTTTTAGACTAGTTATTAAGTGTAGGTGTTTGTTTGTTTGGTTGGGTTGAATTGATACAGCAGAACATAAAAGGTCTAGGAAAGATATATAGGACAGAAAAATATCTATTTCATTGGGAAATGGAGTCAAAAAGAGGTCATAACACACTTATCAAAGGATATGGGATATTAAAGGGAAAATCTAACTTGGCCACATGATCCTTTTGTTTTTGGAATGGAATGAACATTAATGATTTGGAAAGAGAGTTTTAATTCTCAACAAAGGGAATTTGAAAGCATCATTTGAAACAATAAAGAGTTCTTTGATAGATAGGGATAACCATAAATTCTACAAATCACACTTTTAAGCAAAAAATGATTTCAAAACAAATTTCAAAGTAAAATCTAAGATTCGGGGAACACCCTATTTCCTCAAAGATTTTATTCTAAAGGACTTTAGAAAACATATAAGATTTACTGATAATCACAGTCATAGAAGAGGGAACACCTAAAAACATCTATGATCATAATTATAACGACCTTTAAGCCAAATGTTTAAGTGAGAACAAAGGGCAACATCAAAACAGACCTCTCTGATTCACTATAAGCAAAGAACTTCCAAGGGAGACTTCAATAACAGTTTTTAAGTGGCAACAGACAAGCAGGGAGAACCATAAATCATGCTGAAACCAACTGTCAAACTATTAAGGAAATAAACAAGCATGAAGACTAAAGAGAAAGATTAAAGCCTCTTAAATACTTCAGCAGAAGAAAACATAAAACAGTGAAGGATGAACAGGTCTAAGGTGCTTCCAGGAGTCATTTCTTAGCCTAATACTTTCTATCCTACTGTAGTGAGAAATTATGGAACATAATGAAAATAGGGAAAAACATGGAACAGTTCAGAATACTTCACCAACAGTCAAGCTCATGAATCCAATGATAGAGCCTTCTCAGGAACAAACATGCAACAACTTCATCAAGACCTCCAAGATTTCAATTTGTTCTTCAACTTCAAAGGACTATGTATTGATTTCAGAGAGTTTCAATATTACAGCTTGTGATCAAATAACAACCAACCCCTCACTCATCTTCTGAAATAGTATATATAGAAGGATGAGGAGGTGAGATCTGATAAAATATCTCAATTACAATTAATACAAACTTAAATGGTTTCTAGGCCTTTGAGGGGCTCAATGAAGAAAATTACATACATATCCTCTGTATTAAATGTTTTTACATAAATATTAAGCTCTGTGGGAGCCTTCGTTGACCTTTGAGGCTCTGTGCGATGTTGGGGTTATTTTGCAGATATTTCTGCATTTATTTCCTTGCAGAAGTAACTCCCTGGTTGTGCTGAAGGAAAATATCTGATTTCATGCAATAACTTCGGCCTGTATTTGGTTTCTTTGAGGCACAGGTGTCTTTGTGGTAGCTGAGAAGAATTGATTCGCTTTAACTAAGGCGGTGGAGCTTTCTATCGGATAAAACACTCCGATCTTTCCTTAAAACTGTGAATGATTTCCTTTGAGGGTGAGAGGGTCACCACCCTTAGCAAGCGAATTTTCTTCAGAATGGCGGAAAACCATTTAAACCCTGCAAAAATACAAACAACTATTACAAAATCCTGCATATATAGGTTGACTGCTGCGGAGGCATGTGAAGAGAGCGAGGTCGTTGGATGGCATCATCCAACGGTCAGGATCGAGGTCATTGGATGGCATCATCCAACGGTCAGGATTGATCGATAGCGATCGTAGAACGGGCGAAAGAAAAATTAAATCCGAGCCATCGATCGTGTAGAGATCGATGGTCGAGATTGAACAAGGAGGCGGAGGAGTAGGATGAATCTGAACCGTCGATCGCGCAGAGATCAACGGTCGGGAGTGGGAAATGGAAAGTCAGCAGTGGGGAATGTTTGACTAGGTGATGAATTGTGGACCATCGATCTGCAGATCAGATCGACGACAGAGATGTCGTTGCCATATTTACGATAGCCCATGTATTTTGCGCGCATCTTCGTTAACCATCGAGTAGCTTCGGAAAGTGATCACCATTGGATTAGTGGGCCCAGATCGGACGGCGCACATCGATATCATTGGGTGTCCTGGTCCGAACGTTAATGCGCGATGGACAATGGTTTTTCGGAACAGTGTCCAGGACACGTGTTGCGCAATGTATGGAATCGCTGGCCATCGGGCAAAAACCGCCCTTCGCCGAAGAGCGGTGCGATAAAAACCATGTGGTTTTGGGAAAACGGTGCATGGCTGGGGGGTCCACTGGGAGACGCGCTCCGCACCGTCGGATCTGTGGATTAAATCGACGGTGGAGATTGCTCTAAAATTTGCACCGGCGGATATTTCAATAAAATAATAAAAACCGATGCTTTTGATAAATAACAAAGGTTTTTTAAAGCTTTGCGGAGAAATATTATTTAAACCGGATAAGTGACCGACTGCTCAGCGCACGGTTACGGCGCCAGGGTGTATGGGAGGATGGTATGACCGGGGGCTAGAAAGGAAGGGGCTTATCGCATATTGGAACTTCGGGCCCGGGCTTTTCAGTCAACCCATTGTGTTTTCTGCGATTGTGATTTCGCGATCGGACTTTTCAATCAACCGATTTAGATATTTAACACGTGATTTTGGTTTTTAGACCAAAACTTTAGAAAAGTGGGTTTTTGGATTTTTACAAAGGAAAAAGAGGATCGGGAAACGATTTTCAATGGTTTTTCAAAGGAATCGGGGGTTTCAGAACAGTTTAAAAAATTAGTTTTTAACTATGTAAAGAGGATTTTCATAAATGGAAGAAAAGGATTTATGAAAACAAGGGAGTTTTTATGGAGAAAAAGGGGAGCAAATGAAGGTTTGAGAAGGGGGAAAATGAAGGTCTTGTAGCAGTTTCTTCTCATGATTTCAACAGGATTTCTAAGTATAAAATGGGAACAACAATGAAGATTTTGGACAGAGGCATGAGACCTTAAAGGAGCCTTCAAGAGCCAACAATTTTTAGTGATAAAATTTGTTCCTTGGAGGCTCTAAAAGTCTTAGCCATCTCTTGGTATAACCAATATTATAGGTGGCTAACACATTGATTTTAATGTATATTATTTATAATTCTATTTGATTGCTTGCACTAAATTCATTTATTTCAGTGTAGATGGTGATTTCTAATCCTATTTGATTGCTTGCACTAGATGATTTGATTTTAATGTAGATGTTGATTTCTAATCCTATTTGATTTCTTGCATTAGATTTATTGATTTCAGTGTAGGTGGTGATTTCTAATTCTATCTGATTGTTTGCACTACATGCATTGATTTCAATGTAGATGTTGGTATCTAATCCTATTTTCTTACTTGCACTAGATGCATTGATTTGAGTGTAGACGTTGATTTCTAATCCTATTTGATTTCTTGCATTAGATGCATTGATTTCAGTGTAAAATTTGTTTTATAATCTTATTTGGTTGCTTGCACTAGATGAATTGATTTTAATGTAGATGATTTCTAATCCTATTTGATTGTTTGCACTAAATGTATTGATTTCAACGTAGATGATGATTTCTAATCCTATTTTATTGCTTGCACTAAATGCATTGATTTTAGTGGAGATGTTGGTTTCTAATCCTATTTTCTTACTTGCACTAGATGCATTGATTTGATCATAGATGTTGATTTCAAATTATATTTTATTACTTTCATTAGACGCATTGATTTCAGTGTAGAAGTTGTTTTCTAATCTTATTTTATTTTTTATTAGATGCATTGAAATTAGTGTACACGTTGATTTCTTATTTGATGTAATTGGATGTATGATGGTACATCAATTTTAAAGTGATTGGATTAATAGTGTGCATTGATTTCAATGTAGGCATAAGAAATTATTGATAGTGTATGATGATTTTAGTGTTATAATAATTCAACCTATTAATCTTAGAGAGAAAGAGAGACAAGGTATGATGTTTACTACAACATCTCGAGATAAAGATTTAAATGGTTTATGATTTCAATTGTACTTTTCATATAATCAATATGAAAAGATGAAAAAACTAACAAGGGTGACATTAAGAATACTAGAAGAAAATAGTTTGAAGCTTATTTGTAGTTGACTACATTCTTATTATTCAAATTTTCTATCATTCAACATTATTGTTGTCACTTTGCATTCAAAATATTTATTTCATCATTTTTCATCATTAAAGTTATAAACAATATTTATCGTCTCACCAAACTGAGGTAACTAAACAAAATTAAAATTAAAATGATCAAGTTAATCTCAGACATATTTAGCATATTTAAAATTATTACATTAATATTAGACATATTTACATATTATTGATCAAATTAATCATATATTCGATAGATTTTCCTTGGTCGCACATGAATGAAACCAACCTAGATCCATCTTAACTCTGGATCTATCAAGTGCCGAGAGGGATCAAATGTCTCGAGGTGAAAACCTTTCCTCAAGTTTTGCACTCAAACAAGTGGTTTGTACCTCAAGATATTTGATCCCTCTCGATGCTTGATAGATCCAGAGTTAAGATGGATTCAGGCTAGTAATTAAACTTTAGAAAATGGTAAAATGATAATCCTTCTTAAGAATTTTATCAGTTTTATGATAGTGTTTCATTATAAATAATTTTCAGAAATGGTAAAATATTTTTATTCTTAAGAGTTAATCATAGGGTTAATTTTTATTATAATGGTAAAATTATTTTTACTTTGATTTTTATTTAGTTTTTATTAGGTTTATTTTATGGAAGGAGTTGAGGATGTAAGACATTTTAGGAGAAAACCTAGATATGTGGTTCTTGAAAGTGGAGCAGATGGAGCACAAAACCTAGTGGTCTCTGGAGAAAAGACCATGCTATGACATCAAAGGCTTCGACATATTGGAGAGAAGTGCCTTCAAATACTGCATGGTAATGGTGTGGTAGAAGGTATGCCTAATTTCTCTATGGATTTCAATTTCTTTGAACATTGTGTATATTGGAAGCATAATTGGCTGAGTTTCCCCTTTGGTGCTAGGAGGGTGAAAGGGATTGTTAGAGCTTTTGCATAATGATGTGTTTGGACCTGTGTCGGTTCCATCACTAGGTAAGTCTATGTACTATGTATCATTTATGGATGACTTCTCAAGGAATAAATGGATGTATTTCCTCAGGAAAAAAATATGAAATCTTTGACAGGTTTAAAGAATTTAAGGCTCTAGTGGAAAACCAGGCAGAGAAGAAGATAAGAGGAAAAATAATGGTGGAGAGTTATGCAAGAAGGAATATGAAGAGTTTTGTCAGAAGTATGGTATAACACGACATAAGACTACTCCATACACACCTTAGAAAAATGGAGTTGTAGAAAGAATGAACAAGACATTGATGGAAAAGGCAAGAAGCATGCTCAGTGGTGTCGGGTTAGGACAAGAATTATGGGTAGAGGCAATAGAGACTGCATGTCACCTGGTTAACAGATCACCTTCATCAATGTTGGAGGATAAGACTCCACATGAGGTATTGATTGGTAAGAAACCCTCTCTTTCACATTTGAGGGTATTTCATTGTGATGGATATGTACATGTTCCAAAGGAGAAAATAACCAAGTTGGATAGTAAATCTGGAAGGTGAATCTTTATTGGGTATAAGGATGGTTTAAAAGGTTATAAGTTTTGGAACCCAGAAATAAGGAAGGTTGTGTACAAAATAGATGTGGTGATTATATAGGTGACATATGTTATTAATCATGGAGTCATACCAAAGGAACCTAAGAAGATAGAGTTTAAGCTAAAGGAGGAAGAATCAGACTCTAAAACAAAACAAGAATCAGAAGAGGAAGAGCCACAAACTCCAGCTTTGAGAGGATCAGTTCGAGAGAGAGGGAAGCTAGAAAGGTATAGTCCATATACTTTCTGTTCAAATTTGTCTTTATCTGTTAGTGATGATGATCCAAAAATTGTCATGGAGATAGTAGATTCAGCGGATGGAAAACTCTGTAAAGAGGCCATCCGATGCTCAAAAATATGCTAAAAATTTAATTTTTTCATAATGGTGTGGAACCTAAATGAATTCATATATCTCGTCATTCTGAATCTGATGCAATTTGTTTTGCGCAAAACCGACACCGTATGCTCCCAGAAACGAGTTTCTAATCAATTTGTCAAATAGACAAATTTTGGAAAAAATGTGTGCAGGACTACCCAGTCAACAGTCTGTACTGCTGGCGTGGCATGCTGACTAGGCCTGTTGATTTTGAAAAATGGCCGGACTGCATGTGCCAATCACAATGTGACAAGTGGCATTTTCTCATTAGGTTGATTGGGAAAATATTTATTGGTTTGTGGGGTAATGATGTGGACCAACTAGAGGTTGCCACGTGGCCCAGCCAGAGGCTACCACGTGGCCCAGCCAGAGGTTTCCACGTGGCACCTCTGTGGCCCCTAAAATTTTGGGTATAGGTGAAATGCACTCCAATGACCTTGAACACACAACCTCCAAGCACCAAAACAACCACCTTACCAACACATCACAACAATGTTTCTTAATACATATTGTTTAAAATGTATATTTAAGTTTGAATATGGCGCTCTTTGTAAATACGAATTAAATATTTGCATTGCACGTTCGCAAAAATGTCGCTTTGTTAGCGAAAATTAGTGAAAAATGGGGCGAAAATGTAGGACAGTTGGTCGAACTTGGCAAATTTGTGGGTCAACTAGCAACAAAACTTGGCAAGGTCATAACTTCTTGAGTTTTTATCCTTTTTAAGAGCAGAAAGAGACTAGACAAGGGTTTTTGATCGCTCTGAAGCTGATGGATCCGGTATTGAAGCTATTTGAGCATTGTAATTGTATTAAAATACCATTTTTTTATCATAATGCAAGAGTCACAACCATTGGAAGTTGGACCAAGAGATGTAGCCCAGGATGGGTGAAATCCTTCATCAATTGTTGTTGTGTGTTTACTGTTATGGTGATGTTGTCTTATTATTTTCTACAAAACCTCAGTTTAAAGTTCATGTTTATGTGTTTAAGAATTTGATAAAAGAGGCTTAAAAAACTAATTGAATCACTTGCAAAATTTCACATACCTCAAACAAATTTCATATACAGATCACCATGGTTGATGAAATGGAATATTTGGACAAAAATGAGGCTTGGGATTTTTTGGAGTTGTTGTCTTGAAGAAAACCCACTGGAAGAAAATGGGTGTTTAAGAAAAAGATGAATGCAAAAGGCAAGGTCGATAAATATAAAGCTCATTTGGTTGAAAATGGTTATTCTCAAGAGTCGGAAATTGATTTTGGTGATATTTTTTGTCCTGTTTCCAAGTTAGATTCTATTATATTACTTTTATTTTTTGTCGTTGCTTTTGATTTTGAGGTAGAACAAATGGATGTGAAGTCATCATTTCTTCACGGGGATCTGGTAGAAAAGATCTCCATGAAGCAACTTGAAGGCTTTGTGGTGAAGGGTAAGAAAGAACTGGTATGCAGGTTAAAAAAATCTTTATATGGATTAAAACAATCACCAAGGATGTGGTATTAGAAATTTGATACATATATACAGGGACTTGGCTTCACCAAAAACAAAGTGGATCACTGTGTGTATTTTAAATTAATTGGTGACCATATTATTTATTTGGTCTTGTATGTGGATGATATTTTGTTGATTGGAAATGAAAAATAAATCATACAAGATTTAAAGACCCAATTTTCCTTCAAATTCAACATGAAGGATCTTGATCTTCAAAACTATATTTTGGGCATGAAAATTAAACGAGATCGAGCAAAGATGAAGCTTTGGTTAAACAAGAGGAAGTATGTCGAGAAAATACTGGAGAGGTTTAATATGCAGGATATTAAATCACTGAAGGTTCATATTCCTGTAGGTGTAAAGTTATCTGCTAAACAGTGTCCCAAGACACAAGAAGAGGAAGAGGACATGTCTTGTGTTCCATATGCAAGTGCAGTTGATAGCTTGATTTATGAAATGTAATATACTAGACCAGACATTGCACATGCAGTGGGAATATTGAGAAGTTTTATTTCATAACCAGGGAAGGAGCATTGGACAATAGTGAAGCGGGTTTTCAGGTATTTGCATGGAACTAGTCATTATGGTTTCTGCTACCAAGGAAGACCAGGATTGGATAGAGTTTTTGAAATCCATGGCTTTGTTGATGCAGAATGAGATGGATATTGTTGTGTAACTAGCTCCAAAAATAGAAGAAAAGAGATATCAACGCCTTAGAAATAAGCCACTTCGAGGGGGAAACCTCCAATACATTACATAAATGAACAATTCTTGGATGATACAATTTACAAAACCTCCTTTCTATATATAGGAGTCCATGGGGCCATAATGTAGTCCTAGTGGGCCACAATGTAATCCTAGCCGACCTAAAAATAATAATTTAAGGGCACAATAATAACAAAATGGGGGTTACAAGGGTACAATAATAACAATAAGGGGGTTACACTAACAACAATAAGGGACTATACTAGTAATATAGGGACCTAACATGCCCTCTCCTTCAAAAAAGTGTTGTCCTCAACGCTTGAGTAGCTCTGGGTGCTTCTGTATAAAATTCTCATCCTCCCATGTAGAATCTTCAGTGGGTAAGTTCTTCCACTTGATGAGATACTCCGAAATTGATCGATTCCGTAGTTGTCGAGTTCTTGTTTCCATGACCGCTTCAGGTTCCAATATGATTTTTCCTTCCTCATCAAGTTCTGGCAATATTGTTTGAAGTGGAAGATTTTCATCTATAACCTTCTTTAAGCATGAAACATGGAAAATTGGATGCACTCGTGAAGAAGCAGGAAGCTCCAATTTGTATGCCATAGTACCAATCTTTTGCAACACCTTGTAAGGACCATAGTACTTTGGCGATAATTTATTATTCTTCTTAGCTTGCTTGAGGGACATTTGTTTGTATGGTTGTAGCCGTAAAAATACCCAATCTCCTACATCAAAACTTCTCTCGCTGCGATGTTGATCTGCCTGTTGTTTCATTAGATTTTGTGCCAAATTCAGGTTATCCTTTAAGAGTTGGAGAACTTCTTGCTGATGCTCGATGTGATCTTCCACTGCTTGAACCTTCGAATTTTCCCTTAAATATGATGTGATGGATGGTGGATGATATCCATAAAGTTCCATAAATGGGGTCATTTTTGCTGCAATATGGAAGAAAGTGTTATACCACCACTCAGCAAGAGGTAACCACTTGACCCATTGTGTTTGTTTATCAGATACAAAACAACGAAGATATCCTTCCAAACATTTATTTACTATCTCAGTTTGACCATCAGATTGAGGAAGATAAGATGAGCTATGAGCTAATTGAGTACCCAAACAAGAAAATAACTCCATCCAAAAATTTCCAGTAAAAATGGGATCTCTGTCGCTCACAATAACCCTTGGGCTTCCATGTAGCTTTTGAATTTTGTCCATAAATGTGCTTTAAATGGATGAGATAATGCGAAAAAGTGTGCATACTTGGTAAGTCTATCAACTACCACCATGATGACACTCTTTCCTTCGGACTTAGGTAAACCTGTGATAAAATCCATTGAAATCTCCTCCCAACATTGACTTAGAATGGATAAAGGTTGTAGAAGTCCTGGGGTCTTAATTGTCTCAACTTTATTCTGCTGGAAAACCAAACATTCCACCACAAACTTTTCAATATCAGATTTAAGGCCATCCCAAAAAAATTCTTTCTTCACCCTGTGGTAAGTTTTTAAAAATCTTGAGTGTCCTCCTAAAGGAGAAGTGTGCAATTCCAAAAGAATATTTTGTTTTAGTTGGGAATTATTACAAAGATATAAGCTATCTTTGTACCATAAGGAATCATTTTTCCAACTAAATGTATCAGATGTACTAGGATCTTGCTGCAACTTTTGAATGAGTGTCCATACATCTTTGTCCTTCTTCCATTCCTCTCTTGATTCGGTTATCCAATCTGGTTGGATAATAGAAATGGCACAAAGCAATGCTTCCACCTCTTCATTCTTTCTTGAGAGTGCATCTGCAACAACATTAAGCTTTCCTTTTTTGTAGATTATTTCAAAGTCATAACCCAAAATATTTGTGACCCATTTTTGCTGCTCTTCTGAAGATAGTCTTTGTTCCAAAAAGTGTTTAAGACTATCATGATCAGTTTTTACCCTGAAGTGTCTTCCCATTAGGTAAGTTCGCCATTTCTTTAGTGCATGCAGTATTGCTAACATTTCCTTCTCATAAATAGGTTTTTGTAAATACTTTCCTTTGATTGGACGACTTTCAAAAGCAATGGGTCTTCCTTCCTACATTAAAACCGCACCAATTACATTTCCTGAGGCATCACATTCCACAATAAAGGTTTTTGTGAAGTTTGGCGTAGCTAAGACCGCTGCTAGGCACATTGCCTCTTTAAGATGTTCAAAGGCCTTAGTTGCTTCAGGAGTCCATGAAAATGCATCTTTCTTCAATAATGTTGTTAGAGGTGCTGCTATTCTCCCATAATTATTAACAAACTTGCGATAATACCTCGTTAACCCGAGAAATCCTCGCAACTTCTTTATGGTTGTGGGGAATTTCCATTCCTTGTTGGCTTTAATTTTGTTAGGGTCTACTTTAACACCCTCGTGAGATACAATATGACCCAGATATTCCACCTCTTGTACTCCAAAGAAACATTTGGATTTTTTTGCATATAATTGTTTCTCCGGCAATAGTTTGAGCACCCTGTCAACATGTTCAACATGATCCTTCCAAGACCTGCTGTAGATTAGTATATCATCAAAAAATACTAGCACAAATTTTCTAAGGAAGGGTTTGAAAAAGGAATTCATCAACCCTTGAAATGTAGAAGGTGCATTGGTAAGGCCAAAAGGCATGACCAAAAATTCATAATGACCCTCATGAGTTCGAAATGTTGTTTTTGGAATATCTTCAGTCTTCATTCTAATTTGATGATATCCTAAACGAAGATCCAACTTCGTAAAATAAATTTCTCCATGTAATTCATCCAATAATTCATCAATCAAAGGAATGGGAAATTTATCTTTAATGGTGATCTTATTGAGCTCCCTATAATCCGGACACATTTGCCATGATCCATCCTTCTTGTATACCAATACTACAAGAGCAGAGAAAGAACTTTGACTAGGTTGAATTATACCCGCCTCTAACATTTTTGCAATCATATGTTGAATTTCGCTCTTTTGGACGTAAAGATATCTATAAGCCCTGATGTTTGGAGGAACACTTCCTGGAATCAAATGAATAGCATTATCATGATCACGAATAGTTGGGAGTCCTTTGGGAGTTTCAAACACCTTGAACTTATTGTCCAAGACTTGTTGGAGATCTGCAGAAATAGATGATTTTGATGTTGGAACTTCTAGTGAGCATAATTGTGCAATTATGGCTCGTTGTTATTTTTTTAGAAGCTTTTTCATGACATTAGAGCTTATTATCTTTCCTGGCTTCCTCGCAATACCCCGTAATTCAACTTCCTTTCCTTCTGAAAACAAATTCAAGAAAAGTTCTTGAAAATTAAAAGCTACCATCCCCAAAGATTGTAACCATTGTACTCCTAGTACAACATCAGCACCTCCCATAGGAATGGAAAGCATTGGACTAGTCAATACATATTCCCGCATGGTTAGCTTGATATTATGGCATTTTCCAGAGCAATTTATAGTTCCTCCATTTGCAACCATCACTTGACATTCTGGTGCTGGGTATAGGAAACAATTTAATTCCTTGGCTACCTTACAATGAATAAAATTATGGTGCTACCTGAATCAATCAACACTATTACCTTTTTCTTCTTGATCTGTCCTGCTATCTTGAGAGTTTGAGGAGTGGTAATTCCTGCCAGTGCATTACATGATATGGTCGGATTCATTTCTTCCTCTTCTAGGGCCGGTTCCTGATGTATATCCTCTTCTTGTTCATTTTCTTCTTCTTCTTCACAATCTATGTAAAATAATTTCTTTTCAGCACACTTATGACCTTTAGTGTATTTGCTATCACAACTGTAGCAAAGCCCTTTTGCTCTTTTTTCTTCCAATTGTTGTGGTGTCAACTTTGTAGGTTGTGGAAATCTAGGCGTAGCAACACTTCCTTCTTTATAGAATTGAGTGGTAGGCTTCCTTGTCGCCATGATTTTACATTCAACTTTTCTTGCCAACCTGAATGCCTTCTCCAAGGAATCTGGTTCCAAAACGCGAACTTCATGTTGGATGTTATCCTTTAAAGTGCCTATGAAGAGATCGATCTTGTGTTCCTCTGGAATATCAGTTACCCTTATATTCAATTTTTGGAAGTCCTGAATGTGCTGCCCCACTAAACCCTTTTGTTTGAGATTTATCAATTGGCTAAAGAAGGTGTTGCTCTTTGTATCCTCATAATGTGCTATCATTTCTTCCGTAAAAATCGACCAAGTGACAATTTTTTTACGGGAGCAAAGCCATCGATACCATACAAATGTATTTTGTTCTAAATGTAAAGTTGCAATGCGTACCTTTTGTGTGTTTTGCACATTATGGAGATCAAAATATTGCTCCATCCGTAGTATCCATGTTACAGGATCATTTCCATCAAACTTCCTCATATCCATTTTTGGAATATGGTGGTTCTTCCCGCCAACATTAGAGTTTATGAAATCACGATTAACATTTATTTTGTTCTCATCATGAGGTTCTTCTACTATCTTTTCACCATTAGGAAACATTTATTGTATCAACTTTGTCAAACCTTCTATGTCCGCTTTTAGATCATTCTTCATGTTTTCCATGTTGTCTTTCATATCATCCATCTTAGCTTCCATGTCATCCATCTTAGCTTCCACGCCAGCTTCCATGCCATCCATCTTAGCTTCCACGCCTTTCTTCAAACCATCCATCTTCGCTTCCACACTTTTCTTCAAAACTTCCATTTCATTTTTTGTTGCTCTTTCCGAGAGTGAAATTTGTTGCACTTGCTCTTGTAATTTTGATAGATCATGTTGCAATTCTTCATCTTCATGAGTCATAGTAGAGCCTTCTGAAGGCTTAATGGGTGTTGAATTATTTTTACGGGGCATATTTTAGAACCCAATACTGATATATATTCTAAAATATGCCCTTGGAATCAATTCAAATTGATTCTTCAAACAAGACTTATGCAATTCGGAAAAAAAACACACCTTTTTCTTGCTTTTGAGGATCTCGATATTGAAATTGGATTATCTCTGTGATTGCGGCTCGTCAATATTTTACATTCAGCACTAAAGTAGCCCTCTGAGTTCTCTTTTGAATGCCACAGGTCTGACCTGATTTGGATTCTCCAAGACAAAGTTATGTCCAATCTCCCACAATGACCTAATTATGGAATGGTTCAGTAGAGCGAAATTGTACGAATTTCCACGTGTCACCATTTCGTCCTTTGCCTCTAAAATTGATAGCCAAAAAACTACATTCTTTTTACTTGTGGCCACTTTTTACAGCACTCCAATCCAATGCTCAGAGAGAGAGAGTTATTGAACTTTTCCCACGATCACCTCTTTGTGATGAAATTCGGGAGCCTGAAAAATCACTACCTTCCACAGATCATATCTCCAAAAATATTGCGAACCAAGCTCTGAAATTTTGCTACGCATTTCCTTAGGATTTCAGCTTCGCACCCTAAAAATTTTGTTTCTGAACCTTCGTAGAAAAAAATTTATAGTGCAAATGACACGATGACCTGTTTAGGAGCCTGAAAAAAGACCTAACTTCCACAAATCATATCTTCGAAAATATTGCGAACCAAGCTCTGAAAGTTTTAGAAAATCTTCCTCAGGATTTTGGCTTTGCACCCTAAAATTTTCAGCTTCTGAAACTTTGTAGAAAAAAAATTATAGCAAAATTTCCACGATGACCTGTTTGGAGCAGCGAAACCCTAGAATCCAAAGCTCTGATACCAAATGTTGTGTAACTAGCTCCAAAAATAGAAGAAAAGGGATATCAACGCCTTATAAATAAGCCACTTTGAGGGGGAAACCTCCAATACATTACATAAATGAACAATTATTGGATGATACAATTTACAAAACCTCCTTTCTATATATAGGAGTCCATGTGGCCATAATGTAATCCTAGTGGGCCACATTGTAATCCTAGCCGACCTAACAATAATAATTTAAGGGCACAATAATAACAAAATGGGGGTTACAAGGGTACAATAATAAAAATAAAGGGGTTACACTAATAACAATAAGGGAATATACTAGTAATATAGGGACCTAACAAATATCTAGATTAGAGAATATCTACTAGGTTTAACCTATTTGGAGGAGCAATCAGTTGGATCAGAAAAAATAGTCTATAGTGGCTCTTTCAACTATAGAGGTTGAATACATGACAACCACTCATGCAAGCAAGGAAGTAATTTGGTTGCAGAAATTGTGTTCAAGTATGGGTTTGGTACATCGAGCTATAAGGATAGACTTTGACAACCAAAGTGCAATTTTCTTAGCAAAGAACCTTTCTTATCATTCAAAGACAAAACACACATTGATGTTCAGTATCACTTTGTAAGGGATATGATAGAGGAAAAAAAAGTGTTTCTAGTAAAGGTGGACACTTTGAAGAATGTTGCAGATGGTCTCTATGGCTAGGTTGATGGTTACTGTATTAACCCCCCCAAAACCCTTTCCGAAGTCTTTCACTCTACCGTTGCTTCGAGACATGGCACTCTCTGCAACAGGTTTTGTTCTTTCACCTTCACACGTAGAGAGGTGTCACTTTGAATGCTCAGTTACCTACCATAGACAAGGTTATGTACTTGTCTGCTGCTGAAAACTGATGATTCTTGTTAAATTGTTGTCTATTGAGCTTTGTCTTTGTACCACTAACAAATTATTATGCATAAATGTTGAAATAGATATTATTATTTGCAAGTGATTAGATGAACCCTAAACTCATATAACTTACGATTTTGAAGAAATATACCCCATTTTATTTATTAGTTAAACTACAAGATTATTAAATATTATAATAATAACTTGATTTTAAATCTAACCCAAATTACTATAAAAATATTATCTATGGCTGTAATTAAAAAATAATAAAATTCCAAAGTTACCTTTAAATTAGCATAAAAAATTATTTATCTCACTAAAATTTAAAATCAAACTGACATATTTATTATTAACATATGGTCAAACCCATTTATTACCACATACCCAAACGAATCAATTCCGTAAATAGATTAACCAACTCTATGTATATAATAGATCCAATCATTTCGATGTAAACTCTTTTTAAGTTTGCAAACCATCACCATGAGCATGGGATAGAACAGGCTATTTGTAATGGCTTATGTCATTCGACACCAATCAATGCAAACCTGGCTCATTTTGCTTTCCCTCTCTGGGATTATAGTTATGTTTGGGCACTTCGTTGGTATTTGGTATTCTACAATACGTCAAGAGATAGACTTCAGATTGCAGGGGGGAACCTTTTCCAAGACAAACTATGCAGGTCATAAAGAGACCGAGATCAGATC
The DNA here is from genome assembly GCA_034641835.2 of Pinus albicaulis. Lineage (NCBI taxonomy): Eukaryota > Viridiplantae > Streptophyta > Pinopsida > Pinales > Pinaceae > Pinus > Pinus albicaulis. The sequence goes on from CM076569.1 coordinate 333,764,169, forward strand.
GGATGCAGGAAACCTTTCCAAGCCAAGCTCTACAGTATGTCAAGAGACGGAGATCAGAGAGCCGGAGAACAGATTGCCTCCAGGAATTGTTGCTCAGCAAACAGATTTGTATCTGCGAAGGATGTGGGAAAATCCCAGGGAGGACTTGCCGCGGAACCCCAAGTATCTGGTCACCTTTTCAGTTGGCGTGCGGCAGAAATATGCGATCAACCGAGCTATCGCTAGGGGAGAGATGTCTAATGTTGTGCAGGGACCAGAAATTGTTATAGTACTGGTCCCATCAACCCACCAAAAATAGATATATATGCATCCAATAATTAAGCATAAAGAAATAACTTCAAGAGCAAATATATATTAAATTAAGTCCAAAATTTCCCAAGTCATTGACTGGGCCCACAGCTGTCCATAAATAGCCCACAACTGTCCATAAATAGTTTAATAAGTATCAATATTACAAATCCTATCATATCAACTAAAAAACTCATAAAACCATTTTTCCTTCCAAAATGGTTAAGTCAACAAGTACAAAAAGCCAGTCACTTCAACCCATCTGATCAACCCTGATGCTGTGTTAGAGAAGTAAATATAAATACCTGCACATAATAAGAAGAAATGTTTGTCATCCATAACTGTTGTGTTATTCAACATTTAAACACATTGTGTTCAATAAATGGCACCCACCCAATAACAACATTTAAACCCACTGTGTACAATAAATGACACCCACCCAATAAATTCAATAAATTATTTCCCATTAAAACAGATCAAAGCACATGGATCAACAAAAACAAATTCCCAACCATTGGATCATATCAAATTCAATCCTGACCACACAAGAAAAATGAAGCCATTGCAATCCATTTCCATCATTGTCACCAATTAAATTCCACTGCAAAAAACTATAAAAGAAGTTCAACCACTGCTGAACATTCAAACTATTCACCAGTCCTGGAGACAAAGCAGCACATAACACATCCCAAAACATTTCACGGTATAATCAGGTTATTTTTCTCAATTACAACACAATTTTATTTTAATTTCTGAGTATTTATTTATGATTCTTACACTTTTATTTTCATTTTTAAGCCTTTATTTTAGTTGTCTTACAAGTCTTTATTTCAGTTTTCTCACACTTTAATTTTCATGAAATTGTATATTTTTTTTTCTATTTTTCTACCAGAGTTTTATAGTTGAAAATAGATTCATCCCAATGAGATATTGATTCAATAAATTTTTGAACATTTGAACATGTTTCTACATTTATTTTTATGTTTCTATGTTTCTAACTTAGGATTTAAAGACCCTAAATGACGGTATCTAGATCCTATAACTCGAAATGGATCCCTGAATAGAATACACTGAATGACGTAAATACAAAGTCGAGTGAAAGGTATTTGTACCATAGCTCAATTCAGGGCTATTATTTCCAGGGTTTGATGAAGATGCCATTAGTTAGAGGATTTTGTCTCTAGTGAGTAATATTTTGCTGGTAGTTCTAGTTGTAGTTCTTATATTAGAAACAAATTAGACTTTTTAATACACAAACGGGAAAACTAGACCGGAGAATTTGCCATTTAGAAGTTTTCAACATATTTTCAGAGAATATATATAGTAGAGTGTGACAGAAATCTTTCTCAATTAAGGCTCATTCTTCTATTAGAAACCAATTAGACTTTTTAATACACACGCGAGAAAACTAGACCAGAGAATTTGTCATTTAGAAGTTTTCAACAAGAGAATTTGTCATTTAGAAGTTTTCAACAAGATAATTTTTCATTTGGAAGTTTCCAACATATTTTCAGAGAATATAACAGGATTGCGAACATGTTATCTCAAATAACTCTTTTGATGGATCTTGCATACATTCTTAGAGAAACTTCAGGGTTGTTAGGTCCAATCAAATGTTATCTAAAATAGCTCTTTTGATGGATCCTGCATACATTCTTAGAGAAACTTCAGAGTTGCTATGTCCAATCAAACTATTCCATTCAGTTGGAACATTTAAATTAAATTTTAATCCCCTCCACTCTGTAGAAAAATGGACAGTGCAATCTCACAGCTATTGAAAACAAGGAGAGTACAAAACAACATTCTGAATTTACATAATGCATGCTACTGGTCAAGAACAATTTATTTTATCAAATCCCCATATTTCAATTCCTTTTTGAAATTTAATTTTGGTTATTCTCTGAAAATATTCCGGACAGGACAAAAACAGATTTGATTTAGGTCACAAAAACAGATTTGCTGCAGGTCTCTAAGCTGCAAGTCTCTAAGCTGATGTAGGTCACAAAAATGGATTTGATGTAGGTCACAAAAACATATTTGCTGTAGGTATCTAAGCAATCTCACGGCTATTGAAAACAAGGAGAGTACAAAACAACATTCTGAATTTACAGAATGCATGCCACCGGTCAAGAACAATTTGTTTTATCAAAATCCCATATTTAAATTCCTTTTTGAAATGTAATTTTCATTAGTCTCTGAAAATATTCAAGACAAGACAAAAACAGATTTGATGTAGGTCACAAAAAATAGATTTGCTGTAGGTCTCTAAGCTGCAAGTCTCTAAGATGATGTAGGTCAAAAAAATAGATTTGATGTAGGTCACGAAAATATATTTGTTGCAGGTCTCTAAGAAATCTCCAAGCTATTGAAAACAAGGAGAGTACAAAACAACATTCTGAATTTACAAAATGACATGACAATGACTTCAAATGATAAGAAAATGAATTTAGCTTCAGGGTAGAAAATGACTTCAAATGAAAAAAAAATACCAGACTGGAATTCATTCAAGCTCGCTAATCCAATAGGCTAAATCCCTCAGTGTAAAAAATCCAATCAAACTATCGTAGGCCAAGTAAAGCAACTGGCAAAACTTGCTGAGCATAGAAGCTGGAAACAAATAACCAAAAACAAAACATGAGTAGCTGAGCATAGAAGCCTGTGGAAAATATCTAAGCATGAGTAGCTGAGCATTAGCTGATCATAGGAATTGTAGGCCAAGTAAAACAACTGGCAAAACCTGCTGAGCATAGAAGCTAGAAACAAATAACCAAAAACAAAACATGAGTAGCTGAGCATAGAAGCCTATGGAGAATATATAAGCATGAGAAGCTGAGCATAGAAGCCTATGGAGAATATCTGAGCATGAGAAGCTGAGCATTAGCCGTTCATAGGAATCAAAGATGACAAGACAGAAAAAAAAGAAAACTGTAATAGAAGGAAAGGCATTTAGAAACCTCGGGCATGAACACACAAACTAATTGTAAACTGTTATAAATTGTTATAAATGGGAAGATATGATGTTACCAGATGATGTTTGGCTTGTACGAAAGCATTCTTTTCAATTATTATTAATTAATGCATGCAATAATTCTGCAGGTAGTTGCATCCATGGAAAGAGTGAGTTATGTAGCTCGTACAAAGAGAAGTGGCAGAAGAGTGACCAGGGGTGCCCAGCTGCGATGCACTTCATCAGATGAAGAAATAATAGGTGATCTCAATGTCAACAATGATCCAAGCAATGTTGTTGAGGATGACCATGTGGTTGAAGCTGATGTTCTGACACCATCAGTCACAAAGCCACCGTCAACCACAGTACAAGGCACAACTTCAACTAAAAAGATCAGTGCTATAAGAGGTTGGAAAAAAGAAGAAATGTTAGCTGCAATTGATGACAAAGAGTTCAATGGATATTATATTTGGGCATCTGCAAAGAAATGGCCCAATTGGGACATGGGCTAGAGTTGATACAACTCAAATCCACAGTTGCTCAAATCTGTCAAGGGAGGCCAAACCCATTGAAAGATGGGTTTCCTAGTAAATCATGGTGGTTTGGGTTTGAAAAGGCATCCAGACCTTGTATTGCATACAGCTGAGGGCCTTGACAGAGACAGAGCATTACATTTGCGCCCTGCAGTTGTATATAAGTTCTATGACACTATTTCTAGTGTATACGATAAACATTCTTATGCAGCAGACCATATATGGAACTGTGATGAAACAAGTTTACAGGCGGGAAGGAATTGTGGCATGAGGGTAATTTCCAAGAGAGGTAGCTGAAACGTGCCAAATATTTTGCCTAAGAGAAGGGAGTGGATAACCATTTTATGTTGTGTCAATTCAATTGGTGCTCCAATCCTAGGATTTTATCTATTCAAAGATAAAAATTAGTTGAAAAATCATATACAAAATTGTGAACCAGGAGCATTCATGGCTGCACATCCCCATGCATGGATGACTAAAGAACTTTTTTTAAATTGGCTTTGCCACTTTGCTGCATCTGTGCCAGGTGGTGTCTCACCTAATAATAGACACCTATTGATATTAGATGGCCATGGAAGCCACATGGCTATACAAATAATTGAGGAAACAAACAATTTGGGCATTGACCTTTTAACATTGCCCGCTCCTACCACTCACAGGTTGCAACCCCTTGATGTTAGTGTGTTTGGCCCTTTCAAGAACTATTTCAGGTCAGAGCATGCTGCATGGATGGCAAAGAATCCAAGGGTTGAGGTGAAAAGGTTTGAGTTAGCAGAGCTTGCAAGTAAGGCTTTTAAAAGGGCTCTGACACCATCAAATATCAAGGCTGGCTTTAGGAGGACAGGAATATGGCCACTGAATTATGATTCTCTTATGCATGATACTACTTGTAGCCAAAATTTTTATGTGGATGGTCAGGAAGAAGAGCATGAAGTGCAAGAAGAAGTACATGAACATGATGATGTGGTTGTAGCTGGTGATATAATTTCCCTCTCTCAAGGACAGTTATATGCTGATGATGATGAGCAGGTATGTGAAACACAGCATATTCATCAACAAGATGGAACTCTTGCTGCTGATAGTGTTAATGACACTGTTGAACATGCAGTTGACAATGCAGATGTAGTTGAAAATGAAATTGCTGATATTGTTAATGTAGATGCAGTTGAAAATGAAATTGCTGATATTGTTAATGACATTGAAAATGACCAATTGACATTGCCAAGCCAAGTAAACCCACCATCATGGCTGGCAGAAGCCATGATTAATTTGAACGAACACAATGTCTCAAGAACCAATGAACAAAGCATGAACATGCCTTCACAACTGGCTGAATTGAACAGTGAAATTGTTTATTTTTTTGTGGACAATAGATCAATGGAAGAAGATGGACCACATAATGAGGCAGCAGATGTAGAAAACAATATAGTTCAATCAAGTGCCACGGATATTGAAGTGCCAAGCAATGACATGCAGGTGGGAGGTGGGGAGAAGTTACTTGGGCGGTTCTAAAGCTACCAATAGAAAGAGTGTCAATGAAAAAGAAGCAAGGAACACCCAGTAGTCTTCGTTTGGGGCGAAGTTCACAGTTACTCACCTCAGAAGACTATATAAAACTCCTAGTTGAGTCAGAAAATAAAAAAATGGAAATTCAGGAATTAAAACAGAAAAAAAAGGGATCAAGCCAAGGAGAAGAAGGCAGCAAGGGCTATTGCAGTGCAATGTGGAGCAGATGAAAGGCTTGAAAGAGAGATATCAAAGCAAGAGAAGGAGCAACAAAAAAAAACGTCAAGAGAGGAAAAGGAAGCAAGGAAGGCTAAACAAATTCTTGAAAGGGAACAAGGGATGACTAATATGGTTGACATAAATGCAAGCATAGTTGATGAGAATAAAACCAGGGACATGTCCAACACATTGGTCAATATTGAAAATAATACAACATTATTCCAAGACCTCATAAACATTCAAGTGCCTCACTATCAAAATGGGTGTTTACCCACTTGCCTTATTCCTACCACAGGAGGTGTGAATTCAATGTATGCTCATCACACACCTCCAATTAGCGCAAGTGTGAGGTATGGGTACTCAATTCCTCCATGGTTGGATGGGAAAAATTGGTCTCAATTATATGGCAGCAATCAACCACAACCTAACCAACCCTTCTTAGGGAGGCCAACCTACTTTGCTCAATTAGGAAACTCAGGGTTTGGCACTGAAAATTCTCAAGGCCATAAAGAATAGGGGTGTTATATTTTTTTGATTGTAACCACATTATGATGTGGGATTTTGACTAGTCAGATATTTTTCTTTGTCACATGAAGGTTGATTTTTTCCATACTGTATGCGGCATTGTAAGAAAGGAACATCTATAGTATATTAAATTGTTACATTCTGACAGAATGACATTACAATGTTGTTAGATGTGTTATTTTTTTATACTATAAATTCTGTATATTGTATATTGTATACTGAAAAATTGAGAGGTGGTGTACACTACCCACTAAGGTTAAAGTGAAATGTCCACTAACAACACTCCAATTACCAACCATATTTGAGACTGTACACGACCAGAAAATCAATATAATTTAAAACAACTTCTGGCCTCAACTCTTTCTAGAAAACAAATCACCCAAATAAGTCAGCTCTACATAAAAACATGCAAATCCATAAAATGTATAATAACATTAAATTAAGTTACAAATAAAATGCAGATTACACTGTACAATCAAAATAAAAACTATTTGTTATACATAGTATAACATCACAATGACACAAAGTAAGCTATATGCAAATATGATTTATTAATTGCAAAATTTAGAGGTGGTATACACTTCCCACTAAGGTTAAAGTGAAATGTCCACTAACAACACTCCAACTACCAACCATATTTGAGACTGTACACGACCAGAAAATCAATATAATTTAAAACAGCTTATGGCCTCAACTCTTTCTAGAAAACAAATCACCCAAATAAATCAGCTCTACAAAAAAACATGCAAATCCATAAAATGTATGATAACATTAAATTAAGTTACAAATAAAATGCACATTACACTCTACAATCAAAATAAAAACTATTTGTTATACATAGTATAACATCAAAATGACACAAAGTAAGCTGTATGAAAATATGATTTATTCAATTGCAAAATTGAGAGGTTGTATACACTTCCCACTAAGGTTAAAGTGAATAATATATAGTGCCTTTAACGTGGCATATATTTTATTACAAAATCGTAATACCATAGTCAAAGGTATGACTTATTATAAAACTTAGGTTCTTTGATGAGTTTCTTTTGCTCAATAGTCCAAAGATGGAGATAGTTTGTGACCTCATTCTACCGACAATGATTTATATTACATGCCAATCGAGTTAAAATAGAGTATGGTTGCATACTACGTAAGTTAAGATGACGAGTGAGGTTATGAACGTTAACATGGACATTATATATATTCTAAGGTGAATTTGGCGTAACACTTGATTCACTCATGTCATCCTTTAGATTGGATTAGGCTAGAGGAAATTCAATATCCAATTCAAAACGGTTTCACTGTTGCCTATTATATATCATAAGCCAATGAAAATAAAAACCCCAAAATTTGTTCTTACGATGAAAATCGATGGTTGAGAATTTGTTTATAAACCAATCATGTCGTTGTAATCCATACCTTAAAAAATATAAAGTGGGGGTAAATCTGCCACTTCACTAAACACTAAAAATGAACTATCTGTTGTATATTTCATGATCATGGTGTTTTTTGTGTGACATTTAAGCTCGAGGCTTACTTTTCAAACTATCCAAAGAGTTGTGCAAGACACAACTATATTTTACTATTAAATCATTGTTGAAGATTCATGTAAATTAACCATAGTCAAAACAATAAAATACTCTTCACTGTTAATACACCTTTCCCAAACCCCACATCAACTCCATTATTACTCACCGTTTCCCTTGCCAACAGTGTAGAGTCAGGGATAAAGAATTTTAGAGGAGAGTCTATTACCAATCAACTTAGAGCCATACTCGTAATACAATGGGGATTGCAAATTAATTTATAGAAATGACATAACACACCACAATTCAAACCCAAATAATTCAAACCCAAACAATGTAGCGGTGAAGACAAGCTCAACATAATTTGCATTGTATCCCAAATTAAAGATTGACCGTGAGCGAGAAAAGAAAAGAAAATCAAGTAATGGGAAATCTAAAACCAATTCATACCACCAGTCCAAACCAATATAGGCCTAAAACAACACACAACTGCCTGGTCCTCAATGTCTCATAAATTTCCAGACAAATTAAATCATTGTTGGAGATTCATGTAAATTATCAATAGTCAAAACAATAAAATACTCTTGAATGTTAATACACCTTTCCCAAACCCGACGTCGACTCCATTATTACTCACTGTATCCCTTGCTGACAGTGTAGAGTCAGGAATAAAGCATTGCAGAGGAGAGTCTATTACCAATCAACTTAGAGCCATACTCATAATACAATGGGGATTGCAAGTTAATTTATAGAAATGAAATAAGACACCACAATTCAAACCCAAATAATTCAAACCCAAACAATGCAGTGGTGAAGACAAGCTCAACATAGTTTGCATTGTAACCCAAATTAAATATTGACTGTGAGCAAGAAAAGAAAAAAAATCAGATAATGGAAAATCTAAAACCAATTCATACCACTATTCTAGATCAATATAGGCCTAAAACAACACAGAACCGCCTGGCTCTCAATGTCTCATAACTTTCCAGACACATTAAATAATTGTTGAAGATTCATGTAAATAACCATATTCAAAACAATAAAATAATCTTGACTGTTAATACACCTTTCCTAAACCCCACGTCGACTCCATTATTACTCACCGTATCCCTTGCCGACAGTGTTGAGTCAGGAATAAAGCATTGCAGAGGAGAGTCTATTACCAATCAACTTAGATCCATACTCGTAATACAATGGGGATTGCAAGTTAATTTATAGAAATGACATAACACACCACAATTCAAACCCAAACAATGCAGTGGTGAAGACAAGCTCAACATAGTTTGCGTTGTAGCCCAAATTAAAGATTGACCATGAGTGAGAAAAGAAAAAAAAATCAAGCAATGAGCAATCTAAAACCAATTCATACCACCAGTCCAGACCAATATAGGCCTAAAACAACACAGAAATGCCTGGTTCTCAATGTCTCATAACTTTCCAGACACATTCACTAAAGCAAAAGAAAAAACAGATGGGCAATGCCAAAATAAACAGATGTAAACAATGGCTATGGCGTACTCAGTACCTTGAAACATTTTCTTGAATTTTCTCTATTACCCTATGCTCAAACCCCAACAATGCATCTATACATTATTTAACAGAGAGAAACCTCTAAATTCAAGAAACCATAAACCCTAAACTACATAGGAAAGACTGTTCCAACTCAGGGTTTCCATCGGTAAGGAATACAACCCTAAAACATTTTCTTACAACCACTCTAAAGCCACGCTGAACATACAACCCTAAAACAAACAAGACATGGGTATAGCCCTAAAAATAGTGCCAAATAAAACAAGAAAAACAATGCCAAAACCAGTTCCATTCAAAGAAGAACAAATAGTCCGAAGAAGAGCTAAATTGAATCGAAATAGATTAGAAGTGTTCTTAAGCACATGTTTTCAAGTGTTAAAAAACACAACAGTGGGCTGGTAGGAATTATTTTCCTACTAGGAGGTGAAGACGCCATGCCAAATGCAGAGGAAAACGTCGATGCAGGAGCCAAATGATAGCCAGACCCCACCACAGTTCGACAATACCTGTAACACAATAGAAAATAGCATAAATTAGGGAAAATATCTCGAAAATGCAAGAAACACAACTTCTTAACCTGTAAAACGAAAAATTACCTTCAAAAACATGGTACTTCTGCAAACCAGTATAGGGGACGAAGCCGTCGACAACTCCCCGTAGCATTGAGTAGTCGAGGAGGGCAGTGTGATAGTGGAGGAGCAAGCTATGGTGGTCGCGGGAGCTGAACATGTCCACAACAGGGCGTAGGAGCAACATCAATGAAACCAAGACAAACCAGCAAACCATCCCAACAGCAACAACAACGGCGAACATCTGGTTAACAGCGAAGACGGACATGCACCAACACTAGCGAAACAGTGCGCAGCCACCGGAGGAGCTCTCTGAGCAACATCCCACCCCAAACAGAAATGCACAGGGTAAATTCCGCATGTTGCATAACCAACCGATTGAAACCCTACCCGTACAGAAAATGGGGCAATTTAAGTCGCTCACCAACCAGAACACGTGGTGGAAGCTTGCTGGCAAGTGTTGTACAACAATCCATGTGTTGGATACTTGGTTTGCGGAGTGGAACGAAGAGCACCCAAGTAATGGCGTCCCTCCCCTAAGTTTTTCGACAATTTCACGGTGATGCTTTTCCATTACGACGAGAGTGCCAGCGAGTGGGACGAGTTTGAGTGGTTGAGGTGGGTCGTGCATGTGACCGCGGGCAATCAGACCAAGTGGTGGTTCGCAAAGCGCTTCCTGCACCCACAGGTTGTCGCACCTTATGATTATATTTTCGTGTGGTCGTGAAAAGGCATAGGCTGCAGATATCGCAGCCCGCGCTAGATCCAAATAGAAGTATTACGTGGCTGTTGACGAAGCAGAAGCCTGACGTGGATGTCCACAAGATGGAATTCGTGGATATCATGACGCCAATGTTCTCGAGGGGTGCGTGGAAATGCATTTGGAAGATGATACAGAACAACCTAGTGCACACTTGGGGGCTGGATCTTGCCCTAAGCAGGTGTGTGAGGGGGCCTACAAATGCCAGTATCGGGGTTGTTGATTCCCAGTGGGTTATGCACAAGGGAGTCGTGACTCTCAGCCGGAAAAATACTTCTGCTGGTGGCTATGCTAGTGGCATAATCACTGAACGGGATGCAGTTAGGCTGAGGAGCCATTATGAGTGGGATCTGTTTAAAAAACGTTTTTCTTCAAGGAATAATCTTACGCTATGACAAATTGTAAAATTGGCATTTCAGAGGACATCTTAAACTTTTTTATTGATTTTGCTGAGCTTTATTTCTATTTGTGGAGCCATTGCATTATTTTTTTATTAATTTTGATAATTCCCTTTAATGCTTTCAATAATGTTTTGTTTTTAATTGTCAAAATTTGGTTTTCTAAAAAGTTAAAAAGTTTTCATAGATGAGAATATTAATTGAATTGTTGATAATGTGAAACAATTTCAAATTGAGCAAAACCTAAATTTCGATGTTGTTCTTCCATTATAATTAAACTTCAGAAAATGGTAAAATGATAATCATTCTTAAGAGTTTATGGGTTTTAAGATAGTGTTTAATTATAAATAGTTTTCAGAAAAACGGTCAATTTTTTTTATTCTTGAGAGTTCATGAGAGCGTTAATTTATTATTATAATGGTAAATTTATATTCATTTTTATTTAAGTTTTATTAGGGTTTAGGTTCAAATTTTATGGAAGGATGTGAGGATATAAGTTTTTTTTGGAGAATTAAATTATCCTAAGGATATTCAAACTTAATTGAACTTCAATAAATTTTGGTGATTACATCCATTATGGGTAGAAATCTTAGTATTTTTTTATTTCTTTTGTTAAAGGTCAATCATTATATTAAGTGTAGAGTACAAAATGCATTTCAATATGTTTTTTTCTCTCAAGCTGACCAAACTTGTTGAGATTGGGACCTCGAGGATAACATGAGCTACCGACTTCTTGCTTTATTTTTCAAGGGGGGTTGGGGGATTACAAAGTGAGCTGTGAAATATCTAACCTATTCATGCATATGGAAATCGATATGCTCCACCCTCACTTCCAGAGTGAGAAGGTGGTCATTAGTGTGCCTTTGTTGGCGACGCAGATTATCCAATTGATCCATGATTTCATTGTGACCAAATTGAATGTCATTGGCGAAAGCTATCAACTCATTATAGTCATCATACCTCTAATTCCTGAGGTTGTCCATGTTCAATTGAATGTTTTGGAGTTGAGCAGCAATAGACTCCAGCGATGCTGGAGCTACCACATGCCCCAGGGAACCATCATCTTGCTCCTCTATCTCCCGACTGTCTGACGAGACCGATGAGGTGTCTACATCCTTTTCTAGTTGAATTGCTCATTGTTGATTTCCACCGCCACGGTGCAATCTCCCATGATGTCGAGGCATCCTTCCGTACCCAAAACACCTGAAAGGGCGACAGAAGCAGACACCCTCCCAACCCCACACAACAACAAAAAAAAATGTAGGTTCAACCACTGCCCCCCAAGAGAAATGTGGGACTATTCAACACCAACCGTCAACAAAATCCACTCCCCACACATAGGAAAATTGGGGTTGGAATTCCTCAGCACAGGGCTTCAAAAGTTGTTTACAATGTCCCGTTCCCTTTTCTGCAAATTCCTTGGCATAATTCCACCAGTGTGTCGTGCTCTTTCTAGTAGTGCAATGACTCAGGGACCCTGAGAAACCAAGGATTTGCCTCAGGTGCCTAGTAATCACAAAACGCTAGTCACCCAAGCAAATTTTCCAATGCTCATGAACCAAAAGAGGATTATTCTCCAAAGCATGGCCAAGGTCTAGCTACCCTGACTCTTCTCCTATCAACTCCATTGCATCACACAAACTAACTGAGCCAACCAAAGTATCAATCGATTCCTTCTCCTTGGACATTCCAGGGTCCCAAGGGCCTTCCTGTGTTACCAGCACATGTCGCACTACGCATCAGTCTTTGGCTTCTCTCCCTCTCCCCCAAGGCCTAGACCTTGGCGAGGCATGTAGGAGCTCCAACACCCTTACCAAACTGCACAACTCTACCATCTCCCACCATGACCAAGTAATGCATAACCAGCTTCAGAGGCGGATTTTAATAACCTTCTTCGTTTGTGGGTAATAATCTTGCATGATGGCCCTTGCGGTCATTTCTCTTAAACTTGAGGATGGGACGCTCATGGAGGCTGGACAGGCTCCACCGAAGTCTCTCCCACCACTTGTCCCACAATTAAGGCACCCCCATTGGGCACATCTTGGCCTAACTTAAATTCCATCTAGTAATAGAAAAAAAATATTAATTACATTTATTGAGTTTTATTAGATTTATAGAAAAAAAAGGAAAATTTTATGAAAACAATTTAATTTATTTGGAGATTAATTTAGTATGAAAATTATTATTCAATGTCACAAAGTTATTGAATATACATCAACATAGATCCACTTTATCTTTGGATCTATCAAGTAGTGCAGAGAGTTGCAACTCCAAAGTGCTTGATAAACCCAAAGTTCTAGAGTTCTGGTGGATCTATGCTGGTTTAATTATTAATAATTAATAATTATATTATTTTTATTAATATAATTATTGTCTGGAGATCTTAAATGCTCAAATGTTTTAATTAATAATTATTGTGTGGAGATCTCATTTACAACCCAGTATAAAGGAGGTATGTGTAATGTAAGTATATATATATAAGCATAAAAAACCTTATATCTAAAATATAAAAAAACACTATAATAATAATAATAATAATAATACAATTAAAATGACAATAATTTTTTTAATTTTTTTCTCTTCAGTAAAATAATATTTTTTAAATTTTAATACAACTCAAATGCCTTGGATTTGGATTTCTTAGAGGTCAAGTTAGTCCTAAATATTGTTTCTCCGAGTACAAGTTAGACCAGCGAGAAGACTTAAATTAGTCACACCTCCACACAAGTGGTGACTCGATTTCCACTTGTGGGTGGTGTGCGGTATTGACCAAACTTTTCGTTTTCGTAATAGTATGGTTTACAAACTACGCCTATCACCAAACCTTAGCCAATTTTTCATCAAGTCTTTACTTTCTTCAATAATGTAGCAAAAATACATTCAATTATCTTTCAATAATTATACTTTGTAAAAAACAATAACACCAAGTATGCACATTCAATACGAGCGCACAACTCGAGTTGGTCAATACGATCGCCTGTCGCACATGGGCACACCCGATACAACTGTTTTGCACATCACTCCAACTCGTGGTCCTGAAATCCTCCACCACTCTCAATAAGGTTTTTTTCCTCTACAAATCCAACATCATATGTCACAAAGTGCCATTAGCTCCAACATCCAAAATTTCCATGTTACCTAACTCTGCTCTATCATCGCACAAACCTCCATCAAGGCTCATGAATCCATATACATGGGTACATCTCCTCAATCCATGATCATCAACCACATCTATCATAATCCTCCATGCTGCTTTAATCGTGGAATGTCCAACCCTCCAAATCGACCACATGCTATAACTACAACATATATCGTGGTGATCTGACCAGGTGTCATCATCATGTGAACTACTATTATGATACTCCAACACAACTCCAACATATCTATGCACATTATCGACCCCCATGAATTGAACTAGTTGGGTAGCTAATCTAACCATCGTGTCCAAACCATGAGAATGCACATCCTCATGCCTTCGTCAGTCATTTCTCCAACATACTGTCACATCCTCAACTCAATCAATAAATCTCCCATCTCCATCAAAATCTAAAGTAATCCATATCCAAGTTCATGAAGTTGTCCTCATCCCATCTTCAATATGTCATCCATCAAATCTATCAATGGGGAAAGTCTAACCTTGCCTCATCATCCATCTATGTGTTGCCCATGGTCATAGACCAGTCAGCCATCATGTCCATCAAAAGTGGCTAAGTCTCATTGACTCTACCCATGTCCAAGTGTACCTCACTAAGGCATCTCCATTGTTGCAACTCCATCCAACTCCAAAGTGTCATGTCTCTATCATGCCCATAAATTCACTCCCCACGAGCACACTCGATAATGTGTCCAAGGTATGCATCCCATACTACATCAAATCCAAGTCACATGTTGACCTCAACTACTCAATGAACTAGATACTTCAAGACCACTATAATATGAAGTACCCAATGGATGCAACTATCATCATGAACTCCTATGCATCATCTCCATACAATACTTCGACAAGCACACTTGACTTGGGCCAAAAATTCCATCACAAGTGTCATCTTCCCTCCTAATCATATGAATTTTCTCATAGGCTTCTCATATCCAACCATGGTCTTGTTTTCCAAATGTGAACAACATCCCATCAATCCATATACAAAATATCTCCATTTCGCACTAGAAAATTCATCCTGCTCAACATCCCTACCTTGACACTTCTCCTTGATGCCCATAAGTGACATCTCGTTAAGTGATCCTACATAATGTCCCTGCATAATGTTTTCCATGCGCCCAAGTCGATGTCCATGATTTTAGATGTCCATATGTCGACTTTAGTAGACCCAAAACAACTCTAGTCATCTCATCCTTTTCCATCATCTAGGTTAGTGCCCTCGGTCACTTATACCTTCATATGTCATCATGAGTCCTTCCTTCACTATTGTCTCCCCCACTAAAGGTCCACCAAGACTGCCTCTTGGTTTCAACCATGAATAATTCTATCCAAATATCACATCGGTGTGCCCTTCATCAATTATGTCCATGAGTCATGACGAGCACTTATCCAATTATCCATTTGGCTAAGCATGACTCATCCATCGCAAAGCTCATCATGTTCCACCCTTGTCATGGGAATTTGAATCTTCTCCCATGAGGTCACAAATTTCCCCAACAAGTTCTGCAGCAACCAATGCTCCTTTCTCCTCCAATGCATAAGGTCTCATCATAGTTTCCTAATGAATGAGTGTCCATCGTTTCAGAAAAGAAGCTCTCCCTTTTCTCATCCCTGTGTATCCTCAAAAATCTCCAATGAAACACAAGCCATAGTAATACTTACATCTTCACGAGGTCTCTCCAAGTGAGTGCCTCCCATCGTCAATGTTTGCAATGTGCACGATCCTAGTCCAACTTTTTCAAGTGTCATCACACCAAAAGTTCCTCCTATATTGTTGACACGTCTGCAACATCATCTTCCTCATATATCTCGACTTCTTCTTCCTCATTGAAATTTTCAACTTCATCCTTCTCTATTTCCGAACCAAGTCGAAGAAAATCTCCTTTAACATTCTCCTCCAAGACTTCAAGTTCAACTCAAATCCGTGGGTTCTCTTATTTCATATGCCTCAGCCTGTATAATGTTTGCAAGAGCTTCCCTTGGAATTCTTCCCAACTTTCCATGCCTTATTGTTTAGCTTCAGCTCTGACCATTGTCTTGCCCCTACTAATGTCGCACTGCGACCAACTATTATAATACCCAAGCTTCAATACCAACTGCAACCACATCCTTCGTATCTATGCTTCACTCCCTGAATACTTCAATGTAGCTCATCTTGCCCTAAACCAAGCTATGATATCATTTGTCACGCCCCCACACTAGTGGCAACTCGATTTCCACTTGCGGGAGGTGTGCAACATTAACCAACCTTTTCGTTTTCATACTACTACAGTTTATGGACTAGGCCTATCACCAAAACTTATCTAATTTTTCATCAAGTGTTTACTTTCTTAAATAATTCAATGGAAATAAATTTAATTATCTTTCAACAATTATACTTCATAAACAAAAATAACACCAAATATGCATATTCATGAAGGGAGGTGCAAATCTTGGTTAAGTCTACCCAATACTTATAAAATTCTAAAAATGTTTACAAGTACAAAATAATTTTACAAGATTGTGCACGATCTTCCCATACACCGTCACACAACTCTATCAATTCATCTCACATTAACCTTCCACGATCGTGCCTAGAGGAAAACCCAAATTCATGATTTTCAACACGCACAGTCGTTCTGCCCAACTGCACAACTCACTTGGTGCACGACTACACGACTCGCCTTACCCGACTGCAGGACTTTCCTTTGGGCATGACTACACGACTTGCCTTCTCAACTGCATGACTTGCCCTGGTGCGCGACAACACGACTCGCCCTGGTGCACGACTACACAACTCATCTGCTCGACTACATGACTCACTTGCCCAACTGCATGCATTAGAAGAAATTTGAGCCTAAAAGTGGCCTCCTAAGGAGAAATAATAAAATAATACTTAAAATAATAAAATAAGAGTTATGAATTTTGGAGGGAAAAGAAAAAAACTACTTTTTTAAATTATATTTTTGGCCTATATCCCTATATGTTTACTCAAATTTCAAGTGTAGACATGCGTTGGATGCAGAATTAAATTCCACATCCAATGAGTAACCATTTTTCATACTTTTGAGAAGACCCACATTGATTAAAATTGTATATACATTAAAAAAGCACGTTCAACATGCTTTTTTAATGTATCTTCAATTTTTATCAATGTGGGTCTTCTCAAAAGTATGAAAAGTGGGTACTTGTTGGATGTGGAATTTAATTCTGCATCTAACAAGTATATACACTTGAAATTTGAGTAAACCAATAGGAAGATAAGCCAAAAATATAATTTTAAAAAGTAGTTTTCGTCTTTTCCCTTCAAAATATTTACATGTACCTATTTTTAAATTTAAAGGATTTTGATTGGTTTACATACGATGACATGGAAATTACATGAAAATTTCATGGCACTTTTAGGCTGAAATTTCTTCTAATGACTCGCTTGCCTGACTGCACGACTTGGGATCACAACCCGCCCTTCTGTAGGACTCGAGTGCACGACCCGCCCATCTGCGTGACTTGGGTGCATGACTCGCCCATCTGCATGACTCGACCACGACCCGAACGTATAACCCGCCTGCAACTTGACTCACCCATCCTTTGCCTTTGTAGTTATTCCTCCTTATATCCCCTTAGTCGACCCTTCTATCCCTACGATATTATTCAGATAAAGTTCGTTGATAATCCTAAGTCCTCCACGCTTCATCGTTTTATATAGGTGTCATGGACCCAAATTCCTCCAAGAGTCATGACGGTTCGACCCTTTCAAGGGTCAACCCAACCATCAACACATGTCGGCCTGCATGTTGCCCATGCATTGAACCATCCACAATAATACATCCATCCATAGTTTAAGTGTTGCCTCTCGGGTCGGCTCATGCCACTTGCTTGCCCAAATCCGCACGAAGGTGTAACACGGCCATGTCGCTCGTCTCAAGAGCGTGCCCACCTAGAAACCCAACCTGGGTCTCCCACCTGGGCGCCCAACATGGACACACTCTCTCCCAACTCGCCAACCACCATGCCCACTATGAATTGCCAAGGGGCGGGCGCTTGCTAATACGGCATGCCCGCTATGCAAGCTCACCATCGTCGCACATCGTCGGATATCACACCAAGTCGTCGCACAACCTGATTTTGTCAATATGGGTGCCCATCGCACATGGGCGCACCCGCTACAACTTGGTCGCACATCACTCCAAATCGTGGGCCTGATACCCCACACTTTGCACCAGTTTCTGACTTCTCGGCCTCTCCCCCAAGGCTTAGACCTTGGTGAGGCATGCACGAGTTTCAACACCCTTACCACACTACACAACTCTACCATCTCCCACCATGACCAAGCAATGCATAACTAACTCCAGGGACAGGTTTTAGTAACCTTCTTCGTTCATGGGTGACAGTCTCACATGCTGGCCCTTGCTGTCATTTCTCTTCAACTTGAGGATGGGATGCGCATGGAGGCCAGATAGGCTCCACCATCGTCTCTCCCATAACTTGTCCTGCAATTAAGGCACCCCCATGAGGGACATCTTGGCATAACTTAAATTAAATCTCGTAATAAAAAAAAAATATTAATTATATTTACTGAGTTTTACTAGATTTATAGAAAAAAGGACAATTTTATGGAAAAAATTTAATTTATTTGAAGATTAATTTAGTATGAAAAATATTATTCAATGTCACAAAATTACTGAATATAAATCAACATAGATCCACTTTATCTTGGAATCTATCAAGTGCAGAGATTTGCAACTGTAAAGTCCTTGATAGATCCAGAGTTCCAAAGTTCGGGTGGATATATGCTTGTTTAATTTTTAATAATTAATAGTTATATTATTTGTATTTTATTTTTATGTAATTTAATGGAGTAAAAATGTTTTAATTAATAATTATTGAGTGGAGATCTACTTTACAACCTAGTTTAAAAGTGACATATGTAATGTAAATAATTTTTTTTATCAATATTTATGATGTCAAATATATATATATATATATATATATATATATATATATATATATATATATTATATTTAAAATCTAAAAAATATAATAATAATAAAATAAGATATTAATTTTAAATAGATTGATGTTAAAATAATTTTTAAAATAAAGTTATAATAATAATAAATAAAATTAAAATATTAATAATTTTTTTTTATTTTTTTTCAATAAAATAATATTTTTTAAATCTTAATGCAACTTAGATGCCGGGGTTCTTAGAGTACAAGTTAGTCCTAAATATTGTTTCTTCAAGTACAAATTAATCCTACACATAATAAACACCATAAAAGAAAATCCAAAAATAATATTTAAAATCATTAAATATAATTTACATTAGAAATTAAATTGCAATTAAAATGTATTTTAAAAAATCAATAATTTGGAGCTCAGTAATGGTGGTGAAATCTTGCCAAATTAGTCTTTTCTTACATCTCAAATGAGACCAGTTTGAACATATCACTTAAGACAACGCGATGAACTTCTGGAAGGGTTTTACGGGTCGAAACCCTAATCATGGTGGAAAGGACGAACATCGGATGCTCTGAAACCAGCCATAGGAAACATTTGCGTGAGGGAGCTCGACGTGACAGTCGTCCTAGGCTGTCAGAACCCTACAGACAACTGTGCATTTGGCAGACGGCCACACAGCGTATGGGATTTGACGGTTTTGCATACGGTTAAATCGAGTTAGGATGGTTGTTTCAGATTTCACAAACCCTAACCTACTTGCTAGACGACAGTGTGAGCATGAGAGTGTAGTGCAGGAGTGGGTTTTGTGCTATCGGAGGGATTTTTAAAGCACTAAAGAATAGGTCAAATATGGGTTTTGAACGAGATTTCGTGGATATCGATCCGATGCCGAAAGACCTGCTAACAGTTTGGGGACACGAGGTGTCGGTGAAAAATTTGGATCGTTATTTTCTAGCCATTAGAGATACAGACCAGAAGAACAAAGCTCATGATGAAGGCATCTAGGGTCTTTCGAACGGGGTTGCTCTCCTGGAAGAAAGCCTTAAGAGCACATTCAACTATGCGTGGAAGGAAGGGTTCGAACAAGGGTCGCTCTAGCCTTTGTCATTCCCTGAGAAGCTTGGAGGCGAACATCTTCAGACAAACTTGCAAAACCCTTCTCCACCAGGTATTTCTTCAATTCATTTTCTTTCAGGGGGGTTGGAAGATATAGTTCCCAGCTGTGGATTTCAGGGCTCTATTGGTCTTAAAGCTTTTATGGGAGAAAGCCACAGAGTTCTGGAGTGGGGTAGAGGAGCTTCTAGGGAAGCTCCAAGTGCACAAAGGAACCATCATCAGTGGCAGGGTATTAGCTTCCTCGAAAACTTCCTCCTCTCGCAGGGCAGTGAAGCAGCGAGTTTGGGGCTGGAGGTAGCAAAGGGTTTGGTTAGAAACCCTAGTGGGCTGAGACAGATAGTCCTAGGTCAGATAGGGGCCTTTCACTTTGTGCCTTCAGTAGAAGATCAATGAAGGTATTCTGGGTCTTTTCGAGGAGAAATTCAGGAAGAGAATCTAGGGACTACCAGACATCAAGTAGGACCTCTAGGAGCAGGAGGCTCTTCTAGGGAGGGTACGCATCACTCTAAGGAAGGACGACTCGGGTCGCCTGTTCTTAAAGTACCAGATGCGATCAAAAGGCCGCTGGAAGGTGAGGAAGGTGGAAGAAGTGGGGTTGCAGGAACAAAAAGGAAAAATACCAAGTTGATCAGGAGAAAGGAAGAGTGCCCATGATGTGTCTTTGGAGTAGACATACTCATTGACGAAGTTATGGAAGCGACGAAAACCATCGTAGTTGGCAGAGTCAGAGGTAGGAAATTCTATGCCAACTATATGATAGGGTGGATAGCCTTGGAATGGACGGATGCCCCAGGAAGCCCCACTGATATACAAACCCTAGCCTGGGGGTGATTTATGATTAATTTTGTGAAGAAGGAACACTTGGATTGGGTTTTATAAAGGAACTAGAATTTCGAGAAGAGGCCTGTCTTGTTCAGGAAATGGACACCGATCTTTGACACCCAAAGGGAAAAAAATGAAGAATCTCTGGTTTGGGTAAATCTCCCTAGACTTCCAATACCCTTTTGGATGGACTCAACTTTCCGTTCAATCGGGAACACTTTGGGTCCATTCCTTGAAGTAGATCTATCATTCCAGCAGACCAAGGATCTGAGTGTGGCCAAAATTTTAGTAAATCTAAATCCCAAAGAAGGATTAGCAGAGGAAATGTGCCTTAAGTACAAGGATTATGAATATACACAAACTCTGGACTATGAACACATGCCTTTTTGATGCCATCGTTTCCATAAGTATGGTCATCTAGTAAAGGACTGCCCGCTTGGGCACCGTAGAATAAGGAAGCAGAAAATATTAAACCGAGGGCCCCTGAGATCCTCGGCTGCATGAGAGATCAGGGCATCAGAGGGGGAGATGATGGAAGGGGTTGATGGTCCAGATGCCAACATGGTTGGAAAAACTCCTTCTGAACAACTAGCAGAACAATCCAACCCTCTAGCTATGGAACATGAACAAGAGCGACCTCCAGCATCTGATCCTCCTATCGAATTTAAAACTGCCACAACTTCTCTAGAGGGTATGACTCTGGTCTCTTCTCCTTCCCTTTTCCCCTCTTTATGTACTTTTGTTTTTGCTTATACAAATCCTGGTCCTTCCAGGCCCCCACAAATGCAATATTTTCAAATGCATGATGTCACAGAGTCCTTTGATAGTATCATAACATCAATCCCAACTCCCCAGTTGGATCCCTTCCCAGAGGCTGAGATAGGATCGCCCCCTCCTTTGCCATGTATCCCTGAAAAGCCTCCTTATAACTTAAGATCCCTGATGAAGAAACCTTGGAAAGAGGAGGCTATAGGAGGCTTGGAGTCTAACCCTATTTCGATTGGTCCTAGAATGATGCGGGGTAGGAAATCAAACCTTTCCAAGGCACAAGTCAAGGCTAAAATCGATATTACATATGGGAAGCAACGTTCCATTTCTGGGGTTCTTAGAGCATCGCAGATCACCACCCTGGGTTACCGATGATCATTCTCTCTTACAACTGTAGGGGTTTAGCTAGTCAACCCAAAAAACTAGCATTGAGGGAGTTGATGAAGTCCTATGACCCAAATGTCCTTATGCTTCAAGAAACCTTGGGTTTAGGGGATGAAGTGATTGGCACTCTATCAAGGATGTTCCCGGGATGGGTTTTCCAGGCATTGGACGCCCACAGAAGATCTGGGGGCTTGGCGTTGGGCATTAAATCTGGGAAGTTGAAGGAAATATCTTCATGGGGCTTTGAAAGTTCCCTGGCCATGGAATTCTACTAAAATGAGCTCTGTCACCCAATCCTTTTGTTAATTTTTTATGGACTATGCTTGGATAGGGTGCAGTATTGGAACAACCCTTTTTCCAAAACATGCATGGATAATTAAAATCTTATTATGGGAGGAGACCTAAATTTCTCCCTGGGGATATCTGAATCTTGGGGTCCCTCAGCTCGTGCAGATCCTCTTACGGATTGTTTTATCAATAAGCTGGCCTCCTCACATCTGGTGAATGCAAACTTGATCAAACCTAGACCCACATGGAGGAACAAAAGAATGGGGGAGGATAGGGTGGCAAAGAAGCTGGATCGTTTTCTTCTTAACGAAGTGCTGGTGGCCAAATCCTTTGTTTTTAGGCATTGGGTTGGGGAAGGAGGCTTATCCTATCACCTGCCCATTCTTCTAGAGATCAAAGGCCCTCACAAGAAGCCAGGGGCTCCCTTCAAGTTTAACTCCTCACAGCTTAAAGATGAATCCTTCACCTTTTTGTTCCATGCAACATGGAGGAAAGATAAGCCAAGGGAACCTAGCAATATGAGCTGGCATTTTATGGAGAATCTAAAGAAAAATGAAAAAATCCACCCTGGAATGGGCAAAGTCCAAAAAGCTAAAGGAGGAGGATGAACTAGGGAATATAAATGAAGAGATAGACTTTCTTGAAAGCTCGGAGGGGGTTGGATATGCCTCCATTGAATCAAGGGAAAAAATAAGGATACTTGAAGCATCAAGGAAGAAAATTTTAATGGAAAGAGAGGAAAGTTGGCACCTGAAAAGTAGGGCTATTTGGCTATTAGCCAGAGATGACAATACAATTTTTTTCCAGAATTACACCAAAGGAAGGAAAAATATAAACACAATTTGGGGAATGCAGACGGAGGAAGGAGTTATGGCTTGATATTTTGAAGATTTATCCTCCCTTAGAATGAAACACTTCAAATATTTGTTTAGAGCCTCTGTAGAGGCATCCATTGCTGAAGTTATCAGGGTAGCTCAGTTCTTCCCCATATACATTGACGATGAAGGAAATGACAATATAATGGAGCCTGTCACAAAGGAGGAAGTGAAAGGTATTCTCAAGTCAATGCAGAAAGATAAGAGTCCAGGGCTAGATGGTTTGATGGTGGAATTCTTCCAACGCTTTTTTGAATTCTTGGGTGATGACCTGCTTGAGGTGGTGGAAGAGTTGGGAAGATCAAGAACCATATATTAGCCCTTCAACGCTACTTTTCTTGCCCTCATTCACAAAAATGATCAACCAGAGTCTTTTGATGATTTTAGGACAATCTCTTTATGTTCATGCATTTATTAAATCATTGCAGAAGTGATAGCTACCCGCCTAAAGCCTTTTCTCTCTCGAAGTATCTCCTTGGAACAATTCGGCTTTCCAGATGGAAGGAAAATCCATGAGGCTATGGGGGTGGCCCAAGAAACTCATCACAGTGTAAAAAGAAGTAAAAAAAAGGAGCCATTGTTAAAATAGACCTCTCCAAGGCATATGAAATAATTAGTTGGATGTATCTCCGGATTCTCCTGACCCGTCTCAGCTTCAGGAATGATTTCATAAATTGGGTGATGGGGTGCATCTCTTTTACTAGTATTTCCATTTTGATCAATGGGGCTGCTTCAAATTTTTTCAATGTACAAAGAGGCCTTTTTTAGGGATGCCCTGTCTCTCCCCTTCTATTCCTTTTGGTTGCAGAAGGAATCAACCTGATGATTCATGAAGCAAAAGGAAGGGGGGAACTGAAAGGCATTAAGGTGGCTGTCAACCTATTTGTCACTCATTTTCTATTTATAGATGATATTCTCCTGTTCAACAATGGTAGCTTGGAAGATTGTCGTCGATTAAAGGAGGTGTTGGATATTTTCCTAAAGGCTACAGGCTTAAGTATAAATAGTCAGAAATCCACAATTACAACGGCATGCCTTTCCAGAGCTTAAGTGGGCAAAATCTAGGAAGTGTTAAAGTTTGAAGTAAAGACCCTGTAGGACTCGTTCAAATACTTAGGTTTCCATCTAAATATGGAATCTTATCGTTTCTAGGACTGGCACTGGCTAATTGCAAATATTGAGGCAAGGATGAAACACTAGAGTTTCAAATGGATATCTCGAGCAGGGAGACTACTGTTGATTAAATATGTAGCCATGGCCATTTTGGTGTATTGGGCTGCCCTCTCTTGGGTACCAAAAATTATTCTCTCTTTAATTAATAAAGTTTGCAGTAGGTTCTTATGGGCAGGTTCTAAGGTGGAGCATGTGATGCCTTGGGTGGCATGGGAGAAAATAGTGCGTCTGAAAGCTTGGGGAGGATGGGGAATCAAGGAGCTCCCCTCCTTCACGACTTCTCTGGTCGCAAAATTGGGTTGGAGACTCATCACCCTAGAAAATCTCTAAACGACTGTCATCAAAAGGAAATACATTAACCCCATGCCAATTCATGAATGGTTGTGCATGCCAAATAAGAAATTAAAGAATGCATCAATTGTATGGAAAGCTGTATTAGCTTCGATCAAGATAATTGAACAGGGTCTAGCCTGGCATGTTGGGGATGGTGCATAGGTAAGACTGGGTCGTGACCCATGGGTGGGCTGCTTTGGGAGGTATGCACTATCCAGAGAACTAATAAAACAATTGGAACAAAGGGGATTCAGAACCCTGAGCCATATTTCCTTGCAAGATCAGTCAAACATGTGGAGGCAAGCATGGATGACAGGGGAAGCCCTCCAACTCAAATAAATGTGGCTAGAAGAGTGGCAGGGTTTCATTAATGACCTTCAAAGTTCAAATATTAGAATCCAGGAGAATCCGGATGAGCTCAGATGGGTACATGCTCCATTGGGTCTGTACTCCCCAAAATTTGGGTACAAATGGCTAATGGCTCAGAAAGGATGGGGGGAGCCGGCGTGTTGGTTCAAATCTTTGTGGGAGTTAAAGGGACCGACAAAAACTAAATTTTTCTTCTGGTGCATTATTCAGAACAAAGTTCCCTCCTAGGACTTTCTTCAACGTAGGGGAAAGATTGGCCTTGGTTGGTGCTCTCTATGCAAGTCTAGCCTTGACTCTGTTCCCCATCTCTTCCTTACATGCCCTTTTAATATTAGGCTTTGGACCAAAACCCTGAGGCTACTTAAATTTACACAAAAATAGGAAGGAAGTAATGTGCCGAAGGCGTGGTAGAGATGGTGGCAGGCTTCTCCAAATTACAGGGTACGGAACCTTCCTCTGGTAGTTTCTTGGGGAACTTGGATAGCAAGAAACTGTGTCATCTTCCAAGACACTCTCTTTCCAGTCAACCTATTAGCGGTGGAAGGAGTATCCATATTTGAATGTATTCCAATTCCGTCTCAAACCCAACAAGTCAGAGTCATTCAACAAGAGAACATTAGTGGCGATATTCCTTGGGCATATTTCGATGGGGCATCAGACCCTCCTAATAGATGTGGAGTTGTACTTTCCATTCATGAACCATCAAGGAAAATACTCAAAGCGTTGGTCGGCCTTCGTCAGGGGACAAATAACTTCGCATAATTAAAAGCTATTCACCTACTGTTATGTTCTCTCATCCCTTGTGATGAGAGATGTCGAGGATTTTTGGGACTCTATGAACATCATAAAGTGGTTTAATGGTTCACAGAGATGTCTAAATTATATTTTGTCTCCCTTACTAGATCAAATGATACATATAAAATCCTTTTTTAACCAGATTACTGCTTGTCACATTTACAGGGAATAGAACAGTGAAGCAGACCTCCTTTCTAAGGAGGGTGTTCACCAAGATATGGGGCACTGGGTAGCTTTTGAGGTTGATGGAGGACTGTTCCGATCTATCAAACAACCTCCCTTCGCTCGATAGTTTCCAGCTGCTCTTATTTTTCTTTTTTCAACTATCTCACATTAGCATGAAACTACTCAAAGCTATTGAAAATTTTAGACTTATTGTTTATATTTCCTTTAGCACTGAACATATACTAAATTTCCATGTCTCTGTTTCGGATTTTTTTCCTCTATGAGGAGATCCGGGAGACAATTATTTCTTTTTTAGACATTATGCGATAAAAAGCTTGAAAAACTGGATCGGTGTTTACCACCTACTTTTTTTTTTTGATGCAAACAAATAGACACTGTCTATTTTCCTCCCTGTTCGGACGTACACTTTCCTAACTTTAGGGAAGCTCGGGGGCTGAAAAGAGACGTCACAATTTATCATTTTGATAGGGTTGGGAGGATAGATGCATCTTTCTCCTCATCAGCCGCAACTCCATTTTTTCCTTTATTTCAAAAAAGGGAAAAATGCAGTTCCTTGAATGCTACATTCATATACTATGTAACTTTCTATAACTTAATAGATGGTTCGATTTTTTCTTTGGAAAAAAAATCAATAATTAAAAATAAAAAAATATATAAAAAAATAATTTATTCTAAATAATTTTTATATATTATTAATTTTTTTAAATTGTAGTGGTCTATTATAAGTTTTTGTTTTTTAGTATATATTTCGAAATTTTAAGTTCTAAGTAATGGATTTATTAGGCCACTAAATCTATTATTTTAAACAACTAAACTTTACAATTTAATTGGAAATTGTATTGCTAGATTTCAACTAAAATGATAAAAACATCTATTAGTTAAACTACTAGTTTTCTCTAAGTAATTTTGGGGGTTTAAATACCTTTGAATAGCCACTACTCAAATAAAATATTAAACATGTTAATAATCTCAAAATTCACATTATCTAACAAACAAAAATAATAATTGATTAACATTAAATTAATTTTTTCTAAATAAGAATTTTGAAGAATTCAAAACTCTAACATAGTTTATTTTTAACCAAATTCAATATTATAAATTTGTTTTTGTTTTATTTTTATAAATTAACTAAATGTTTTAAATTAGTCAAATCAAAACTGTAAGTCAATTTATTTTTGAAAAAAATAATTTAAATTTATTTTTATTTTATTTTAAATATTTTTTATTAATATTTTTAAATTGATATTTAAAATATTAAAATTATTGTAGAATTTATTTGATTCATTTATATTTATAATTAAATTTGTGTTTACCAATTTAAAATTATTGATGTTTTCGATACAAAATACCTTAAACCCTATCACCCAGTGTTACACTCCAATGAATATTAATTTTAAATTATTATAAATTTAATTTAAATATAATATAATTATAACTTTAATTTTAAATTATTGTAAATTTTAATTTTAATATAATATAATTATAACCTTAGTTTTAAATTATTGTAAATTTTAACTTTAGTATAATATAAATTATAATTAATACATAAATAAGAGAGAGTATCCGATGGCCATTTCATCAATTCATTTAAATACATAAATAAGAGAGCATCCGATAGCCACTGCATCAATTAATTTAAAAAATGGGAGAGTATCCTATCGCCCATTAACTTTAATTTTAATATAATATAATTATAATTAATACATAAATAAGAGAGAGTATCCGATGACCATTGCATCAATTCATTTAAATACATAAATAAGAGAGTATCCGATAGGCATTGCATCAATTCATTTAAAAAATAAGAGAGTATTGATAGCCCATTGCTCCAATGGACTTTAATTTTAAATTATGATAATTTTAAATTATAATTATAATTATAATGCGTATATAAATATATAATATAAGTTTATTATTTTATTTAAAAAATAGAATAAGATTTTTATTTTTCGCAGTTAATTTGTAAAAGTTTTGGGAGTTTTTTTAATGTATATTTTTTTATTATTTATAATTTTTTTGGGAAATTATATAGGAAATTATAGAGCCTATGCGTTTGGAACTACCAAGTGTAATTCATGATAATTATATTTTTCTATTAAATTTGTTGGAATTACAAGCTTGAAGTGTAATCTATGTAAAATTGAGTATCCCAAATGGTTTTTAGGGCGCTGAATCAATTTATACATTCATAAACACATTTTAAACAACACAAATTTACAATATAACTAAAAATTGTTTGGTCACATTTAAACAAATAAACTACAAAACATAGAATAGTTAGACATCCCTTAGTAAAAGTCAAATAATAAAATAAACCTATCATATTTTAAAAATAAATTATATAAAATTAATATTAAACTATGGTAAGTTGAAAGTGATATATATATATATATATTAAAAGTTTTATTTTTAGATTCTTTCAATGTAATTTATGAGAAATTAGTAATTCTTAAAAGTAATTTACATTAAGTTTGAAATTAAATTAATTAATTTCACTTTAATTATGTTTATTCTTGGAATACTTTTTTTTAAAGATAATTTATATGTTTCATTAGTAGAATTGAAAATTACATTCCGTATATGTATAAAGGTGCATTTAAAATGGAAACACCCATTCTTCTACAAAACAAAAATAGGAGATATGTTTGGATCTTTTCATAGTACTATCTGGTAATATCACCATTAAAATAAATACATATTCAAAATAAAAGGCTTACTATCATCCAGAAAGTTTCTCAGAAGAGAACTAAAGTCAAAATATAGATACATCAACAAAATATGATCAGATATCCAACAGAAAGCCTTCTATAAAAGGCTAATGGTAGTACTCATAGTGTGTGTATCTAGTCTATTCCATGATCTTCCATGAGCCCTGGTTTTTTTCTGCACCCGCCTTGGAAAGGGCATCAAAGGTAGTATTCCTCTCAACATGAAATTTGATCAAAGCCCTTCTTTAAATCCATGATCTCATCCAAAATGGGGATCACTGTGTGCATTGACATATGCTGACCTCATTAAACCAATTAATAACAACCATAGAGTCCTCGAAAATATGAAGTTGCATGCAACCCTTTTCCGTAGAAAAAAGAAGCAAAAGGTTTAGACTGTATAATTCAGCGTAATTATTGGTACCCTTTCCAAGCCCACTTTGATGTTTAAATAAATTATTTTTTTTGATATATAAAATCACACCTCCCTTGAAATTTCCCTCAACAAGGGAAGCGCCATCAAAGTATACCCATGGATGGGCATGATCCACTATTTGAGGCATGATATTATGTGGCCTGTGATCTAATACTTGAGCTTATACCTTTTCAACGACTGTTGATTTGGATTGAAAGATGGAATTTTTTTGAGCAATCCAAATACCCCATCTTATGATAGGAGGAATATTTTTGAGTTTTTTTGGGGGATGCTTATTCCCACCAAATTTTCCAAGCTTCTTTACGAGAGATACCTTGCCACATATAATTTAAAAATAATTATTGACACACAATATTCCATACAACAGTGGAAGTGGGGAATACCAAAAAAAGGTGTTCCATTTTTCCCCCTAAACATTTACATAATTTACATTAGTTGGTTCCAAAAAAGCATCTCTTTTTTAAGTTTTCACTTATGGGCATCTTGTTTTCTAAAATGCACCGTAGAAAGAGTTTGTATTTTTCTGGGAAACTTAACTTCCGTATCTTCTTCCACCACTAGGCTAAAGCTTCTAACTCTCTATTCACATTGATGTAAAAGTATCCCATTTTTTGTTTGTATTTCCCATGAGTAGAGTGTACCCCAATCAAAGTGAAAACCTTGTCCCTCATTATGACATGTGAAGTGTTAAGAGGATTTGTATAGATATGCCACTATATATACCAAACTTCCAGTAAATTGAATTGAATTGCATCAACCCATCCCTATACCCATATAGTTGATCTATCTGGATCAACCACCTAGTTCAGGATGGACCTCCCATGAGAATTAATAAATTCAACAAACTCCTTTGTAAGAAGATAGTTTCTCCACATCTCCACATTCATATTCTAACTTTTTCACCAGAGCTGATATTCCATGCCAATCCCTTCTGTATCACACTGAAAGAGGTTAATACAACATTCTTGATCACAAAAACATTTTTCTTGTGCTTGTTTAGGAGCCTAATCCATTCCTTAATAGAAATAGAAAAAAAAATACTTTTTGCACACTACTTTTGTCCATAGCTTTTCGGCTGATAATAATCACTATCCTACTTTCGTTTCCAAAGCCTTAGAAAGATAAAACAAGTTTTTTCATACCCCCTCCTCCCCATTTCTTGGGAAAAGTGATTTTGTCCTATTTTAATTACCCCCTGTTTTCAACATGAAATAAAGCAGAGGATGACCCATTTATGATCATTGCAAAAGAAAAAAAAATAATACAACACATGAACCAATTTATGAAGCTTGCCTCAAATCCCAAATGAGCCATGAGCAATCTTATGTAGATTGAGTTGACCCTATCAAATGCATTTGACAGATCTATTTTAAGAAATTTTCCTTTTAATTTATTTTTATTTATACTATGAAGACCCTCCTGAGCAACCCCTATATCCTCATGAATCTTCCCGCCTTCCAGAAATGCAAATTTCTCCTTTGCGATATTTTGAGACATAATTGACTTCAATCTAGTTGCAATGTTTTTATACATACTGTTACGTAAAGAGATTATTTTGAATTCATCAAAAGACTCCAGGAATCATTCTTAGGAATAAGGGAAATGGAGGTAGAGTTTAAAGAATCATACATTTTCCTAGATTGTTTATATTCTTCAACCATAGTTAATTGATCTTACCCTAATAAATTCGAAAAATTTGGAGAAAAATTCAATCGACCATCCATTAGGATCTGGGATTTTGTCTCGTTGAAATTTATGCAGAACCCTTTGAAGATCTTCCTTAGATACTGACTCCGTAAGAGAATTATTTACTTCATCGTTTTTTTACCTGGGAAAATTTTGAGCCAACACTACAACTTCAGATAAGGACACTTCCTAAGGGGCCTTGAAATATTGCAAAATTGATTATTCCCTAGTCTCATCGGGTCTTCAAAGTTTATGGCTCTTCTCCCATTTTGATCATCCAAACCCCATATAGTATTTATGGCTCAACATCTCTTAGTGAATTGCTAGAAAAAAATCGTATTTATATCCCCACATTTGAGTCAATTCACTTACTCTTTAACCTCCAACTTTCCTCCTTTTCTTCCAACAATCTTTTCCTAATGGACTCTAGTTGAACGAACCTTTGTTTAGAATCCTCCGATAGAAAACCACCTCCTTCTAGGTATTTTAGTTGCTAAAACTCTTATTTTAATTTTTTAAGAGCATGATCATCCCTTTGTTTTTTAGAGACAGACCATTCCATAGTGGCCTTGTTAACCCTTTTTAGGTTGGTTGCAAACTTGTCCAAATAAAATCCTTCATTATCACGATTGAAAGGGATCCAATGTTTCATAATGATATTTCAAAAATATTCTTCCTTTATCCAAACTGAGTTGAATTTGAAAAGGGCCCTCAAATTGTTGTATCCACCTTTTATTTCAAGAAAAATAGGGTGATGGTTAGACTGGCCCCCCCACACCCACCAATTGACAAAAGCGAGGGATTATTTCCATCAAATTTTAATCTAATAGAAAATAAGATATCCTCATAGAAATCATCACATTTATAGTCCTCTAATTCCTCTAGGTAGGTTTGTACTTGACAAGGTCCACATCACATAATTTGTGAGACTCCAGAAGATGAATAAAAATTCAGAGAGGGGATCAGGGCAAGCATGAGGACCCCAAATTTCTGAAGCACCCATCAAGAAATTAAAATCTCCCCCACTGCCAGATTTACATCATTCATAAAGTATCAAGCCATAAGAATTTCCTATAAGGCCATTTTGTCTTGACATGAATCGTAGATATTAACAACCTTCAACTCCATCCCCAATTCAATGGCATAAATATCAACCCCCAAAACCTTGTTAGTTCCCCATGAACCGAGAGGTTTAATGGTTATTTGGTTCAAACTAATCACTAAACCTTCTAATATTCATTTTCCATTAGCAAATACAAAAAACTTCCCTAGATCCAAATAATCCAAAACTCTTTCAATCACCTCACTATTTCCTGAAGTTTCCTAGAGGAGGATGGAAACAATGGGCCTAAATTGCATCAAACTTTACAGAGAGAGTCTTTTAGAGGGGATATCCAAAAATTATTAGTTAAAATAAAGGAATATCATTGAGGAACCATGATTGGGGTCTGCGCTGCTCTAAGTTCCCCAACAATGGATTTTTGTCTACTATTTTCCACATCCTTATTGGCTTTCAATTTTTCCTGAGAAATATAGGATTGTTTTCCCTGAGGATTCATAACTACATTTTATGTGGAAGAGGAACCCAAACCCCCCAAGGCCTCTACATGATCCTTGTTTATGACCTTATATCTAAGATTTTAATGGGGTCAAGAGTCAGAGGATGTCGACTGAATCCTTGAAGGGGATGGGATGGGGGCAGGGAAGATTATAGGGGAAAACGGAGGGAACATGGAACTGAGCCCATACAAAACCTAAAATAAACATTGCAAGACAAAGGAACAGATTGTGTAGAGATGGAAGATCCCATAACAAGAGAATCAAAAGAGTTTATAAGATTTGATACAAGTAAGGAAATTGAGTTAGTACCCGACATAAGAAAGCCAAAAGAGGAAGGAAATTCCTCTCTAGGATCCTACTCAGGAAATTATTGCTTGAAGTTCCTCGACCTTATATATTTTTCCATCAGTGTAGCATCACGCATGTTATGCTATTTCTCTAGTGGAGACTTTTTTTGACTTGGTCCTCAAAGGGATTCCTCCTTATTTCTCCCATCATTCTCATCTCTTTGATTTTTTCTACCTATCCTTTTGGTAAGGGGAAGAGGACAATCCCTTAAAACATTTCCAACCATATGGCATCTATGACACCTAAAGGGGATTCCCTCAAAGTCAAGGATCTATATGTGAGTGTAGCCCTAGTAGGTTATATTTAAATTGACTATCAAACCCTCACGAGAGTCTAAATTTAGCATAATTTTGGCAATAAAAATTCTACCACTAACTTCATATGACTTGTTGACATCCACATAGGAACCCAACTTATCGCCAATGATTATGAAAATTTCTTCTGACAAAAAATGTGGAGGAAATTCAGGAAGTCGAACCCAAATTGGAATGTAACCTAAATTTTCTCGATTATCATTGAAGAGGGGGTCTCATACCTTCATTAGAACTATATTCGAGTCAATGCTTCATGTTTTCACCAAAACCCAGCTAACTTCTTTCGAATTATTCAATTTTAACATGAACCACCCTCTGGTGAGGTTTTTACCACAAGCAAGTGGATGAGATCCTTTCCCCATTCAAACCCAATCCAGTCATAATCCTTTCTACTTAGAATTTCCTTCCATGAGCTCAGCCTACTATCACCCATTTTGAGGTCTCCATGACTATAACAACCCCTGGTTGATTTTCCATGTAAATAATATAAGACCAATGTCATGGGACACATATTCCAAGTTGAATGGTGGGAAAAATATTATAGTGGGCATCACTTGCGGTTTAATAATGGCTATGGAAATTGGAAAAGTAATTGGAAAAGTAAAGAGGAAATAAATGGAATTCAATTATGAAAATAGAGGAAACTAGGAGAAAAGGAAGGTGAAGAGACACAAGTTTCCATGCAAAGGAAATTAAATGAAAAATGAAGGAAAATGAAGAAAAAGGAGACATAAATGATAAAAAGGCATCATAGAATCAGTTGTTAGCTTTTGGCTCAACTTTTGCTCAAATTTTGGCCATTACAAATTTTTGGACAGTTTTGGACTGAGATCTTGTTCATTCTCTCATACAATCTTGCACACTTAGAGTATTCTTCAAGCACTCTGGCATTCACTTGAATTTGGAAGAATAAAATAAGAAAGAAAGAGCAAGCAAAGGAAATAAAGGAAGCAAAAGGAAACAATTGGATCAACAACTAAAACATACTTAATTTTCACGTAACAGGTTACATGTGTGATATCCTTGATTTTTTTTGGATGCATTGTATATGAATGTGGTTCCTTGGTTATTTGTTGTCATTACCATGGAGATTTTCCTAAATTTATAGTGGTTTCGGCCTTGACTTGCCATTTCCTAGATACCCCTGGTGTATTTGGTTCCCCATTTGGAATTTTATGATTGGTTCTCAAGTTTCCTATGGTTTTGGGTTGGAACAAATTATTTGGAGCCTTGGAAAAACTTATGTTCCCTAAAGGATGTGGGTTTATATTGGAGGTCTTTGGATCCCTATAACAACTTGGGTTCCTTGGAGGATGTGGGTTGAGTTACTAGTTCTTGGAGCCTTGGACAACTTGGGTAGAGACCAATATGGTAGATGTTATTGATTTCTGGATTATATAGGTGAGATTACTATGCTTGAGGGTTGAGGTGGTTTTTCCTATGGAATCCATAGTTGGTTTTATTTTTCTTTAACCCTTATGATCCTACACTCATGCTTGTAATATGGTGCGAGGATGATTGGTTGGAA
Organism: Pinus albicaulis; assembly: GCA_034641835.2. Taxonomy (NCBI): domain Eukaryota; kingdom Viridiplantae; phylum Streptophyta; class Pinopsida; order Pinales; family Pinaceae; genus Pinus; species Pinus albicaulis. The sequence continues at coordinate 333,798,757 of CM076569.1, forward strand.
GAGAGAGTTGGTACAACCCAATCTATGGTCAGGTGGTACATGAAAGTCTGTAACTTGGTTGGAATTTTCATATATTAATACGAGCTATTTTCCTATTGCTATATATGAGAATTTGTACTAGTTATTATTATGATCTTATGAATGATTTGTCATAGTTTTTATTCTAGTTATATGTTGGTTATATGCATGGTTTTATGAGGTGCTCTTACTAGATGGTTGATGAATGCATGAGCTAACAAGTGTTATTGCAACTAGATAGAGAGGGAGTATAACCTTCTTGGTGATTCTCAGATGAAGTTCATAAGTTTATGATAAGATATGCATTCATGACTTATAACTTACATGTTTACTATATGTTTGAAGAAATTTCTATCATGTATTAGACATGTCTGGGTCAAGATCTTCTTGAAGATTTGATTATTTAGAATTCTTATCATCATTTTCATGATTCTGGAAAGTTGCAGGAAGTTCTGGGTAGTGGTATGGAGGCTATCCTAAAACAATGGCATAGATTTTGTGACCGCATGCACTAAACAAGGAAATTGGGTCTTAACCTTATGGAGACAGGCTTGCGGGTGCAGTTATAGCCTTCCAACTGCATGCAGGAAGTGTTATGGGTGCGGTTGTGGTATAAACCTAGTGAAAAAAGAGTTCCAACACAGGGATTGATCACCAGGGGTGGTTGGTAGGCTTCTGAGTGATCTTTAGTCTATAAGGGATGTCAGTTTACTTCTAGTTTGTAGGCCCCACTTCCATAACTATAACTTGGAGGTCGGGTCATATCATAGTGACACTCAACTCATGTTTACCTTGGAGAGCTTGTTAAAGTGGGTAAATATGTGAGTGGGCGTTACAGAGTGGTATCAGATCTTCCAGGTTCAAACACTTGGACTGGATGGGCTAAATGTGATTTTTATGAATGCATGCTAATTGCATGTGTCTACTATGCATGCATTGTGATAGTTATGGTTATCATATGGTAGAAATCTATAAATTTCCCTAATATAAGGAGAGAAATCCCAGAGGTAACCACATACCACTTGTAGGTTAAGGTCCAGTCCCCCGAACCTTGAAGAGGGCTCTCTTGCTAGATCAAATATCACTCAAAGACCGATAAGATATGGATTTTAGACTGGTTATTAAGCTTAGAAGGTAGATGACATAAGATTTAATGAAAATTGTTGGGAGAGAGGGCCAATGAAGTATAAGATCATAGAACATCATGGAATGCATGAGCTATCTAGAAAACATAGGCAAGTTAGACACATATTCCAAGTCAATTATCAATTTTTGTATAGTGAAGAACGAGGGAAACATAAAAATATCCAGTCAAAAGAAACAAAGCATATGATAATGAATTATGATACATAACTAATGACCAAATATTCAGAAGAACCATGATAGAGAAATGAATAATTCCATCATGTATGAGATCCACAATTATCTTGAGTATCTAAGGATGAATTCAAGACAAAATATTTAGAAAAGGATATCCGATTAACATACGTAAAACACAAACTTGAAATAACAAACCATGGGAATCTCTGGAAATAGAGACGCAGGCCTGCTCTGAGTTTTTTATTAAAATATTTACACACACACAAGGCCTGTTTAGATTCCAACCAACCAACCCCTTCTACATTGTATTTCTTGATCTTAAATAAACTTACATCATAAAGATATTCCATGACCAGATTCAATTTATGAGCTATCCATTTAGAATGGATCGAAACACATAAAATTAAACCCATTTTTTTATTATAAAAAATTAGACAAAACAATTCTAAATAGTAACTCTGTCTTTTAGGAAAAACACAAAAAAAACTTTATTTCTATCTATTCCTCTTATCTAAATGACAACCTTACCTCAGAAAATACTATCTTGACATCGAAACTTCTGACTCAAAATAGAAAAAGAAACAACAACTCCATGTGCGTCGCACAACATATCATGTTTCCATGCTTCTCTATGAGTTCGAGGACAACTTGGATAACGACTAGGCACTGAGTATACCTCTTAGTAGGAAATGGACCATTCCAAACATTCTCTGACACTTGGCATCCCCAAAATAATCCATTCCACCTGTGTGTAGCATATGTGCAACACCTGTACAGTGGTCCTGTGTTTTGGGAATACCTCCCAAACGGTAAATCCAATTAAGTTGAAATTTTTACATCATGTTAATATCATCATGTTAGTCCTCTAAACAAAAGTTTAGCCAAATCCGATTCATGGATCTCAAGAAAATCCAAAACTGGATGTAGGTTACAATAGCTTGTTTCTTGAAAACCATGAAGGTTTTTGAGGTGAAATTAAATAGGTTTGCTCATCTCACCCCCATACATCTGTTGTAAAATTTTAATTACAAATGGGTATAGGGTTTATGAGATATAGATAAAGTATGGTGACTGTGTGAACGTGCAACACTGAATTTATGGAAAAATAGGCTTGAAAGATGCATTCAAATATCCTGATCTATGACATCTGTGCAGAAACTGAAGGATATTATTGTGCTTTGGTCCATGCTTGAGAAAATCCAATTTTAGTTTTTCAAAATTCACCTCCATGTGATCAGAAACATTGTTTCAAAATGATGAATAAAACAGAGTATTTTGCACAACAATTTAAAAGCAGTGAATTAACACAACTCAATTGACCACAAATTATGCTTAAAAGTAGAGATTAGGATTAGGAACAAAGAATCCTACCTCAAAATTAGGTGAAGGAAAATTTTGACCTGTGTTGATGTTTTGCAGGGTGCTGGAGGATCTTTTTGCAGCAGTTGCGCAACACTGTGTAGCGAAAAATATGGGTAGCACTGTTGTGCATCCGATTTTCCACAATGAGTGCAACCTTGTTTCTAACAAAACTTTAGCTGGGAATCGATCTGTGCTCTTCTAAATTGATGGCATATTAGTGCAGATGTAGCATGAATGTACAGTGCATGAGATTAAGGGGGCATAACCATTTTAATTACCCCTTGCCTTGTAGCACAATGATTTGAAATGATTACTTAGAGCACTCCATTTGATTTGATATGATTATAACAGTGTGGGGAATGATTAACATTTTAATGGTATGATATATTTTAGGTAGGGAGTTGTGTATTATTCATCAGGGTTATATATGATATGAGTATGGGAAATGGTAGTGTTATTATGGAGAATGGGTTTAGAATGAAGGGCGGGGGGTAAAATACAATGTTATATGAATAATAAGTAAATGGTATGTGGGAAGTGGATAGGATATAAGTTATATATGAAGGGGTATGAATGAATGGAAATGGGTAAATAGGGTAGAAAATAGGGAAGCAAGGGTAGATAAGAATAGGGGATGAATATGCAGGATATTTTTAATGACATACCTCATGACTATTAGAACTTTGACTACAATAAACTCAATTTGGATAATTTTGATAGACAGATGACTAACACATGACCATTTTAACTTAACTATACAAAATATGTGCAACCATGACTCCCATTGACTTTTCACTCTTTCATGCTTTGGGTGAATCCTTTATGGGAGAAATTCGACGATGTGAGAGAGTTACCTTTGAGGTTATGACAACAACAATAGTCATAGGATCAACTTATTCAAAAACTGAAAATTAAAGGATACGGAAAATACAATTGATGAAAAAAACCTATGACCCTAACATTTTCTCCAATGGGGATGGCAGCCTCCTAGTGAGGTGCCAAGAACAAAAACCACAGACTAGTATCCTATTCATACCATTGGGCAATGGAGTCAATTAAAATATTGAAGATATAATTGACTGAATAACTGATTACAAAGCTGAAAGCTTTAAAAGAATTAAAAAATTTGAAAACACATCACCAATGTCTTAGGGCCTTCTTCTTAGGCTTCAAATGTTGATGAAAACCGTCCACAATTTCTAAAATTATATACACTAGGTGATCTCTTCTCTCCAATGTAGCCAGTCAAGAAAATGGCTACTTGAATGAGTTCTGCTCATAGTTTCCTTGAGCAGACAGAAGAAGAAAGAGAGTGGCAACTCAAAATTCAACTGATTCTAAAAACCAACATTGGTAAAGAGTACAAGCTTCCGTACATCTTGAAACAAATTGGCCATGGGATGAGAAACCTCCTCTTCAATGGTTCCAAGAGGCTAGCAAAATAATCTTCAAAATCATAATTGGCTACCTTCACCTGATGATCGGTAAGAGGACTCTATTCTAGAGAAATGGGATCACTCAGTTCGTAAATCTTTCCCTCTTCAATTGAGGCAACTACCTTATCCACAACAATAATGTGCACAGCCATGTGATTCAGGACACCCTTCTCTTCTTTAGTGGAGTCCTCATTTTCTGAACCCAGAGGAAGATATTCATGTGCAAGAGGCTCTAAAACAACTGCTTCTTTTTCTCTGCTCTCCTCTTCTTGATAATTACTAGTTTGTTGAATACGTTAACTAGGATCATGAGGACAAACCTGCTGCATTTATTCATCGACCTATGTCTGATCATTTTCATCTTCAGCTGCATAAATTGTTTCCTGATGGGAATCTTCATGAATATATGTGCAACATACCTCTTTTGTTTTCTGTTCTTGACATTGGGATGAAAATTCACAAAGGATTCTTTAATTTCATCATCCATATATTCTTCATCCCCATAAATATTTTCCAGATATTGGAAGAAATCTTAAAAACATGCACAATATTTTTCACCCGGAGGTACGGGGAGGATGAAATTCCTTAAAATTACCATAAAATATTGTGTGAAAATATGTAAGAGAACAAAAATTGGCAGGTGGCAAACCTTCATACTAGGATCTAGCTTTGTCTTCTAAGGTTTCCATGAACATTTTCATTAAACAATCCTCATGAAACTGTTGTCAAGATAAATCCCCTCTGCATACATAAGCAATCTCTCTAGCCCTAGAGTGGGTCTAGCAACATGAGTTACTTTCTAATGCAAATCTCTCTTAACTAACATTCACAATGCGACAAGGAAAGAGATAGAAGTACCTTTTCTCAATGCTACATTTGAATCTGTTGATGATGACCTTGATCCACGATCCTTTTAGGATCACTCCCTGCTAATGATGGCACAAAAATACCTGCAAATGATCAAGAGGCAACAACAAACATAATCCAATACATAATAATCATAAACATTAGCTATCTAGTAGATCAAGGAGTACCAAAATATTTTTATAAACAATTAGAAAAATATAGAAAGAAAACATCAGATGTTTATTGAAAAATATAAAAGGAAGAGCTTACAACCCATGCCTTTATATTGGAGGCCTCCTTCAGTGAAAATCTGAGTCCTTCATTGAAGCTCTAAAGCATTATTTCTCCCGAAAGCTTAGGCGTTATCACAATGTGAGGATGCAAAGGGAACGAGAGTTCTAAGTAGATCGACAATGACCAACCAGAATAACATTATTGGAAAGAGGGGCATGAATTTATAGGAAGGGAGAAGTGATTGGGAGCCCATGAAAGGAGGAGGAAGGCCCAATTTCTAAGTGAAAATACCCCAAGGATGAGATCAAATCTCTAAAATTAGAGAGCTCAATTCTATCACCACCATTCAACAACCAACTCGCTGCCCTGAAACTTATAGAGGTCGAATCTTCTCCTCCGTTTGAGGAAACACTGCCAAAAAGGGATCAGAATATTTTTCCAAGAAATAAGAGTGTTGGCAGCACTAAGACATAAATTTCAATATGAAATCAGCACGAGCATGACACTAGGAAACACACTGACCCAGGAAACTAGGAGTTTGACCAAGTTTCTTTAGTAATATTCCAAGGCAGTTTTCTTTGAATCTTCAGGGGATGTATTATAACATATTTATTCATGGTGGAAACATTTCACAAGATTTTTCATGGGGCATTTCAAGATTAGGGATGGGAAAATGATCATGGTGACAAATCACTGTGTAATAGATGTCCCCTAAAGCATGAAAGAAGAATGGGGAGTGATGGCTGAAATGATTTATGAACCAAGGCAAATAACGCAGACCACCTCTGGAAAACCTGCCAAATCAAACATATTACAATATATGACGTCTATGGTATGAATATGCCTAATCACATAAATCTTCTCTATGCATCAAATAACACATTAATCCACATCATGGTTGCAACCATCCGTCTAAAGAGATCATAGAAATGAATCTACGATATGGACACAACCATCCATATTGATAGGATCATGTATATGATCAGGAATACTTAACAACTACCCACAGCCTGGATAAAAAATCATATGTGACCTAGGGTCTTCACCGTGATCTCAATCAACCAAATGTATGCATCTAGCCATGTGAATAAATGTTTGGGTGCCGAACATGGTAGAAACCACCTGATTACAGGTCAATGATGAAAACTGTTAACAGGCACGAGAGAGACCACCAATAATGAAGATGGAACTCAAGGGACAATAGCACAATATACAAGTGTGAATGAATGTGTTGAATTCAAACATTTTTAGAATCATTCGATCAAAGGCCAATGGTGTGAACTTGCCTTCGAACACGAATAAATTTAAATTGAGGCATGCAAGCTCCAATGTACTGGAAAAAAGTTTCTAAATCACCTTCCTGGATAATGAGTTGAAGTTAACAGGAAGTGATTCGTCGAAGGAGGGCCATGATGATTCCCACATCATCGACACAAAACAACAAATATCTTAAGATGATAGGAGTGATTCGGGATTGTAACAAAGAAGGTAAGATAAGCAAATTATGTTTGACAAAAAGGACTTCTCTTGGACATATTGGCGACACGACTCTAGAGTGTAGCATCATTTGACTCAAATAGGATCAGAGGTCATGTGGAAAAAATTTGGTAGTCAAAAGAGAGGAAAACGGATTTCCAAAACCCATGGAGGCAAAGTGATGAATGTAGGATGTCCCCAACCCGACACGAATTTCAGATGAGTGTCATGTTCAATAGTGACAAGTTGCCCAAAATACACATAGGATGTTCACTTTCAATTTTCCCCCGTTATTGTTAACGAGTACCTCTTTATTTTTTAGAGCCAGCGTGAAGAGGATAACATATGCTGAGTGTGTAAGTTCATCCTTCGAATGAATCCATCCTAGTAAGTTTAACGATCCCTAGGAAGGAGGAACTCGGTCTCGTCATGGTGGCAAGTATTTCATCGTTTAATCCTTAACGAGTGCAACGATAGGGTAACTCGGTAACTTTTCATGTTTAAGGAGTTTAAAAAGAAACAAAAATAAAAATCCATCATGTCCATTTTCATAAATCATTTCTCGAATCCGGAAAGGTAGAAAACAATATTCAAGAGAACCTCTTGACCATGTTCGATCAAGGTATTCCTTTTTCATAAATAGTAAATCTCATCCCGAAAAAGGGTAAATGTATATTGAGATAATTTCAATTCATTCACTTTAACGAGTTCGAAATGAAAATTACTCGGAAATATTTTCATTTTCCGAGAGTCAGAAAAGAGCTGAAATTTGACTCCAGGGGGTTCCTTTTTTCGTAAATGTTTACCGAGCCCAAAAAAGAGATAAAATACAACTTGTTTACATTAGAAATAATCACCAACAGTGTGAAAGTCATTTTACTGCACAAAAACAGAAAACATCACTGATACCGAGGAAGAATAATAAAATAATGGCGAATTTTTTTCAAAAATATATAAATAGCCAAGAAGTAAATTCATTTTCACCTTTCTATTTTGAGAAGTGCATTTTACCCATTTTCCCTCCAAACTGCAAATCACTAGTGTGGCCGATCTAGCACACCATTCAACGATCCGTTAGTGTTAGGTAAGATCTCTAAACCTCCTCTTCATTTTGATTCCATTCATTTATCATTTATTTTTAGAAATAGGCATATGGGGGGGGGGGGGGGGGGGAGTATTTCAAACCTCAAAATCATTCACAGCTAGTGTGGTTTCGAGCTATCGAACCTGCGCTAGTTTTGTTTATCCCATTAGGGAAGCACGTTGCTAGCGCCGAATTAATTTGGACAGTTGCGCTGGTCACGGGGAAGATTTTGAAAAACAAAATCCACCCATATCTATGGATAATTTCCAAAATTACTCTAATGAAAGCTCCTAAAATGCATTTTAAACATTTTTTTTAGGTGTTTTCCTTAGAGACGATGATTGAATGGAAAGAACGAGGCCACAAGGTGGAATACCACCAAGCACTGCAAGACCAAAATTGTGTAAATGCATTGCGCGATTGGGGGTTTGTTGAAATTTTTCCAGATGTCATGGTTGAGAGATTAGCTGGAGCTACTCCAATATTTGATTGGATTATGGGATGTGGAACGACAAATATTTGTCATCAGGGACCAGGAAGTGGAATTATATGTGATGGAAATCTATTTCATTATAGGTTTTTCCTGGAGAGGGGAGAGAATCCATTTCTCTAAAGCTCGTGTAGGGGGTGAGAGTACTAGTATGCTCATCCAGAGACACTATAATGGGGCTCGAAAAACTGAGAGCGGGAAGATAGATATTTCCTCTATCAGAGTGCTTCCCTTGTGCACAATTCTTCACTGCATAACTAGAGTGGCAGGAGCCTATGCGTTCCATGAGGCAATGAAATATCAATTCCAATATGTGGTGGTTTATCTGGCCCCGACAATGTTTAATTGGTGCGAGGGGTTACTGGCCAATATGAAGAGCCAGTTGACCAAGTGCAAGACAGGGTAGCTAAAACAATTCAGGTATGGGTCCATCCTAGTGACCTCCTTCTTAGAGAGAGTAACATTTTTTTAGTACCAGTAGTTGGAGATCCATGACCCAACCTCGAGAGACCGAGGTTGATGAGGTGGTACGAGATCATGCCCCGACAGGGTCGGGGCCAACAAATGCATTCCTTGACAGCCTTTTTCAGTTGGTTGCGTCATCAACTCATCGTGGTTGAGGAATTTGCATGCTGGAATCGAATTCAAAGGAGATCCGGATCTTCCCATTCCACCAAGCACACATTGGATTGATGCAGGTAGAAATTGTTTTTTTGACATTTTTTACTTTTTGAATGTTTTTTGTTATGTATTCTGAAACATAAATTTATGATATTTTTAGAGATATGGGTCCTCAGAGACAACCCGGTATGTCACCGTTTACGCGAAGGGTAGCCCACATGGTAGAGGATGCTCCTTATGAGGAGGGAGAAGATACACTAGCTGAGATAGAGTGGAACATGGTTGGCCTTATGAGAGGCATCCCAGAGTATGATACCTTTGATGATATTCCTCAGTGCCTTCAGAGGCATACATTCGGGGTTCTGAGCAGACTACATCGGTTACTCTAGTAAGAGGTTCAAGCAGTCACCTACTGTCATGAGCACCATATGGTCATATAACAGACCTGTTTTTAAATTTTTTGTACTAGTGTAGGCTCAGAGAGCCATTTTTGTAACATAGCACATATTTTTTAGAGATTTTGGATGTAACACACTTGACAGACGCGATATATATATATATATATATATATATATATATATATATATATATATATATGCATGTTTCTACGTATACTTGTGTATTATAATGATCTCTTGGTTTTTTACATATTGTGAAAATGTAAAAACGTCTTGGAATATGTTGATATGTGATAAAATCAAAATGTCCTTCCAATAATCGAAGACGCAAAGACATATGAAAAATTTGAGGATTTTGCATAGAATAATGGCCATTTAATTGTAACACAACGAGTTGTAAGTCTAACTTAACAACCAAATCTCTAATCCGAAGACCAATGAAATCCGATAATAGCTCGATTACTACACTACATTTGACAATATTGTTAGTTTTTCAACCCAAAGAAATACCTTGTAAATTAATCAACTCGCCATCAGGGGCAAAGAGTGCCCATGCTGCGGAATACAGGTTCTTTGTGCTATGAAAAGCGCTATCAACAAAACCGATGTAATGATTTAAAGACATCTGCAAACCAAGTGGAGCACAAGGTGAGCAGAGGAAACATGTCTGCAGAGCATAATAATGAATAAAACACTAATGTACAAAGAATCACACTCATGATTAAGCGTAATATTTATTTATTTATTTTTAATTTTTTTTTAGGTAGAGCCCATTCCAGGGCTCTTCCAATGGATTTCCTTCGTAATCTGCTAGCTCATAGGCTCCTCGTTCTTATAATCATTGAATGATATAGGGCTCATGCCACATTGGCTCAAGTTTTCCTACTCCCAATTTATCATGGGCTTGGTCATAAAGCAGGACTAAGCCACCTTTGTAGAAAACATGAGGGTTGACAGACTTGACATTTTTAACTTTAAATCGTCTTTTCTATGCTTCAATAACTAAAGTAGAAAGCCTATGGGTCTCATCGATATGCTCGAGGTACACTAACATTCCTCTTCTGGTAAAGTACCAGGAAGTAGTTTTAAAACTAGCTTCAAAGAAGGAATCTCACACTCGATCAAGAGTGTGGCCTCTAGACCATTCACCAATTAGAATGGTGTGAATCTAGTGGAAATATTAGCAGAGGTTCAATATGCCTATAGATCTGAGAAGAGCATGAGATGCCAATCTCATTTGTGCTTCCTAATGGTGCGTTGAAGCATAGTCACCAAGACTTTGTTGACAACCTCAACCTGGCCATTGGCCTATGGATAATAGGGGGTGGACCTATTGTGACGTAACCCTAACTAAGTAGCGAGCTCTATCATCATATGATAGAAAAAATTAGAGCCATGATCAGTGACAATCTCTTTCATGACACCAAACTGATCTATGACATGATTGAATAGGAATTGAACCATAGTTAGACCTTCATTATCATATGTAGGCATCGCTTCCACCCATTTCATGAAATAATCGATGAAAATGATGATATAACCATGCCCCTTGGTCGAGTGAGGATTACATGTCATGAAATATATGCCCCATTTCGTAAAAGGTCTGACGGTCACAACTGGGTGCAAGGGTGAGGGTGGGGCACGGTCTTTCTAAGAGTAGATATGGTAGTCATGGCATTTTCATACTACAAAAATGCAATATTTAAAAATATATGAACAAAAATACCTTGCGCGAAGGATATATTTGGAAATAGCGTAATAGGACATGTGACCACCACAGGCCCCAGAGTGGCAGTATTGAGAAATTTCTCAGCTTCTTCGAGAGTCAAACATCGAAGGAGGACGGAGTCAATACCAGTGTGATAGAGAGTGTCTCCAACGATACGATAAGGTTGGTACTAGTAGTGAATCTGTCGTCGCTCAGAGTGCGATAGCTTTAGCCAAAAATTTTGGCTCTAGAGATAGAAAATGATGGCTCCATACCATGGGTCAAGAGTACTAATGAGAAAGAGAGTCTCATCAAGAATGAACTCATCAAGAGGAGTTCGATCATTCATGGTGGGAAGATCACAAATCAACTCAACAAAGACCAAGGATTTCTTGACTTAGCAGCAGTCAATTCTAAGTCGAACTCTTGAAAAATGAAAATCCATTTTGAATACTTGCCCCCAAGAAACTGACAAGTGAGAATGTAAGTCATGGGGTTGCAATTAGAAATCACCAAAGTTTTTCACAGGATAATGTAGTGACGAAAATTTTGAATGACATGGACAACAGCCATCATGAGTTTCTCTACATGAGCATAACAAGTCTCAGTATCAAAGGGTTTGCGGCTCAAGTAGTACAATACATGCTCTTGATCACCGTCATCGTCCTAAACCATCACCATACCAATAGTGTTGTCAGATGTGGCCAAATACAGGCAGTAATCGTGGTGATAATTGGGAGGATGCAGTAGCGGAGCACTGATGAGGGCTTGTTTCAATGAATCAAAAGAGATTTTGGAAGTTTCATCCCATAAGAATGGGATTCCCTTTTTCAATAAGCGAGTAAATCCTTTGGAAAGCTCAGCATAATTCAGTGTGAAGCGACGAAGGAAATTGGCTTTCCCTTGCAAACTTTGAATTGATGAATAGAAGATGGAGGAGGAAAATTGATGATTTCCTTGACTTTAAGAGGATCGATGAAAATGCATTCTTTGACACCATGAAACCCAAGAGCCGACCGGATTCTATGAAGAAGACACACTTATGAGGATTCAACCTGATATTATAGCATCGACAGCAAAGGAAGATAGCCCTAAGGTGTTTCGAGTGATCTTGATGTTTCACAGAATGAGCAGGAAGGTCGTCAAGATATGGCTGAGTTGTGTGCTTGATGTCATGAAAAGCATACGACATAGCTCGCTAGAAGGTGGCACCCACATTCTTCAAGCCAAAAGGGAGATTTTTATAGGCAAATGTCCCCCATGGACAGATAAACGTGGTTTTGTGTTGATCAACTGGAGCAATATTAATCTGGTTGTAGCCAGAAAAATTTTCCATAAAGGAAAAGATATCACTCCCAGCACATTCATCAATGACATGGTCAATAAAAGGAGTGGGGTAATTTTCCTTAGGACATTCTCGATTGATATCATGGTAATCAATGCAAACATGAATGGTCCCTTGTTTCTTATTAACAGGAACAATATTCAAGACCCAATCTATCAATGGTATAGGATAAATAAAACTGGCTTTGAGAAGTTTTTCAACTTCACCCTTTATGGAAACAAGCTTTCTCAAGTGCAGATGACGAAGCCGTTGACGAATGGGATTTGAATCTGGATAGGTAGGAATTTCATGCACAATGATACTCAGATCAATGCATATGACCACGTGAAGACATCGCAGAATTCTTGAAAAAGCTCAGTATAAACCTTGATCTCATTGGGAGAACAATATGCACTGGTATGAATGGTTGGAGTAATATTGCCCATGTTTCCTTTAGAGAACACTTCATGAATCAAGATCGGATTTTGAAATGGTTTAGTCAATACAAACGAAGCATGGGATTCCAGATAGGTGGAAATGTCACTTGGGATTGGGAGAAACAAGGAAAGATGATGTCCATCATCCAACAGAGTTTCTTCGAGACAAATTACCTCCACGATAATTTCATTGATGGGGAAAGTCTTATTCAAGGGATCATAAAATTTGCAAGAACCAAACCAGGGAGACTACACATAAGTGTCCAGAGATTAAACCAAATGATCGTTTGTTCCAGATGTAGCCTCAGAATCCGTAGGAATACTTTGATACATTTTCTTAGTTGGGTTTAGAGGTATGACGCCATAAAAACTCTCGATATGGTCAGGATTAGGGACAATCCATGGATCGTGACCAAAAAGAATCATATTGATGGAGGTGACATTCAGAGGTGGGAGTGGAAAAATTCCCATAAGGGATGAGTCTTTGAATAGACCCAACCCAATGTTCTCATAGGGTGTAGAAGCCTTCCCAACATACCAAATGTTTCCTGTTGAATAATCAGAGGAAAATAAAGCCAACTGATCAATAGTCACGATATTTCCTTGATGAGGGAAACAGAGGACACAAAAGGCCGGAGACCACGCAAACCATAACATTCGTCCAACTGCTTCCAAGAAGGAGATTATAGTTCAGTTTGGTCTCTACCACTTCAACTTCCAAGGTTACCGTTTTCCCTCCAACAAGATAGGAAACTCTTTGAGAATATTGTACGGCCGAGAACCTCTACCATCGAAATATTCCAAGCTATTCGGGGACTGAATCAACGGGGAAGAGCTGATGGCTTTCCAGCATGTGACATACATGATGCAGGTCGAAGCGCCTTCATCAACGACAGTCAGATGATTATTCTTTCCCATGACGGTAACTTGAATAAGAAAATCCACTTGAGATGGAAGGCGAGGAACAAAATTCTTGAGATCAATATTAATAATATTAGAATATAAGGGATCAATCCATCCAATAGCGGAGAGCAGTGCCTTTCGTTGTGATGGATATGACTGAAGGACCTCCAAATCCGACATCGCCGAAGTCGCTTAAGTTCTATCGTATATAATATTTTAGTGTTGTGCAACTCTTGCATTTGGATTATAGGAAGATATCAGAAAGAACACCTTTTGGGGGTGGTCGAATGATGGAGTCACTACTAGGTCTATCAATCTGGATAGGACCAAAGGTAGGGGGTGTGGAAGAGGAAGGGTGATTTGCAACTTCCGATTCCATAGGAGCCTTAGATGGATTGGGGTAGTCTTTTAAACTCATAGTAATGGTGATAGGTTCTATTCCAACCATGAAAACCTGAGAGTTTCTTGACGATTGAGATTGATCTACCATTTACGTCTACTGAGAAGGGAAAGGTTCTTTCAAAACAACCAGAGTCTCTGGTGCGCCCTTTAGAATACGGTCAACTTCGGCACACTAAGGACAATACTTGGTGTAAGGATCATCATCACATATTAAACAAGGATATTTAAACGTACATGTTGAATAATCATCAGTAGATTAATTCTTCGAATCCTGTTTGAGGTTATCAGATTTGAATTTTCCTTTACCCTTTTTATTACCTTTTGAGGATTTATCTGCTTTATATTGAATAGTATTGACCTCGAAGGTTTTACCAAGCTTATTCTGGTTACTGGAAGGAGTGGAGGGCACAACAGAAGTAGTGGATTTATACTTCGAAGAATTTTTAGGTGCACTACTATCAGTATGAGCCACTGTCTCGATAACACCATCCACCAGAGGCGTAGCAGGAGACTAAGATGATGCGAGATCAGTTGAAGGTCGCGACATGTTAGAAAATAACTCATATAGAGTCCCAGATTGGGAATAAACAAAATCTAGTTATTGAGCTTTGGAAATAAATTCCTCTTTCGTGACACATCCACCCATGGAAAAATCTTTAGCAATCCTAGGAACGAATGATTGTGTAAACCATTCAGTCAACAACTGATCAAGGATCTCGAATTTTATGAGGCGATGACGATGTCACCATTCATGAATGTGATCCAAAATGTGAGTAGTATTTGAATGCTTCAATGAGGTGATAAGGTGGGTGTCGGTTTAATACCGAACAAGTAATTGGAAGTGAGTAAGGAGCCAAGGAATTAAAATCGAAGAAAATTCCTCGAGGGAGTTCAATATACCACTTGGTTGTAGTACCGGTCAGAGTACGCTGGAAAAGACGAAGAATAATATAATCGTCCACCCAAGAATTAGAAGACCACCACAAGTGATACGTCATAACATGGGTTTGGGGGCCTTCCCCAGATTTTCCTTTAAATTTTGGAAAATCTCCTAGGATTTTAGTTGGAATTGGCGTCCAATGCAACTAATGTTGGATGGGGTCATTTTTAAGCTTTGACACATTCGACAATTCCAACGTAGCCAGGAATGGAAAGGGAAGATGATGAGGAGAAAAGGGTCAGGGGTTCCAACCTGGTTGTGTTGAAATTATATACAATAAGCATGCATATATCCGGACTCTCCTGATCTAACAATATTTATCTTCTTGCTAAATACAGAATCCTTCCAATATAATTCTTGCGGAAATTTAATCAACAATTGCAAAACACATGAAGCAATAAAAACACACATAACACAGTTGATTAACGGGAAAGCCTGAAGCTGAAAACCCCAACTATATATTATGTAACATGGAGATCATATGAAAACCTCATACAAACATACAAAGCTTATCATAAGCCCTCAATATAGTACAATCGTCATACACTAATCAGGACCAATCTTGCAAATCCATGCACCGATCTTTGCCTCCTACTAGCTTGCCTCCACTACGCAATCCAAGCTGATTACAAGGACCAATTTGATGTAATCCCACTCTCATTGACTGCATTGTTATCATTGGAAACTCCAATGTATATGTAGATGCAATTCATGCATCACTAATAGTCACAACAGATAGTCTATCTTTCCCTTTCACCTATCTCTCCACTGGTCTCCACTGAAACTGCCATGCACTGTAGTTAACTGATGTATTCTTCAGTTGATTAATGAGTTATTATTTAGTGAATTAATAAACTAATTAATTCACACCACTCTTACTAGTGTATCAATCATTTAGACTAGATACAAATAGCTCAACTGAGTCTAACTGAGTTAAACTAAATACAACTCCATTAACTCCCTCAATCAACTCCACCAAACTCTGTCACATGAGTTCTAACTGAAGTATCCATGCAATAGCTCCACATAACCCTCAAGAATAGCATAATTCCATCTGTCAGCTCCTGTGCCACATCTGTGCACTTAACTGAAGTGCTCCAAGAGAATAAGATAATGTTTAGAGTCCAAATATTATTAAGAGCTAATAATATTCGACATATCTATTTTTAGACTGGCAATCTAAAAATAGATTCCGCCCAATATGTCTAAAAATAGAAGTCCATATTTTTTTTCCAACTTGAACAACCATCCACAAATAGCATCCTGCAACTCATAGGACAGAATCCATATGTCTAAAAATAGACTTTGCGACAAAAATCACTTGTTGGGCCCCACCTAGTTTAGGTGATCACTTTCCAACTAGGATCAGGAATGATGTTTCAGGATGCCTCCTTCACTATTTATTGCTGCAATATTCAACACTCCCTCTCAACAAGAAATGATTGTCTTTGCATGCAACATGCAACTCCATGCACATTCACCTATGACCTTCTCGTAACGCACAACTCCATGTCCTTTTCTGCCAACTCTACGAAATTAGTCTTCGAAACAACTCAATCATTCTAATGCATCTATCATCAAATTATTTGACTTCTTCTTAGCTACTGCACATGTCTTCAGGAACCACTGTGTTTTTGAACTCTGCACCTATGCACTCTGCACTTGCTATCAACTCTGAACCACGCTCCAGTATCGAAACCTTTTGTCAACACATTCTGCCTACATCGAATCAGTGATCATGCTGCGCTGCGACGCCGGGAACCTCGTAGCCGAGTTAAATTCATGAGATCTGACATCTCCATGATTCCACTGTCGAAATATCCTCTTGGGATTACTCATGCATGTCGCCCCACCTCTCACCTAGTGGTATAGCTGCATGCACTCCCTCTGCCCATCTGGCACGAAATTTCTTTGCATGAGTGGTTTCTCCCACTCCATGATCCTCATATTGTGGCTGCTCCACATCCCGAGGTTCACTATTACCTGTATGCAAATCCAGCTCCCTCTCAAGCATCAATTGCATGGCTTTATTCCACTTCCCAATAGTAGGAAGCTCTGTAGAAATCCCATCTACTTCAAGTCTGTAGAGATTCTTCACTCGAATCCCAACCTTCTTGACTTGTCCTTCTTCATCCACACTAACTCCTACACTCCCAAGCTCATCCCTGCAGTGGACAAAATTTTTCAAGTATACCAGAATAGTGTCATTCTTCTCCATTTTTATTTTCCTGAGTTTATCCTTGACGCATGACTTCTTTGGTGTCTTGCTTCTGGTGCTAAATGCGTTAAAAACTTTCAACAGTTTCGAATTCACGACTGAAACTCAGCAGCTTCAATGCTTTGCAATTGCTCCGATGATGTTCTCGGCTACGATACCATGTGAAAATTATATACAATAGGATGCATATGTCAGGATATACGATGCAAAAATATTTATCTTCTTGCTAAATACGAATCCTTCCACTATAATTCTTGCCGGAAATTTAAACCAACAATTGCCAAAACACATGAAACTTAAAAACACACATAACACAGTTGTTTAACGGGAAAGCCTGAAGCTGAAAACCCCAACTATATATTATGTAACATGGAGATCATATGACAATCTCATACAAAGCATACAAAGCTTATCACAAGCTCTCAGTACAGTACAATCTTCATACACTAATCAGGCCCAATCTTGCAAATCCATGCACCGATCTTTGCCACCTACTAGCCTACCTCCACTGTGCAATCCAAGCTTATTACAAAGACCAATTCAATGTAATCCCACTCTCATTGACTGCATGATTATCATTGGAAACTCCAATGTATATGTATATGCAATTCATGCATCACTAATAGTCACAACAGATAGTCTATCTTGCCCTTTCACCTATCTCTCCACTGGTCTCCACTGAAACTGCCATGCACTGTAGTTAACTGATGTATTCTTTAGTTGATTAATGAGTTATTATTTGGTGAATTAATTAATAATTAATTCACACCACTCTCACTAGTGTATCAATCAGTTAGACTAGATACAACTAGCTCAACTATGTTTAGATTAGTTAAACTGAACACAACTCCATTAACTTCCTCAATCAACTCCACCAAACTCTCTCACATGAGTTCTAACTGAAGTATCCATGCAATAGCTCCACTTAACCCTCGGGAATAGCGTAATTCCTTCTGTCAGCTCCTGTGCCACATCTGTGCACTTAACTGAAGTGCTCCAAGAGAATAAGATAATGTTTATAGTCCAAATATTATTAAGAGCTAATAATATTCGACATATCTATTTTTAGACTGGAAATCTAAAAATAGATTCCACCTAATATGTCTAAAAATAGAAGTCCATCTATTTTTCCAACTTGACCAACCATCCACAAATAGCATCCTGCAACTCATAGAATATGATCGACATGTCTAAAAATAGACATAGTCTAAAAATAGACTTTGCGACAAAAATCACCTGTGTGGCCCCACCTAGTTTAGGTGATCACTTTCCAACTAGGATCAGGAATGATGTTTCAGGATGCCTCCTTCACTATTTCTTGTTGCAATCTTCAACACTCCCTCTCAACAAGAAAGGACTGTCTTTGCATGCGACATGCAACTCCATGCATTTTCCCTGCAACCTTCTCAAGTGCCATGCAACTCCATGCATCTGCTCTGCAACTCCTCTGAAACTGAATAGGCTCCAAACAACTCAATCAGTCTGATGCATCTATCATCAAATTATTTGACTTCTGTTGGTACCAACTGCACATGTCATTAGGAACCACTGCGCTGTTTAACTCTTGCACCCATGCACTCTGCACTTGCTGTCAACTCTGATTCGCGCTCCCGTATCCGACACTGTCACTTTGATCTGCCTGCATCAATCCAACTGATCATGCTACTGCTACGCTGTGGGCACCTCGTAGCCAGGTTCAATTCATGAGATCCACACGATCTCCATGAATCTTGCCTAGAAATATCCTCTTGGGATTACTCATGCATGTCGCCCCACCTCTCACCTAGTGGTATAGCTGCATGCACTCCCTCTGCCCATCTGGCACGAAATTTCTTTGCATGAGTGGTTTCTCCCACTCCATGATCCTCATATTGTGGCTGCTCCACATCCCGAGGTTCACTATTACCTGTATGCAAATCCAGCTCCCTCTCAAGCATCAATTGCATGGCTTTATTCCACTTCCCAATAGTAGGAAGCTCTGTAGAAATCCCATCTACTTCAAGTCTGTAGAGATTCTTCACTCGAATCCCAACCTTCTTGACTTGTCCTTCTTCATCCACACTAACTCCTACACTCCCAAGCTCATCCCTGCAGTGGACAAAATTTTTCAAGTATACCAGAATAGTGTCATTCTTCTCCATTTTTATTTTCCTGAGTTTATCCTTGAGCGCCAACTTCCTCTGGT
The DNA here is from genome assembly GCA_034641835.2 of Pinus albicaulis. Lineage (NCBI taxonomy): Eukaryota > Viridiplantae > Streptophyta > Pinopsida > Pinales > Pinaceae > Pinus > Pinus albicaulis. The sequence continues at coordinate 333,818,159 of CM076569.1, forward strand.
CACTCTTGCTTTGGAATAAATCTGTTAAAGCTTTCCACAACAATTTCGAATTCCACCAGCACAAAACTCAACCGCTTCAATGCTTTGCAATTGCTCCAATGATCAATATCGCTCTAATACCATGTAGAAATTATATACAATAAGCATGCATATATCCAGACTCTCCTGATCTAACAATATTTATCTTCTTTCTAAATACAGAATCCTTCCACTATAATTCTTGTGGAAATTTAATCAACAATTGCAAAACACATGAAGCAATAAAAACACACATAACACAGTTGTTTAACGGGAAAGCCTGAAACTGAAAACCCCAATTATATATTATGTAACATGGAGATCATATGACAATCTCATACAAACATACAAAGCTTATCACAAGCCCTCAATACAGTACAATCGTCATACACTAATCAGGACCAATCTTGCAAATCCATGCACCGATCTTTTCCTCTTGCTAGCCTGTCTCCACTACGCAATCCAAGCTGATTACAAGGACCAATTCGATGTAATCCCACTCTCATTGACTGCATTTTTATCACTGGAAACTCCAATGTATATGTAGATGCAATTCATGCATCACTAATAGTCACAACAGATAGTCTATCTTACCCTTTCACCTATCTCTCCACTGAAACTGCCATGCACTGTAGTTAACTAATGTATTCTTCAGTTGATTAATGAGTTATTATTTAGTGAATTAATTAACTAATGAATTCACACCACTCTTACTATTGTATCAATCAGTTAGAATAGATACAACTAGCTCAACTGAGTCTAACTGAGTTAAACTAAATACAAATCCATTAACTCCCTCAATCAACTCCACCAAACTCTGTCACATGAGTTCTAACTGAAGTATCCATGCAATAGCTCCACATAACCCTCAGGAATAGTGTAATTCCTTCTGTCAGCTCCTGTGCCACATCTGTGCACTTAAATGAAGTGCTCTAAGAGAATAAGATAATGTTTAGAGTCCAAATATTATTAAGAGCTAATAATATTCGACATATCTATTTTTAGACTGGAAATCTAAAAATAGATTCCGCCCAATATGTCTAAAAATAGAAGTCCATCTATATTTTCCAACTTGAACAACCATCCAAAAATAGCATCCTGCAACTTATAGAACATGATCCATATGTCTAAAAATAGACATAGTCTAAAAATAGACTTTGCAACAAAAATCACTTGTGTGGCCCCACCTAGTTTTGGTGATCACTTTCCAACTAGGATCAAGAATGATGTTTCAGGATGCCTCCTTCACCGTTTCTTGTTTCAATCTTCAACAGGTTGATATAGATTCTACCCCCAATAGGGTGGATTCTGTCCTGGATACGCATACTACCCCCATTGTTGATAAGGACTGTTAGCGTTAGTATTTACATACTGCAGCCAGTGATCAAAACCCTCTTTTCATATCATTTAGGAGTCTCACTCAGAAATTTTTATTCATTCCACTAGGTCATGCAAAAAATTAGTCACTGATGGTAGCCCCAAGTCCAAAAAAAAAACATCACTCTTCCTCAATTTTGATTACTTGTTGGCATAGTTTCACTCCTTGCTAACTATACACCATCCATAATTTCAATATCAACCATGTCATCTTGAAATTAAATCCTTCAAGGTCTCATTAGGACTTTAAGGGTTTTTCAAGGTTTCATTAGGTAATTAGGGTTTCCAAGGTTCAATAAAACTCTATTCCATTGCATAAGAATAGCAAGTAAAGGGTGATCCAATAAACTTCTTTTCACTATGTGAAGATTATTTGTGAAGAAAATATCTTATTTCAGCATGTAATTTTTAGTTCAAATGTAATTTTTTATATTTTCATTATGTAATTTTATGTCTTTCAAATGTAATAATTTCACAATCCCAAGCTGCTAACTCAGTGTTCCAAATATGCCACAACACGAAAAATGTAAATTCAAAAAGTTCTCAAAGCATATCAAGTGAACAATTTTCCAAAGGAAAGAGTCAACTGAAAATGTAATGTTTCAAAAGGTTAAGTGAATGATAAAGGAAGAAAGTGGGTCCCAAGGCCTAAGTCATCAACTTCATGAAGTATAAAAGCCCTCAAGACATCAAATTCATCCTCATTTATCCCCTATGCCATCGAGACATCACTCATACAGCTCAAAAAATCAAATTTGAAAGGTGAAAGGTCGAATTTCTGGGAGGCGTTCGCATAGCCTTAAGGAATTGCGCACCTGCCCGATTTTCTCATTAAGCTTCAAAACAAAGTGTCAGCACTCTAAACCTTCAACATTGGTTTCCTTCGCCCTCCAGTAAGTAAGTAACACCTAATTTCTATCTCCTAGCATTCCTCAAGTCAACTTTTCATGGTGTGAAGATTTTCATGAGAAATCTCGAGTTTTTCAAGATAGAAATCCTAGTTTCACTTCCTATTCCCAAATTTGATCCTTGAAGACTTCCATTACCCTTCCCACATCACAATTAACTTATCCCTACCCCTATATCATTAAATCCATATCCCAAATTTCCTTATCCCCTAAACCCTGAGACCTAGGTATGTCAATTTCCTAGGCTCCCAAATCCCCATACCTATAATAAAATTCCTATTCCCAAATCCCACAAAATTTGTACTCCCTATCACCTCCATCAATTTAATAATCCCTTCCCCCATATCCCTAATTTTTTCCATCCCATTCCCCACTTCCTAATCCTACATTTCACTCCCAATTCATCTCCCTAGGGTTTCTAGCCAAGACACTATGGAAGAAGAAAACAAAGAACTCAGTGAGGAAGAAGAAAGGGAAGAGAGGAGGCCACACAAAGGAGGGATGATCCTCAGACTTGAACCTACAAACACCAGAGAACTCATGGCCTCTACCATGGCTGTGACATGTTTCAAGTATGTATAATGTTTTGACTTTTGTGAAAGAATACAAAAGGTCCAACATCACCCTGTTTTGAACAGGCTTTTCATCTCTAATCTACATGAAAAATAGGTAACCTTTGCTAGTGTCACGTTCTCAGTATCCACATGCATCATAACAGCTGCCACTGTAATTCCAAATTTTGGTGAAAAGTGGTACAAGGAAAAATACTTGGAGAATCATTATTATGAGCCATACATCAAGCCAAGGTACAAGAATGAAGGGAAAATGTTCTTTTCTTTCTCTTACCTCCTGGATAGGTATGCCCCCATGATGAAAATCATCATGAAGTAATTTTATTGTGAAGGAAGGTTCACTAAACTCTAAACCTACCATATCAGGTTATTAATGCACTCCATAAGGGTCAAAATGCTCAACATACCTTATTTTCTCTCCAGGGACATTGAAAAAATAGTATACATTGTTCAAAAGAGAGATTATGACCATCAAATGAAAATTATTTTTCACCACTCTCTCATCAAGATCATTGTCTTCTATCAACTCGATCAATTGAACATCTCATGGGACAATTTCATAGCTAATGACATCTTTACTACTCCACTAATTCAACATGCTCAAGTTGTGCCTCCACCATCTCATCCTTCCACATCCATTCCTCCATCTCAGCCCATAGTATCTACTTCTTCATCAACTCAAACTACTTCACCCATTTCACCACCATCATCACCATTTCACACTCAGATTAGGTCATCTAGCATGGCTAAGAAAAATGAGTCTTAGCTTCAAAATACCAAAGTGGCTGAGATAGAGACATTGGAAAAAACATATCAGAGAGGGTATAGGCAGGTGTTTTCCCCAAAAATTATGGGAGGGGCCCTGTCGTCTTCACTAACAAAATAGGTACAGAAATAAAAATAAAATATGGTAGAGGAATATGTACATGAGGCAACCATTCAGGATGAGGATGACCTCCTTGAAACAGAGATTGATTTTGACCTTGTTGATTTAGATGATGAGCATGATGATGAGGCCTCCAAAATGATTATCAAGCATAAGAATGCCCAGATCAGTGAGCTTCAAACCAACTTAGAGAGATCTAAGTTTGTCATTGAATTTCATGAGCAAGAAAATGAACAACTCAAGACCAAGCAGGCCATCATGGAGATTCAGCTTCTCAAGGCAAAAGACAAAAAAAACAAGGCAAAGGCTTTGCTTGATGAGGAATATGGAAGGTATGGTGAACCAGTGAGGTAGAAGAACAAGTGCCAAGAAAAATAACTAGGTCTAGAGGGCTGAAAAGAGCTCTAGAACTAGAGAGGCAAAAGGAGGATGGGCTTGCTAATCATCTCACTTTGAATGAACAGTTTTCCATGATTGTGAATGAAAATCAGGAGTAATGGATTGACAGGGCTAACCAGCACCTTGAGAAGATTCTGGAGAAAGATGAGGGAGTAGGATATGCTATCAAAATATTTCTCAAGGAGGCACTTGAAAAACAAAGGAATGCAATGGTGAATAACTTTTCCTAGATCCTTCAACGAGTGCCCATCGATGGCGCATCTACATCCAGCAGCCACTCTCGAGGCACGAATCTCTTTAAGGTACAAGTAAACTTTCACATTCCCATATTTGAGGGTCAAATAGATGCAAATGTCATAGATATATGGTTGAATCTATTAGAAGGATATTTCTCGGTTCATGAATTTTCCGACTGGGAGAAGATTATTTTTGCACTCCTCAAAGCTACCCCCCATGTCAAGGACTGGTGGGAAACCTGGGCCAAGGACTATGCCAATAGAAACAAAATTGCAAGGTCAAAACTTAAACAAGCGAATGAAAAAATTTAAACCCTAACCATGCAAGAAGAGAAAATAAGGCTTGATATCCTTGCTGAAGCCTCACTCCATGCCTAACCATCATGATAAACCACCATTCAGATAATTTTGATAATTTTTGATACATTTTTTGAAAATGTATGAATTTTTTCTGCATTCCTAGACAATCATGTGAGAGTTGGACTATTAGGTGCACAACTCCCTAGGCATTGCGCACCTGTTTGAGGCATATTTTGATCAAAAGGAGACCACCATTAGATTCAGGGTAGGGAAGACATGTAGGAAACCCACTTTTCTAGTCTTGTTTGGTCAAATTGGTAGCTTAAAAAGTAAAAAAACATGCAAAACATCATAGTTCTGCCTCCTTTTTCACCTTGGCAATGCATATAGAGAAGTCTAGGGAGAATCACGTTTTTGGAGGTCAAATCAAATAAACTTTGCAAACCAAGAAAATATTTGGAAATTAGACTGGATAAGATTTCAAATGAGCTATCCTGAGCTCAGTTTGGACACTTGTAACCCATCCAAAACTCAACTGCAAGATGGAGGGCACACCTGACATTGGCACTGGACTCCTGACACTAGTGCCGTGCACCTGACCAGTGTCTAATTTTTCTAATTTTTCTCTAAAATTTTGATTTTCACCTTGAGAAATCATGTTTTTACTTATGTAATTGATGGAAGTAAATGTAATTATCATTTTTATTAGTTACCTAGGATAAATACATTAGGTTAAAAGTTTTGATGACATTTAATGAATCAGTTTGTAAAAAGTGAGGGATGAGTCAGTTTGACATCCCTACACTCTAGGTATTTAGCTCAGGTTTTGGTGGAACACCTCCTAAACTTGGGAATTCGGCCCCTGAGGTTGTGAGAGGTTGTTTCAAGTCTATATCTTGTACTTTTTGACTCATTACAAAGGTCGGATGTTGATGCATTGATCAAAGACTCTAATGTAATCATTTTGGAAGGAAATTAATGAAAAGATTGCAGCTATTTCTTTGGGATACCTGTGGCATGAGAATTTAGCATTTTTTTTCTTATGTCTCATTATGTATGAATTTTTTTCTTTCATGATCCATTTCATTTTTATGATATGCTGGTTTTTAAGTTGATAAACATAATACATCTCTCATGCTCTGTTTTGGGAAAACCTTCATAGTTTTTCAATCTTCTTCAGTTTAGAAAGAATTCATGCCTTGTATTTCTCTTTCTAGCTCCTCACCTGTCTGATCCATCCCACTCAAGAAACCCTAAAGTGTTAGGTTTTCTACCTACCTTGCCCCATTGAATCTCTGCAACCCTAATCTTATTTTCCCTGACCTAACCTCTTTGAACTAATTCACCCATCCAGCAAACCAAATCAAACCCCTGTACTTATACCTAGCCTAAAACCCTAATTCATCCAACCCTCTTGACTGTGATTTTATTCGAGAGAGCCCTCTCCGGTTGGGTAGGGCTAGATACCAAGCCAAAATATTGGTTTGTGGTTACCTCAATTGGGAGTTCTTCTTCATTCTTAAAGATCTAGTGGACTGAAAACATACTGGCGTCGTTGTTGGGAAGGCGAAAAGACAAATCTTCCCTAGGAAAGAACGAAAAATATCAGTCTAATTGTTGATGGTGAACAATGATCAGACACAAGAAGCTGTGCATCATTCACCTGGCGACTCCAGTGTCGAAGAATCCAAAGGTTCAGAATTTTCATGTTGACTCCACTTTTCGAGAACTTGTAATTTGAATAGACTTCTTGGTGACTTCATTGTTGTTGAGATGAGTTCTACTACAAGAAAAAATCCCAGGTATGCTCCTATGGATCGATCTCAAATATCTGGATTTCCAAATCCTATGCCTTATGTTGATTGGTTTACACATATTCCCATATTAAAAGATGAAGATAAATATGATGATGATCTACATTTAGTAAAGTTTCATGTACATGTGTGTAGATTGAGAGTTGAGTTTCCTGAAGACTCTCTCATGAAGGTTTTTATGGATACTCTTGAAGATAAATCTAGGGTATGGTATGAAGGGTTACCAGAAGGAATTCTATGTTCTCTTAAAGATTTCCATAAGATGTTATCCAAAAATTATGTGAAGTATAATATTTCTTTATATCTCTTACAAAGCTGTTGTGATTATAGTGAAGGTTTTATTGCATATCTTGAGAGTATTGATGATATCGAATGCATGAATGATGAAGAGATCATTGAAGCCTTATATGATTTCTCCCTTCAACAACAATCTGAAGAAGCTAGACACTTTGATACACAAGATCATATTCACCATACAATAAATTCCCCTTTGCTTGAAGATGAAAGAATTTTGCATCTTGATAGTCAAATGAAACCACATGAAATAAATCAGCAGTCTGATGAAAATTATATGCTCCTTTTCTTGAGATTCAATAAGGCATTCAACATCCTTGTGAATATTTATGAGGGAAAGAAGAAAATTTTTGTTTCATCCAAAGAAAACAAAGAGTATTTCCTCCTTTGACTGAAGATGAAATAGATCAGCTCCTGAAAAGTCATGTTACAACCCAAGCTAATGCAGGTTTGCAGTGTTCACATAATCAAGAATGTGTTAATGAAACTTCTTCCATTATTGAAAATGAAAATATGATTTTAAATGATGAAAATCATGAGAATTATGAAACTATTTAGGAAGTAGTTATGAATGAGCCAATTTGTGATGATGATTTCCTACAAGATCATATAACAGAGACCGTTGTCTTTCATAAAGAGGATAAGCTCTCATGTTTAACAATATTGAAGAATTTTTTCTATTCAAGGATGATTTAGGTTATGAATTTGAGGAGTATGAGCCTAATATAGACAACGTGCAAGAGATAGAGTCATAGTTTCCCATGCTTGAGGAATTTACAACCAACACTCAGATAGCAGAAAGTCATACTTCCCTATGCCTTCCTATCGATCAACAAACAATTGTTCTTTCAGATAAGAATGAAGAGTGTACTTTTGTTTTTGCTGGATCTCGAGACAAGGTAACATTTCAGATTTTTGAAGATCCTTTTATTGATTTTCTACAGTTAGCAAGGAATATGTATTTTCTTGTTTTCATGGACCAAAAGCACATGTTCAGTAGACACTTGGAGTGGCCTAATTTTTTTTTTTTAGCCTGATCGAGGAAGCTGCGAGCATGATTCAAGTAAGTATCCATCTACTGGATTGGTTACACTGGAAGGATCAATTCACATGATTGTACATATTTCTTCAGAAGGCAGGTGATTTTCATCAGGTTTTGAAGCCCTCAAGTCTTGGTGATATACTGTTATCAATAAGTTCAGTAAGATTTTATTTCAGTTAGTATATTTTTCTGAGTTATCAATTTTTATTCATGTTATTAGTTTGAGTTTTTGACCATATTGGCCCAATGGATAAGGCATCGATCTGCATAATCCAATGTTTTGTTGTTCTTGACACCCCTTTCAGAGCTATCATCCCAAATAAGGCCAATGTTAGTGTTAGTACTTGCATCCTTCCATCAACGATCAAAATCCTATTTTCATATAATTTTAGGAGTCTCACTCAGAAATTTTTATTCATTCCACTAGGTCATGCAAAAAATTAGTCACTGATGGTAGCCCCAAGTCCAAAAAAAAAACATCACTCTTCCTTAAATTTTATTACTTGCTGGCATAGTTTCATTCCTTGCTGACTATACACCATCCATAATGTCAATACCAGTCATTTAATCTTGAAATTCAATCCTTAAAGGTCTAAGTAGGTATTTTATGGTTTTTCAAGGTTTCATTAGGTCATTAAGGCTTCCAAGGTTCAATAAAACTCCATTCCATTTCATAAGACAAACAAGTAAAGAGTGATCCAATAAACTTCTCTTCACTATATGAAGATGATTTGTGAAGAAAATATATTATTTCAGCATGTAATTTTCAGTTCAAATGTAATTTTTTATATTTTCATTATGTAATTTTATCTCTTTCAAATGTGGTAATTTCAGCATCCCAAGGTTCTAACTCAGTGTTCCAAAGATGTCAAAACACCACAATGTAAATTCAAAAAGTTCTCAAAGCATATAAAGTGATCAATTTCCCAAAGGAAAGAGTCAAGTGAAAAGGTAATGTTTGAAAAGGTTAAGTGAATGATAAAGGAAAAAAGTGGGTCCCAAGGCCTAAATCATCAACTTCATGCAGTATAAAAGCCCTCAAGACATCAAATCCATCCTCATTTGTCCCCCGTGGCATCGAGCCATCACTCACACAGCTCAAACAATCAAATTTGAAAGGTGAAAGGTCAAATTTTTGGTAGGCGTTGTGCATAGCCTTAAGGCGATGCACACCTGGCAGAGAGGCACTGAGCACCTGCCTGATTTGCTCAACAAGATTCAAAACAAAGTGTCAGCACTCTAAACCTTCATCATTGGTTTCCTTCTCCCTCCAGCAAGTAAGTAACACCTAATTGCTATCTCCTAGCATTCCTCAAGTCAAATTTTCACGGTGTGAAGATTTTCATGAGAAATCTCTAGTTTTTCAAGATAGAAACCCTAGTTTCACATCCTAATCGTTAATTTGATCCTTGAAGAATTCCACTACCCTTCCCAAATTAAAATTAAGGTATCCCTACCGCTGTATCATTAAATCCCTGTCCCAAAATTTCTTATCCTCTAAACCCTAAGACCTAGGTATGTCAATTTCCTAGGCTCCCACATCCTCATACTTGTAATAAAATTCCTATTCTGAAATCCCACAAAATTTATATTCCCTGTCACCTCCATCAATTTAAAAATCCCTTCCCTCATATCCATAATTTTTTCCATCCCATTCCCCACTCCCTAAACCTACATTTCACTCCAAGACACTATGGAAGAAGAAACAAAGAACTCGGCGAGGAAGAAGAAAGGGAAGAGAGGAGGCCACACAAAGGAGGGAGGATCCTCAAACTTGAACCTACAAACACCAGAGAACTCATGGCCTCTCCCATGGCTATGACATATTTCAAGTATGTAGGATGTTTTGACTTCTGCGAAATAATACAAAAGGTCCAACATTACCCTATTTTGAGCAGGATTTTCATCTCTAATATACATGACAACCGAGTAACCCTAGTTGGTGTCACTTTCACAGTATCCACAGGCATTATAGCAGCTGCCACTAGAATTCCAAATGTTGGTGAAAAGTGGTACAAGGAAAAATACTTGGAGAATCATTACTATGAGCCATACATCAAGGCAAGGTACAAGAATGAAGGAAAAAGGTTCTTTCCTCCTTTCTCTTAACTCCTGGATAGGTATGCCCCCATGATGAAAATCATCATGAAGTAATTTTCTTGTGAAGGAAGGTTCTCTATAATCTACATCTAACATATCATGTTATTAATGCACTTCAAAAGGGTATAAATTCTCAACATACCTTATTTTCTCTTCAGGGACATTGAAAAAATGGCATACATTGTTCAAAAGAGACATTATGACCATCCGATGAATTTTTATTTTCACCACTCTCTCATCAAGATCATTGTCCTCCATCACCTCGATCAATTGAACATCTCACAGGACACTTTCATAGCTAATGACATCTTTACTACTCCACAAATTCAACATGCTCAAGTTGTGCCTCCACCATATCATCCTTCCACATCCATCCCTCCATCTCATCCCACAATATCTACTTCTTCATCAGCTCAAAATACTTCACCCATTTCACCATCATCATCACCATTTCATACTGAGATTGGGTCATCTGGGATGGCTAAGAACAATGAGCTTCAAAAGATCAAAGTGGCTGAGATAGCGACATTGGAAAAAAAAAATCAGAGAGGGCATAGGCAAATGTTTTCCCCACAAATTGTGGGAGGGGCCCTACCTTCTTCACCAACAAAGAAGGTACAAAAGGGCAAAGAAAATATGGTAGAGGAAGATGTACATGAGGCAGCCATTCATGATGAGGATGACCTCCATGAAACAAAGACTGATTTTGACCTTGTTGATTTAGATGATGAGCATGATGATGAGGCCTCAAAAATGATTATCAAGTAGAAAAATGCCCAAATAAGTGAGCTTCAGACCAAATTAGAGAGATCTAAGTTTGTCATTGAATTTCATGAGCAAGAAAATGAACAACTCAAGACCACACAGGCCATTGTGGAGATTCAACTTCTTTAGGAAAAAAGATAAGAAAACAAGGCAAGGGCTTTGCTTGTTGAGGCATATGGAAGATATGGTGAAACCAATGAGGTAGAAGAATAAGTGCCAAGAAAAAGACCTAGTACTAGAGGGCTCAAAAGAGCTCTAGAACTAGAGAGGCAAAAGGAGGCTGAGCTTGCTAATCAACTCACTTTGAATGAATATTTTGCCATGATTGTAAATGAAAATCAGGAGAAATGGCTTGACATGGCTAACTAGCACCTTGAGAAGCTTCCATATAAGGAAAATAAGGATAACGATATATTGAGAAAGAGGGCCAAGCACTATGCCAAGAGAAACAAAATTGTAAGGTCAAAACTTAAACAAGCCAATGCAAAAATTGAAACCCTAACCATGAAAGAAGAGAAAAGAAGGATCGATATCCTTGTTGAAGCCTCACTCCATGCCTAACCATCATCATCAACCACCATTCAACAAATGTTGACAATTTTTGATACATTTTTGAAATTTTTTGAGGTTTTTGTGCATTCCTGGACAATCATGTGACAGTTGGACTTAGGGCAATGCACACCTGTTTGAGGCATATTTTGATCAAAAGGAGAACACGATTGGATTTAGATCAGGTAATACATTCAGGAAAAACCACTTTACTAGCCTTTTTTGGTCACTGGCAGCTGAAAAAGTCAAAAATCATGCAAAAAATCATAGTTCTGCCTCCTTTTTCACATTGGCGGTATGCATAGAGAAATCAGGGGAGAATCAATTTTTGGTAGGTCAAATAAAATCAAATATTCAAACCAAGCACATATTTGGAAATTAGACTGGATAAGCTTTCCAATGAGCTATCCTGAGCTTAGTTTGGAAAACTGTAACCCATCCAAAATGCAGGTGCAAGATGGAGGACGCACTTGACATTGGCGTTGCGCACTTGACACTGGCATTGCACACCTGAAATTGGCGCTGCGCACTTGACACTAGCGCTGCGCACTTGATCTGTGTCTGATTTTTCTAATTTTTCACTGCAATTTTCATTTTCACCTTGAGAAATCATGTTTTTATTTATGTAATTGATGGAAGTAAATGTAATTAGCATGTTTATTAGTTACCTAGGGTAAATACATTAGGTGAAAAGTTTTGATGACATGTAATGAATTAGTTTGAAAAAAGTGAGGCATGAGTCAGTTTGACATCCCTACACTCTAGGTATTCAACTTATTTTTTGGTGGAACACCTCCTCAACTTGGGAATTAGAACCCTGAGGTTGTGAGAGGTTTTTTGAGGTCTATATATTGTAATTGTTGACTCATTACACAGGTTGGATGTTGATGCATTGATCAAAGACTCTAGTGTAATCATTTTGGCAGGAAGTTAATGAAAAGGTTGCAGCTATTTCTTTGGGATACCTATGGTATGAGAATTTAGCATTGTTTTTCTTATGTCTCATTATGTATGAATGTTTTTTTTCATGATCAATTTCATTTCTATGATATGCTGGTTTTTAAGTTAATAAACATAATACATCTTTCATGCTCTATTTTGGGAAAACCTTCATACTTTTTCCATATTCTTCAGTTTAGAAAGAATTCATGCCTTGCCTTGCTCTTTCTAGCTCCTCACCTGTCTGATCCATCCCAATCAAGAAACCCTAAAGTGTTAGGTTTTCTACCTACCTTGCCCCATTGAATCTCTGCAACCCTAATCTTATTTTCCCTGACCTAGCTTCTTTGACCTAATTCACCCATCCAAAAATCCAAATAAAAATCTTGTACTTATACCTAGCCTAAAACCCTAATTCATCCAACCCTCTTGGCTGTGATTTTGTTTGAGAGAGCCCTCTCTAGTTTGGTAGGGCTAGATACCAAGCCAAAATATTGGTATGTGGTTACCTCTATTGCGATTTATTCTTCAGCCTTAGAGATCTGGTAGAGTGATAACAATGACCTTGTTGTAGGTATTTCTGAACATAGGGTCCTTGTTGGGGTTGTTGATAAGACCCCTACGGGATTTCAGGTTCCTGACCTTGCTGGATGTAGGGTCTAGAGTGAGGTCCTTTCTAAACATGAGGTCCAGCCTATGGTCCCTGCTAATCGTAGGGCCCAACATGTGGTCCCTGCTGAACATAGGGTCTAGCAAGAGGTCTTGATTAGGCCTGCCGATACTGAGGAATCTACTGATATTGGGCATCAGGCTGAGGCCTAGACTGGGGTTGCTAGTACTGACCATGAGGAAATGGCTGGTATTGAGTACCAGGTTGATTGGGGAGAGGACCAAATTAACCTAGAATGAGATTCAGACCAGCTTGGGTGTAAGAACCAAACCAAGGGTTAGTCACAACGACACTCACGGAAAGCTGGGGAAACTGGACATACTTCTGAGAAGAATTCAATCAAGGAACACACTAATATTGTACGTTCAACTATTAAACATAAGGGATGTTAGGTTTTTGAATATATGAATATGATACGTTTGGTTGCTGAAGCGGCTGCTGAACCTGTGAATATTGAATGTGAGACTGTCCTGCCCCTGGAATAGGTCTATAATTCAGTTTCCCCCCATCCAAAAGGGGAGGTATGTAAACAACATTAGACTGCTCCCCACACACAGTCAAAATAATATATTTTCCACTCAATGGCGGAACTGCAGTAATCGTAGATGGAGAGTAGGTGGTAGAGGATCTGATCGAAACAATTATTTGACCAATAGTGACCATAGGTCAAATAATAGGTTGAGACGCGGCAAACAAATTCGAAATGAATGGGCAAGAAGATGGAGGAATGCTTGTCGACCAAATGGGATCTTGGAATAAAGGTGTAGCACCAAAAGCTCCAAAAATAAGGTCTCCCAAAGAGGTATAACTGTTTGGAAGTGTAGATGAAACTTGACTGAAAGGTATTTCAGTCCCACTCCCCGAATCGTGAGGTGTGGAACCGAACAAATCACTTTTAGAGAGAAACAAAAATGAAGCAACTTTCAAGATGTAGGAGCCAGTGGTTTCCTAAATAGTGCCCTGAGGAGCACTCACAAAAGGAACATCATCAACATTGGATTCCATTTTTTTAGGAAATAATTGACGAACATTAGAGCGAGATGCTATTGGAGAAGTGCGAAAGGGAATTACAGGTTGATTAAAAGCACTATAATTCTGTTTAGGTGAGACCACAATCAGATCAAAACGTGAATTTTCATGAAAGACTGTAAAATGTGTAGATGTTTTAGGGCTTTCTGGCTTAGTGTCTTTCAATATCGTCCAAGTAGAATTGTCAGGCGGTGGTCTTGATTAAACGGGTTGAACACTAATGAAAATCCTGAGTTCAACACCTTGCTCTTCAAGGGGCCCAACTGGAAACTGAGGGACCTCAGGAGGATTTTCTTGAGATCTGCCAGAGGAGGGATGCGGAAAATTTGACGATTCAGCCATGATGACCTTTCAAAGCAAGATCAAAGAAGGAAGAGGTGAAAAAATTCACAATTTACCAAGCAATAATGTGGCTAGAGAACTATAGGGGTAAGATGTTTTCATGGGTAGTTATTTTTAGAATTTAAAAATAATAAATAAAAAAGGGTGTGCTAGGCATAAAGGTTTACCAAGTATTCGTGAACTGCAATTGTAATGTTCCCAAATTTTAGCCTCAAGATAAAAGGAACATTATAGTTAGCATTAGATGAATAAAATGGGTAGGGAGGCCCATTAACCTCTTTAGGAGGAGAAATAACATTCCTCATGTAAAAAGGGGAAGAATAAGCAGCTGGATTGAGCACCTACAGGTGTGAACAAGATTGGATCATGTTGATTGAATCATATTTGACCAAGTCCACATGCACTGTCTAGATACATTGCATCTCTATGATGGACTGCACAGTCTTAATGGAGGACAACTTGCATGGGCTAGGTGGCACATGTGGATGTGACCGATGGTGGAGAGGAGCATTTTCCATATATGGAGAGGAGGACAACCATTCTATTCATGCTTGGATTATTATTTGCTTTGGTCTGTTGAGACTTTGCTTCCTCTTGCTGTTTAGCAGGGTTGCAGTGCTGTTTAGCACAAGGGTGTTTCCGGTCGGGAATCCCTACCTAATCCTCAGGGAAGGAGAGGTTATTTAGGATAAATTTCCTCATTCTGGCATTTTGGCCAGGCTACCTCCTTCAGCTACAGTGCAGTTTCTGTTTAGAGCTAGGTTGTGTTGCAGGGTGCATCAAAGGAGGAACTCTTTGAGCAATTTCTGGGCTTGTTGTTCAGTGGAGGGCTTGTCTATCCATTGGAGGATCAACATGGGAGGCTCTCGGGCATGATTTCACATCTTTTCACTTGGCCAAAGCTTCTATGCACTTCTGCAGTGCAGTCCCTTGTAGGAACTGCATCATTTTTCAGAGATCTGTTGTAGCAAGGTTTAATACCTTGATTTTGAGCTAGTTTCCTAGGGCAAGGGCCAACCCTTCCCCCGGAAAGCTAGAAAAAGTGATTCTCATCCCTATTGTAATTTATTCAGCTATGTTCATGTAAGATTGTAGGGGAATGCATTATTTTGCAGCTGAATATTCAGATCTATTCCTTTTGTACTTGAGCTTCCAAGAAACCCTTGCCGAGTTATCTTTACATTGTATAAAAGAGGCTAGATCTCTGTTTTTCTATGTGCTTTGGCTAAATACACTCCAGATATGTTGTCTACAACATATTTCTATAGAAACCCTCTTGTAATTACGTTGTTCTTGCTTCAATGTTTTATGTATGAGTTAATTCATGGGTTTTAAGTGTTTTGAGCCTTATAAGAACTGGGAGATCTGTTTAACTTAGCTAGAATGATTTGTTTCAGCTCCCATTTTTTATGTGAGATGTATATTGCATAAAATAAGGGATCCAAGTCCCATTTCTCACAGTTACAGTGTTATTTTCTGGAAATAGCGTTTTCATGGTCCATATCACTTCTTTTCCCCACTTGGAGATAACATATGGAGACATAGTTTTGCTGATATGCTCCTAATATGAACTAATAAGTAAATTGACACTTCTTGCATTATTTTGTTCAAGTATTTCTAGATCTCCAACTTTATAATATCTTAAGATATTCTCATTGTTGTATAATTTCCCGATTTTAGGATATTACAGTGGTATCAGAGCATAATATTGGCTCAGCCTGTACATCCAAGACATTATGCCATTAGGAGGAGAAGCTTATCACAGAAGAGAGAAGTTGTGTAGAAGAAACAAAATCATGACTCCATTATTTGGAGGAATGAAGGAAGAGAGGGTCTCCCTGCTTCTTTTCCAAGCTATGAAGAACATCAAGGCAGATCTCAAGGAGATGAAAGGGGAGGAGTGTAGAAGATTTCTAAGAGGGTTTGAAGCAATCCCTATCTATTCTTATGATGGGTGTGAGAATTCAGCCACACATGCAGATCCACAGCGCAGTCTACTGCCCACATTTACTGCAAGAAGGATGGATGAAGAAGATGCACCAAGGGAGGAGGCCTTGAGTGACTATCTTCAGGAGTATGAATCTTAATCATGGAGATTCAAAGAGCACTTAGACTTCCAAGGGTTTTGAAAACTCAACGAGGCAAGATCCAGTACCACAAAAGAAGCAAGAGAGGTAGGATTTTCCTATCTCACTTTGATGGATCAGCAGAGTGCACAACAAAAGTTTGGGTAGAAGAGCTAGATTCATATTTTCAGCTACACCAAGTTTTAGAGAAGGAGGCCATTAGAGTAGCAGAGCTGCACCTCAAAGGTATGGCCCATGATTGGTGGTTTAATGGTTCTACTTCATTTTTTCATGCAAATGTAAAAACTTATGTTGGATTCACTAAGGAATTGGTGAAAAGATTTGATAGAAGACATTGTGAACCATCATTTGTTGAAAAAAAAAACTCAAACACTTTGCATGAGTTGGAGAGACCTATTAAACCAACTCTAATCCATAATTTTAAAGGGGATGAGAACATGTATGATAGTTTTCCAAGGGAAAGATCCCCACTTCTTGAAGAGCCCTCTTCTATTTGTAGAGACATGGAGTCTTCTCCTTGAAGAGATGACCAAGATCAATGGTCTCTCATTGGGGATGAGGCATTCTCATATATGGAAGAAGAGGACAAGGATCAGCATCAAGGGATGATGACCATTCACCCTTATCTATTTTAGGAGGTTTCTGCACATAAGGAGAGGAATGCACTGCGCAGTGAAGAGAGGGACAACTTAGTCCACTCATATATACAGTCCACTTCAGATTTTGATGTCTCACTACATGGAGGCATTCCACCTGGGAGGCCACCAGATCTAGATTCATATTGTCTTTTGGTTCACCACTCTTAGATTTTGGAGAGGTGAAGAGTTTGGAGGAATAATTTGGCATGGTGGATGTCAAAGTAGCAGGCAGCAACATGAAGAGAGCTTCACATGCCAGATCATCAACACTGTCTCTTGGGAGGATTGATCCATATTGGAGGTCTCAACTCTTGGTAGAGCACTCCAAGGATCTTGGTGCTTGCATGATTCTTGAAGACCCTGATGGAGATGACAAATATATGGATGATATGGTCATTTATTCTTATGGTAGAGTCTTCTTGACTAGAGCTTCTAAGCTCAAGGAGAAGCTACTACATGCAGCACATGAGGAATTCTTTTCCATGCATTTTGATGCATATATTTCCTTGGTAGAGGAGTTCATTTGGGAGGGCATCCAACATGACATATTACAACATATGGAGAGATGCATAGCCCATATGGTGATAGAGAGGACGTCACAACCACTTCCCTACTCATTGGAGGTGAGGGAAAGATTCCAGTTGAGCCATTCCAGCTCAAGATCTCAAGTACATGATGGAGGAGGTATAATTTCACATTTTTTATTGTACTTATTTTCCTTGTTTGAGTAGCATGGTGTATTAAGAAGAATTATCCCTTCTTGCATATTGTATGATGATGTACTTGTAGCTACTTGTAGCATTGATTTTGGCTACCTTATTTGGTGGTTTGTGAGGGAAGCCACACGATTCTTAGTGTGCACCATTGACACCACATTGTATCTTCATGTTTCCATCTTATGAGATGACTGTGGCAGAAAACAAGTGGCTAGTTAAGCACTTGTTATTTTTTGTTTTGAGGCAGGCATGGAATGCACTGCGTTGGTTCCTTGTGTGGAACTATGATTCACTCTCCAGTTGTCATTCGACAACTTGTTTGCGTAGTATTATGCTTCCATATATTGTGTTAGGTCCCTATATTACTAGTATAGTCCCTTATTGTTATTAGTGTAACCCCCTTATTGTTATTATTGTACCCTTGAAACCCCCATTTTGTTATTATTGTGCCCTTAAATTATTATTGTTAGGTCGGCTAGGATTACATTGTGGCCCACTAGGATTACATTATGGCCCCATGGACTCCTATATATAGAAAGGAGGTTTTGTAAATTGTATCATCCAAGAATTTTTCATTTATGTAATGTATTGGAGGTTTCCCCCTCGAAGTGGCTTATTTATAATGTGTTGATATCTCTTTTCTTCTATTTTTGGAGCTGGTTACACAACATTTGGTATCAGAGGTTTGGATTCTAGGGTTTCGCTGCTCCAAACAGGGCATTGTGGAATTTTCACTATAACTTTTTTTCTATGAATTTTCAGAAGCTGAAATTTTTAGGGTGCGAATCTAAAATCCTGAGGAAGATCTTCTAAAAATTTCAGAGCTTGGTTCGCAATATTTTCGGAGATATGATCTATGGAAGTTAGGTCTTTTTTCAGGCTCCTAAACAGGTCATCGTGGCATTTTCTCTATAAATTTTTTCTACGAAGGTTCAGAATATGAAATTTTTAGGGTGCAAAGCTGAAATCTTGAAGAAACTCGTCAAAAAATTTCAGAGCTTGATTCGCAATATTTTTGGAGATATGACCTGTGGAAGGTGGTGCTTTTTTAGGCTCCCGAATTTCATCTCAAAGAGGTGATCGTGCGAAAAGTTCAATAACTCTCTCTATGAGCATCGCATTTGAGTGCTGTAAAAAGTGGTCGCAAGTACACAGACTGTAGTTTCTTGGCTATCAATTTTAGAGGCGAAGGATGAAACAGTAACACGTGGAAAGTCGTACAAGTTCACTCTACTGAACTAGTCCATAATTAGGTCATTGGACATAACTTTGTCTTGGAGAATCCAAATCAGGTCAGACTTGTGGCATTAAAAAGAGAATTCATAGGGATACTACAGTGCTTAATTTCAGATTTTGAAGAGCTGCAATCATAGAGATAATAAAATTTCAATATCGAGCTCCTCAAAAGCAAGAAAAAGGTGTGTATTTTTTTCCAAATTGCATAAGTCTTGTTTGAAAAATCAATTTGAATTGATTCCAAGGGCATATTGTATAATAGATATCAGTATTGGGTTCTAAAAAATGCCCCGTAAAAATAATTCAACACCCATTAAGCCTTCAGAAGGCTCTACTATGACTCATGAAGATGAAGAATTGCAACATGATCTATCAAAATTACAAGATCAAGTGCACCAAATTTCGCTCTCGCAAAGAGAAACAAAAAATGAAATGGAAGTTTTGAAGAAAGGCATGGAAGCAAAGATGGATGGTATGGAAGTTAGCATGGAATTCAAGATGGATTACATGGAAGCAAATGGAAAACATGAAGAATGATCTAAAAGGTGACATAGAAGGTTTGGCAAATTTGATACAATAAATGATTCCTAGTGTCAAAAATATAGTAGAGGAAACTCATGATGAGAAAAAAGTAAATATTAATCATGATTTCATAAACTCTAACCATTGATTGAAGACCCACCATATTTCAAATATCGATATGAGTAATTTTGATGGAAAGGATCCCGTAACATGGATACTACAGATGGAGCAATATTTTGATCTCCATAATGTGCAAAACACACAAAAGGTATGCATTGCAACTTTACATTTAGAAAAAAATACATTTGTATGGTATCGATGGCTTTGCTCCCATAAAAAAATTGTCACTTGGTCAATTTTTACAGAGGAAATGATATCACATTATGAGGATACAAAGAGCAACACCTTCTTTAGACAATTGATAAATCTCAAACAAAAGGGTTTAGTGGGGGACCACATTGAGGACTTCCAAAAATTGAATATAAGGGTAACTGATATTCTAGAGGAACACATGATTGATCTCTTCATTGGCACTTTAAAGGATAACATCCAACATGAATTTCGTGTTCTGGAACCTAATTCATTGGAGAAGGAATTCAGGTTGGCAAGAAAAATTGAATGTAAAATTATGGCGACAAGGAAGCCTACCACTCACTTCTATAAAGAAGGAAGTGTTTCTACGCCTAGATTTCCACAACCTACAAGGTTGACACCACAACAATTGGAAGAAAAAAGAGCAAAAGGGCTTTGCTATAGTTGTGATAGCAAATACACTAAAGGTCATAAGTGTGCTTAGAAGAAATTATTTTACATAGATTGTGAAGAAGAAGAAGAAAATGAACAAGAAGAGGATATACACCAGGAACCACCCCTAGAAGAGGAAGAAATGAATCCGACCATATCGTGTAATGCACTGGCAGGAATTACCACCCCTCAAACTCTCAAGATAGAAGGACATATAAAGAAGAAAAGGGTAATAGTGTTGATTGATTCAGGTAGCACCCATAATTTTATTCATTATAAGGTAGCTAAGGAATTAAATTGTTTCCTATACCCAGCACCAGAATGTCAAGTGATGGTTGCAAATGGAGGAACTATAAATTGCTCTGGAAAATGCCATAATATCAAGCTAACCATGGGGGGAATATGTATTGACTAGTCCAATGCTTTCCATTCCTATGGGAGGTGCTGATGTTGTACTAGGAGTACAATGGTTACAATCTTTGGGGATGGTAGCTTTTAATTTTCAAGAACTTTTCTTGAAATTTTTTTCAGAAGGAAAGGAATTCGAATTACGGGGTATTGCGGGGAAGCCAGGAAGGATAATAAGCTCTAATGTCATGACAAAGCTTCTAAAGAAAGAACAGCGAGGCGTAATTGCACAATTATGCCCACTAGAAGTTCCAACATCAAAATCATCTATTTCTGCAGATCTCCAACAAGTCTTGGACAATCATTCCAAGGTGTTTGAAACTCCCAAAGGACTCTCACCTATTCATGATCATGATCATGCTATTCATTTGATTCCAGGAAGTGTTCCTCCAAACATCAGGCCTTATAGATATCCTTACGTCCAAAAGAGCGAAATTGAACGTATGATTGCAGAAATATTAGAGGCGGGTATAATTCAACCTAGTCAAAGTTCTTTCTCTGCTCCTGTAGTATTGGTACACAAGAAGGATGGATCATGGCGAATGTGTCCGAATTATAGGGAGCTCAATAAGCTCACCATTAAAAACAAATTTCCCATTCCTGTGATTGATGAATTATTGGATGAATTACATGGAGCAATTTATTTTACCAAGTTGGATCTTCGTTCAGGATATCATCAAATTAGAATGAAGACTGAAGATATTCCAAAACAACATTTCGAACTCATGAGGGTCATTATGAATTTTTGGTCATGCCTTTTGGCCTTACCAATGCACCTTCTACATTTCAAGGGTTGATGAATTCCGTTTTCAAACCCTTCCTTAGAAAATTTGTGCTAGTATTTTTTGATGATATACTAATCTACAGCAGGTCTTGGAAGGATCATGTTGAACATGTTGACAGGTGCTCAAACTATTGCAGGAGAAACAATTATATGCAAAAAAATCCAAATGTTTCTTTGGAGTACAAGAGGTGGAATATCTGGGTCATATTGTATCTCACGAGGGTGTTAAAGTAGACCCTAACAAAATTAAAGCCACTAAGGAATGGAAAGTCCCCACAACCATAAAGAAGTTGCAAGGATTTCTCAGGTTAATAGGTTATTATCGCAAGTTTGTTAAGAATTATGGGAGAATAGCAGCACCTCTAACAACATTATTGAAGAAAGATGCATTTTCATGGACTCCTGAAGCAACTAAGGCCTTTGAACATCTTAAAGAGGCAATGTGCCTAGCACCGGCCTTAGCTACGCCAGACTTCACAAAAACCTTTATTGTGGAATGTGATGCCTCAGGAAATGGAATTGGTGCTGTTTTAATGCAGGAAGGAAGACCCATTTCTTTTGAAAGTCGTCCAATCAAAGGAAAGTATTTACAAAAACCCATTTATGAGAAGGAAATGTTAGCAATACTGCATGCACTAAAGAAATGGCGAACTTACCTAATGGGAAGACACTTCAAGGTAAAAACTGATCATGATAGTCTTAAACACTTTTTGGAACAAAGACTATCTTCAGAAGAGCAGCAAAAATGGGTCACAAAGATGTTGGTTATGACTTTGAAATAATCTACAAAAAAGGAAAGCTTAATGTTGTTGCAGATGCACTCTCAAGAAAGAATGAAGAGGTGGAAGCATTGATTTGTGCCATTTCTATTATCCAACCAGATTGGATAACCGAATCAAGAGATGAATGGAAGAAGGAAAAATATGTATGGACACTCATTCAAAAGTTGCAGCAAGATCCTAGTACATATGATACATTTAGTTGGAAAAATGATTCCTTATGGTACAAAGATCGTTTATATCTTTGCAAGAATTCCCAACTAAAACAAAATATTCTTCTGGAATTGCACACTTATCCTTTAGGAGGACACTCAGGATTTTTAAAAACTTACCACAGGGTGAAGAAAGAATTTTTTTGGGATGGCCTTAAATCTGATATTCAAAAGTTTGTGGCGTAATGTTTGGTTTGCCAGCAGAATAAAGTGGAGACAATTAAGACCCCGGGACTTCTACAACCTTTATCCATTCCAAGTCAACGTTGGGAGGAGATTTCAATGGATTTTATCACAGGTTTACCTAAGTCCGAAGGAAAGAGTGTCATCATGGTGGTAGTTGATAGACTTACCAAGCATGCACACTTTTGTGCATTATCTCATCCATTTAAAGCAAGTACAGTTGCTACTACATTTATGGACAGAATTCAAAAGCTACATGGAAGCCCAAGGGTTATTGTGAGCGACAGAGATCCCATTTTTACCGGAAATTTTTGGACGGAGTTATTTTCTTGTTTGGGTACTCAATTAGCTCATAGCTCATCTTATCATCCTCAATCTGATGGTCAAACCGAGATAGTAAATAAATTTTTGGAAGGATATCTTCGTTGTTTTGTATCTGATAAACAAACACAATGGGTCAAGTGGTTACCTCTTGCTGAATGGTGGTATAACACTTCCTTCCATACTGCAGCAAAAATGACCCCATTTATGGCACTTTATGGATATCATCCACCATACATCACATCATCTTTAAGGGAAAATTCGAAGGTTCAAGCAGTGGAAGATCACATCGAGCATCAGCAAGAAGTTCTCCAACTCTTTAAGGATAACCTGAATTTGGCACAAAATCGAATGAAACAACAGGCAGATCAACATCGTAGCGAGAGAAGTTTTGATGTAGGAGATTGGGTATTTTTACGGCTACAACCATACAAGCAAATGTCCCTCAAGCAAGCTAAGAAGGATAATAAATTATCGCCAAAGTACTATGGTCCTTACAAGGTGTTGCAAAATATTAGTACTATGGCATACAAATTGGAGCTTCCTGCTTCTTCACGAGTGCATCCAGTTTTCCATGTTTCATGCTTAAAGAAGGTTATAGGTGAAAATATTCCAGTTCAAACAATATTGCCAGAACTTGATGAGGAAGAAAAAATCATATTGGAACCTGAAGCGGTCATGGAAACAAGAACTCGACAGCTACGAAATCGATCAATTTCAGAGTATCTCATCAAGTGGAAGAACTTACCCACCGAAGATTCTACATGGGAGGATGAGAATTTTATACAGAAGCACCTGGAGCTACTCAAGCATTGAGGACAACACTTTTTTGAAGGAGAGGGGCATGTTAGGTCCCTATATCACTAGTATAGTCCCTTATTATTGTTAGTGTAAACCCCTTATTGTTATTATTGTACCCTTGTAACCCCAATTTTGTTATTATTGTGCCCTTAAATTATTATTGTTAGGTCGGCTAGGATTACATTGTGGCCCACTAGGATTACATTATGGCCCCATGGACTCCTATATATAGAAAGGAGGTTTTGTAAATTGTATCATCCAAGAATTGTTCATTTATGTAATGTATTGGAGGTTTCCCCCTCGAAGTAGCTTATTTCTAAGGCATTGATATCTCTTTTCTTCTATTTTTGGAGCTGGTTACACAAAATATTGCTGATATGCTTATACTCATAGTGAGATTTGTTTGGAGAGTGGGATTTGAGATGGAAATGCCCATTGGGAGTATGATTCTCCCTATTCTACATGTTGTATGTTTCAGGAGAAACAATGGGCACACCATGATTTCCACAACACACCTCTTTCCTTCATGTAGGAGGAGCCATTGGGAGAACTTGCGTTCTTGGAGGAGGCACTTCATGATTGACTTATCTTGTAGGGTAGCTTGGGCCATTTTTGAAGGCCATGACATTGCAGCCCAATATCAGCAACCCCCCCATACTTACCATAAATGGAGAGAGAAACTACTTGGATGGGAAAATATAAACTCTCCATTCAGCCCCAACACATTGCATAAAACCGGGGTTGCAGATTTCTTTAATGAGCTACCTAGAATGGCTCATTTCATTTGGATGATAGCATGGGTGAATGGGTCACTCATTGGGAATGAGATTTCCCATGTGTATCATCACTCCTACCTTGAGGAGGCCATGAGACAACAAGAAGGTTTCCACTTACACCTTCCACCTTTTCATGATGTGAGCCATTTGGTCATGCATCTTTGGGAGGAGACATTGGAGGGCATATTTGTTGCAGATTATCCTGAGCAGTGGTGGGGACTATTTATGAGGAGGCCAAAAGAGGAGAAGGGGAGTATTTTTTCTCTCTCTATGTATTTTCTTGAGGACAAGCAACATTTTGGAGGGGAGGATTGTAATGTTCCCAAATTTTAGCCTCAAGCTACAAGGAACATTATAGTTAGCATTAGATAAATAAAATGGTTAGGGAGGTCCATTTACCTATTTAGGAGGAAAAATAACATTCCTCATGTGAAAAGGGGAAGAATAAGCAACTGGATTGAGCACCTACAGGTGTGAACAAGATTGGATCATGTTGATTCAGTCATATTTGACCAAGTCCACATGCACTCTCTAGATACATTGCATCTCCATGATGGACTGCGCAGTCTTAATGGAGGAAAACTTGCATGGGCTAGGTGGCACATATGGATGGGACCCATGGTGGAGAGGAGCACTTGCTATATATGGAGAGGAGGACATCCATTGTATTCATGCTTGGATTATTATTTTCTTTGGTCTGTTGAGACTTTGCTTCCTCTTGATGTTTAGCAAGATTGCAGTGTTTTTTAGCACAAGGGTATTCTCGGTCGGGAATCCCTACCTCATCCTCAAGGAAGGAGAGGTTCTTTAGGCTAAATTTCCTCATTCCGAAATTTTGGCCAAGCTACCTCCTTCAGATACAGCGCAGTTTCTATTTAGAGCTGGGTTTTGTTGCATGGTGCAACAAAGGAGGATCTCTTTGAGCCATTTATGGGCTTGTTGTTCAATGGAGGACTTGTCTATTCATTGGAGGATCAGCATGGGAGGCTCCTGGGCATAATTTCACATCTTCGCACTTGGCCAAAGCTTCTCTTCACTTCTACAACGCAATCCCTTGCAGGAACTGCATCATTTTTCAGAGAGCTGCTACAGCAAGGTTTAATACCTTGATTTTGAGCTAGTTTCCTATGGCAAGGGCCAACCCTTCCCCCGGAAAGCTAGAAAAATGGATTCTCATCCCTATTATACTTTATTCAGCTATTTTCATGTAATTTTTTAGGGGACTGCATTATTTTGCAACTGAATATTCTGATCTATTCCTTTTGTACTTGAGCTTCCAAGAAACCCTTGCCGGGTTATCTTTACACTGTATAAAAGAGGCTAGATATTTTTTTTCTCTATGATTTGGATAAATAAACTCCAGATATGTTGTCTACAACATATTGCTATATAAACCCTCTTGTAATTATCCTGTTCTTGCTTCATATTTTTCTGTATGAGTTAAGTCATGGGTTTTCAGTGTTTTGAGCCTTATAAGAACCAAGAGATCTATTTAACTTAGCTAGAATGATTTGTTTCAACCCCCATTATGTATGTGAGATTTATATTGCATAAAATAAGGGATCCAAGTCCCATTTATCATAGTTGCATAATTATTTTCTGGAAATAGCGTTTTCATGGTCCAGATCACTGCTTTTCCCCACTTGGAGATAACATATGGAGACATAGTTTTGTTGATATGCTCCTAATATGAACTAATAAGTAAATTTACACAAATTTTATTATTGTGTTCAAGTATTTTTGGATCTAAAACTTTATAATATCTTAATATATTCTCATTGTCATAGAATTTCCCGATTTTGGGATATTACAACAATATACACCTTGGTGATAAATGATAGAAAAAATGACCAAGGAATTAACGTATTATAGCTGATATCCCTGAATTTTGTGTTCAGTGTATCATGTTTACAAGGTGGCTGACTCAGTTACCTATGTTAGGCTTGCAACCTAATGGTGTCTCCCCAAATATACGT
The DNA here is from genome assembly GCA_034641835.2 of Pinus albicaulis. Lineage (NCBI taxonomy): Eukaryota > Viridiplantae > Streptophyta > Pinopsida > Pinales > Pinaceae > Pinus > Pinus albicaulis. Next base: position 333,844,582 of record CM076569.1, read on the forward strand.
GATGATACATGTCAGTCCAGTCCATAGTAGTGATTTCTAGTGCGTAACCGTTCGATGACAACACCCAAAATATACTTATCATACATCAATATAATTCCATACGTGGGACATGATATCACCCTCGAGATATAACGTAGATCGTTAAGGACAACTCCTATGTTTTACGACGCCAGAACACATCTCTAGCCTAGACCACTAAATGTTCTCATTAGTTACAAATGCTCCTTAAGGTAAATTGCGTGAATTCTAATGTTGATATTGAGTTTAGTTTCAGTTTCGGCTCAAAATCGATGTCACTTGAATCCTATGGTTCAGGCTAAATGCAAAAAGAAAAGCTTTCCATGTTGATGAAGCCTAAACTATTTAGGGAAGAGATACAAGAAAAAATGCAATCAATGCAACAACAATAATGCCACCCAAACTAGCTGAAAGCTACGAAATGCAATTCTTTTCAATCGAATTCAATTTTTCCCAAACAAATGCAACTTATTGAAAACGAAAAATAATTCTCTTTTTCACTAAGACACATATTTTTTTTTGTTTTTTACCTTGGGATGCAATCAAAAGTAAAATAAATGAATGAATGAAGAACTAAAATAACAATCCTTTCACATTTGTTTCAATAGAACATAAATAAAAATCGCTTAAAAAACACATGAATGAAATGATTTTCACTCCTCTTTTTCAAAACGATGAAGACAAGCCAAATCAAAACTAAAATGAAAATTACTTTCAATTTATTTTGAATTTGGACAAAGGACACACTCTTCTAGACTTGTGAATCAAATAATTTGTGATCCTATGTTTGACAGTAAATCGAAGGCAAGACCAAAGATGCAGTGATGAATAGTGCATATGAAAATCACTTCGAATCAAGTCAGGAAAAATGTGACAAAATGTGTTTGAAATGGTGAAAAATCTCCCAACTTAAAAAAAAATAAAAGAGATGAAAATAATCGCTCAGAGAAAACAAGTAAGCCAACCACACAGCAAGGATGTCACTGAGATTCTACAAACATCTTTCAGGGGCCAGGACACACTGGAAAATCAAGGGGAAACCATAACTTTTCCTAGGTATGAGATCAACGCTTCTGTGATAAGTAGAAGAGTGCTGAAACACAAATAAACATGACTGTACTATATCAAACAATGCTTCTAGTGATACTATGTAAACAAAAAGCGCGCTAGTCACTAAAAACAAGGCAAAAAGAGAGTTTAACACAAACACCAAACCTAACACATTGAAATGAATAACCCTACACAAAATAATAGAGGCCTAAGCAAGCTTAGATTTCAGTGATCGGTCAAACTGATCCAAGATCAATTTGGGTAAGGAAGGATAAGAGGCTAAGCTCCCTAGTGAAGTCGCAAAGTCTGTTGTCAAGATAAATACCCTTTGTGGACAGAGGCGATCTCTCTAGTCCTAGAGTGGGTCTAGCAACAGAAGATACCTTCTAATGCAAATCTCTCTTAACTAAAATTCACAATGTGACAAGGAAAGAGATAGAAGTACCTTTTTCCCAACGCTACGTTTGAATTTGTTGATGGTGACCCTTATCCACAATCCTTTTAGGCTCACTCCCTGCTACTGATGCCACAAGAACACTTGAAGATGATCAAGAGGCAACAACAAACATAATCCAATACATAATAATCATAAAAAATAGATATCTAGTAGATCAAGGAGTACCAGAATATTTGCATAAAAAATTAGACAAATATAGAAATAAAACATCAGATGTTTATTGATAAATATAAAAGGAAGAGCTTACAACCCATGCCTTGATGTTGGAGGCCTCCTTTGGTGAAAATATTATTCCTTCACTGAAGCTCTAAATCATTCTTTCTTTCGAACACTTAAGGCGATATCACAATGCGAGGATGCAAAGGGAACGCGAGTTTAGACTAGCCAGAGAATGACCAAATAGACTAACATTATTGGAAAGAGGGGCATGGATTGATAGGAAGGGAGAAGAGGTTGGGAGCCCATGAAAGGAGGAGGAAGGCCCACTTTATAAGGGATAAACCCCCATGGATGATATCAAAGCTCTAAAATTATAGAGATCGACTCTATCACCACCATTCAACAACCAACTCACAGCCCTAAAACTTCTGGAGGTTGAAGGATCTCCTCCATTTGAGGAAACACTCCCAGAAAGGGATCAACGTGATTTTCCAAGATATAAGGGCATTGGAAACGCTAAGCCAAAACTATAAATATGACATCAATGTGAGTATGACACCAGGAAATGCGTTGACCCAGGAAACTAGGAGTTTGACCAAGTTTCTTCAGTAATCTTTCAAGGTAGTTTTCTTTGAATCTTCAGGGGATGTCTTAACATATTTCTTCATGGTGGAAAAATTTCACAAGATCTGTCACGGGGAATTTTAGGACCAGGGACAGGAAAATGAGTATGGTGAAAAATTATTGTGTAATAGAAACTTAACCCCAAGATTATGTACACACAAATGAAACTTGAACAGATGTAAAGCAACATCATATCATTTTTGATGTTTAAATAATAGAAGATAGGTTAGCCAATCAACATGATGCATAAGATTTGGAAAACTAGGAAAACGATATCTATCCATAGGTGCATACCTGGAATTTTTTCTTGAACCCATATTGAAAAAAAATCAACCAAAATTAATGACCTTTGACCAGTGGAGTCACCATGAACATTTGATCTTCTGGATCCTTTGAAATCATAGTCGCCAGATGAATTATTCATCCTTTCTGTGTTTGTTTTTTTTTCACCATAAAAAAACCAAATTTGAAACTTGATTGGAGCATTCCAAACATTCTCTCACACTTGGCATCCTCAAAATACTCCATTCCACTTGTATGCAGCATATGTGCAGTAGTTGCGGAACACCTGTGCAACAGGCCTATGTTTTGGCATATCTCCTAAACGGTAAACCTAATTAAGTTGAAATTTTTATAGCATGTTAGTGTCATCATGACACTCCTACACAAAAACATTTAGCCAAATCTGAATCGTTTATCTCAAGGAAATCCAAAATTGGATGTAGGTGATAGTAGCTTGTTTGTCGAAAACGTGAATGATTTTGGTCTCAAATTAATTGGGTTTTTTCATATAACCCCCATACCTCTTCTGTAAAAAATTTAGGGCAAATGGGTACATGGTTTAGGATATATAATGAAAGTACAATGACTGTGTGAAATTGCAACACTAAATTTATGGAAAAATAGGCTTGAATTATGCATTCAAATATCCTGATATATGATACTTATTCAGAAACGAAAGGAGGCTATTCATATTTCCATTTTCTAAAATTCACCTCCATGTGATCAGAAACATCGTTTCAAAATGATGTCTAAAACATGGAATTTTGTGCAGCATTTTGGAAGCTGTCAATTAACACAACTCAATTTACCATGAATTATGCTTAAAATAAGAGATTAGGATTAGACACAAAGACTCCTACATCATACTTAGGTGAAGGTGAAATTTTGACCCATGTTGATTTTTTGTAGGGTGTTGGAGGATCGCTATACAACGGTTGCAGAACATTGTGCAATGCACAATCTGGGTAGCACTGTTGCGCAAAACATTTTCCAAAGCTAGTGCAAGCTTTGTTTCTTACCAACTGTTAGTTGGGAATCAATCTGTGGTCTTATGAATTCATGGTAGATTAGAATAGAACTAGAATTAATGTATAGTGCATGAGATTAAGGCGGCGTAACCATTTTAATTACCCCCTATCTTGTAGCACAATGATTTGAAATGATTACTTGGAGCACTTCATTTGATTTGATATGAGTATACTAGTATAGGGAATGATTAAAGTTTTAGGGGTATGATATCTCTTAGGTATGCGAGTTTTTTATTATGCATGAGGGTTATATATGATATGAGTATGGTAAATGATAGTGTTATTATGGGGAATGGATTTAGAATGAAGGTGGGTGGGGGGTAAAATACAATGTAATATGAATAATAGGTAAATGGTATGTCGTAGAGGATAGGATGTAAGTTATATATGAAGGGGTATGAATGAAAGGGAAATGAGGAAATAGGGTAGGAAATAAGGAATCAAGGGTAGATAAGAATAGGGGTTAAATATATAGGATATTTTTAATGACATACCACATGACCATCAGAACTATGAATGCAATAAAATCAATTTGAACAATTCTAATAGATAGATGATTAACACATAACCCTTTTGACTTGACTGTACAAAACATGTGCGACCATGACTCCCATTGAATTAACATTCTTTCATCCTTTGGGTGAAACCTTTATGGAAGAAATTCGATGATGTTATACAATGACCTTTAAGGCTATGAAAGCAACAGTAGTCATAGGATCAACTTTTTCAAAAACTGAAAATCAAAGGATACAGAAATGCATTTGACGAAAAAAAACTATGACCCTAACATCATGCATGTGGTCATTATCACAAATTTATGTAATCATGCATCATGTTGATATTTTGACATCATTATGTATCTATATCGTACAAATATGGATTGATTTTTGTAGATGAGATAACTTCCCCTGAAGAAAAATGAGGTATGATTTTGATTATGTCTCTATTTGGTTTATCGAACATGACATGTTTACAGGAGAAAGAAGATCAGAGATGAGGAGCATAATGGTGGAATAAAATTCACATGACTCCCCTTATAGGCCTTATGTGAATTCTATGGAATGGGAAAGGCTAGTTGGAAAACAAGGAGAAGAGTACTCCCTTGATTTAGTAGATACACTAAGATGTTTGAAGGGAGGGATCAGAGGTTGCAAGGAAGATAATAATAGGTTGATTGAGGCACAAGAAATACTTGCTAGAGCTCAGGAAAAACAAGAAGAATTTAATGAAGACATTCTTCAAAACCTTTCAAATTTTCATAGGAAGGGACATTTGAGGATCAACCGTGGACAAGAAGAAAAGAAAAATGGGGCATATGGCAGTTAGTATCATAGAGGACACATGTTGGAAATGGATGACATAGTCGGTGGTTTAAGATCTTTGGATACACTTAAAAAGTAAGCTAGCACTCATGGATTTTATTCCAGTTTTAGTTCCAAGAGATACCATCCTCATTACTTCCAGCATCCTTAAAATAGGAATGTGAAACGGTATTTTCCAGAGAAGTTCAAGAAATCCAAGCCTCCTAATTTTGATGGGGAAGTGAATAAATCAAGATATGTAGAAGCATGACTACTTGGGATGAAGAAGTTCTTGAGATTGCATGATTACTCAGAGAATATCAAATCCAAGATAGCTATCTTTAGTCTCAAGAGAAAATTATATATATGGTGGAAATATATGAAGCATGTAAGAGGCATCAGGGTATAGGAACTGAGTTTGCATGAGTTTAAAAGACCCTTCAGGAATAAGTACTCGACTAAGAGATATTATGAGAGAAAATCTAAGGAGTTAAATGAGTTGAGTATGGGTTCCATGAAATCTGAAGAGTACATGAAGAAATTTCTAGAGTTTTGAGGTATGTGCCCTACCTCAAGGATGAGAAGACAAAGGTCCAAAGGTTCATTAATGGGTTTCCTTTAGAATTTACAGATTGGATTGAGTATGATGAACCTCAGTCATTGGAGGAAGTCATTGGGAAGCTGAATAATTTTTATGAGTAGCCTAAGCACAGGTCCGAGCCTAAGAGGGACTAAAAAGGTATTGAGAAGACTAAAGTAAAGTGGGCTAAGAATCCATGAATACTTTAGGATGCAGGTGATAAGGAGAATATGGCACCTTATAATAATTTTGATGCAGTTAACAAAAGACATGGATCTCAACTTGAGGAGGAGAATAAGTGCTATGGAAAAAAGCCTTTAAGGTGTTGGACTTTTTTGTGGTGGAGACCATCACAAGAGTGATTTCCCATCGCACCAGGGTGGAAGAAATCATATTTATAGGGCTCAGGAGGCACAAATAGTTGGGGATGTTGGTAAGAGTATTCCTCTAATTTAGCAGCAGTGAATAACATGCAGGTTGATTATAATTTATCAGGAATCCATTATTGAGATAGAAGGTAAGATTCATGATTAAGTTGTTTCCATTTTGATTGATACTGGATCTAGTTATAGTTATATTAGTCATGATGTTGTGGATAAGTGTTGCTTGAATAAATAAGTGCATGCAAAGTCTTGGTTGGTGCATTTGGCTACAGGGACCAAGAGAAGAGATCATCATTGGGTGAGATATTTTTCATTTGAGCTGAACGGTATGCCTACATTAGCACATCTAAATATTCTTCCTTTGGGATCATATAATATGATTTTGGGCATGGACTGGATATTCATTCATAGTTCTAAAGTGGAATGCTATGATAAGGCTATTGAGTGTCTAGATGATGATGGGGAAAGGATAATTTTACAGGAAAAAAAGAAGTCTATATTAGTGAGAGCTATTATAGCTATGTAGGAAAAGAGAAGTTGTCGGAAGGGATGTGTATTGTTTGCTATTCATATTTACAGTGAAAAAGGGAAGGATGTTGAGGATGATGAAGACCTGAAGAGGTAACATGTTTTGTATTTTTTCTAGGATGTGTTTTCAACAGAGATTCCAAAGTTTCCTCCTCATAGTGAGGTGGAATTTTCTATTGAGTTGATGCCAGGAGCAATACCAACATCTAAGGCAGCTTACAAAGACGAGTACTCCAAATTTGGTGGAATTGAAGTTGCAGCTTAAGGAGATTCCAGATAGATGATACATAAGGCCAAGTGTGTCACCTTGGGGTGCACCAATATTGTTTGTACGGAAAATGGGTGATACTCTCAGATTGTGCATTGAATACAGGAAGTTGAACAGGGTAAATTTCAAGAACATGTATCCATTTTCACGGATTAAGGATTTTTTTGATCAGCTAACGGGAATAATTGTGTTTTTAAAGATTGATATGGGATCATCATATCATCAGATGCACATCAAAGAAGAAGATATTTACAATGCTGCATTCTGCATGAGGTATGGACATTATGAGTTTTTGGTGGTTCATTTTGGTCTTTCTAACGCTCCAACCAATTTCATGTGTTTGATGAACATTGTGTTGTGTCCTTACCCAAAAATGTTTGTGATAGAATTTATTGATGATGTATTGATATACTCCAAGAATGAGGAAGAGCATGCAAAGAAACTAAAATCAATGTTGAGATTATTGAGATAGTGTTAGTTGTAAGCTAAACTTAACAGGTAAAAATTTTGTGAGTCTTAGATTCACAGTGTTATGGCCTAAATCCACCTCAGGCTGAGGAAGGCAGCATCTAGGGTAACATCAAACCATGCTTAACCTAGTAGCTAGCCCTACCAAATCAGGAGAGGGCTCTCTCTTGGTCAATCTCAGCAAAAAATGATCAATGAGGCTTGAGATGACTTGAATGAAGACTGATTTTAGGCTAGGTATATTTGCAAAAGAGTTTGATTTGATTTTGAGGGTGTTTGTTGGATCAAAGGGAAAGGCATATTTTGGGTCTGGGGAATGAGGCCCAGTTTTGCAGAGATATAAATGGGGCAAGGTAGACAATTGATTTGACACTTTCAATTTGAAGGAAATGGAGAGCTTAGATAGGTGAGGAGTTGAAGAGGGCAGGAAACTTTCAGGAATCCTCTTCAAACAGTTGAAAACATAGAAAATTAAACAAACCCTAGGTAGAGCACTGCAAATTTTAATGAATTCCACCTTTATCCTTGTTTGTTTAACTTAAGAAGAAACAAGAGATAAAATGGTACACATCAAACACCAGTAGACTTACATTTATAGTAAGAAGCACATCATCAAAACAAAATACCACATGAATCCCATGGAGTGTTGCAAACCCTGGTCTATTCCTTTGCCAAACTGCAGAAATGATGTACAATGATTCTCAAAGAAAAGCAATCCCAAATGTCCAACCATGCTAATGACTGAAAAACCACAAGCTATAGAAAAAAAATAACTCATCCCCAGCCTCTAGGGGTCGAGCTCACAAGTTTAGGAGCTGTTTCAACAAGATCTAAACTGAGAACTAGAAAATAGACAGTGGAACAGCTTGCCTCTATAAGATAGGAAACTGATTCATTCAGTTGCAATTCACCTTTTGATGGATGAATCTACCTCCATGAGTAAAAATTTAACAAAATTACATCAAGATCCATAAAATTACATCCAATTACATCATGAGTTTAACATTTGGAAGTAAGAAAGTCAAAATGTCAAAAACTAGGTGAAAAACAGAGTTACTGAGTAAAAAATGAGCCAAATCCTCCAATGTGTCGTGCCAGATTTCTCTATGCATCGTGCCAGTTTGGAGGTGATTTTGGAGGCTTTCCGAGTGTCCAAATTTTCTCCAAGTGGGCTTGTTGGAACGTTCTACCTGTCTACTTTCCAAAACAAGTGGAAATTCTGAATTTGGCTTCCATTTTCCCCTCCAAAACTGAGTTCTCCCAACACTGCTTCCTGTGTGTCCAAAAAGGGGCAGAAAGGTCATTTTTGGGGTGTTTTTGACCCTTATGGAAGCCCAAAACTTGTCAAAATCTCTTGGCCATAGGTAGGCATGCATAATTTTCCATGAAAAATCCAAAAATGTAAAGTTTGCAACAAGAGGAGTCCCCCATCAAAAGCGCGTGCCAAGTGGCGCGGTGCATAGAGTTGAAAAGTCTGTTTTTAGGCCAAAAATTCAAAATTTGCAAAAAGCGTCCCAAATTCCTTGAAATTTGGGTTGAGTGTCCTCCATTATGTACTATGCTAGGCCAAGGAAGCCTCGGCCAAAATCTGAAGTCTATCTTGCCTTTTCCGACGCTTTGAGGCCTTCTTCAACTTGGCCTTCAAGATTTTGATTCGTGCCTTGCAAACATGATTTCTTGCCCAATAATGATTATCCATGTGCCTCAACATGTTCTTTTCCTTGTTGGCCTTCTCCAACAGCTTTTCCAAATGAATATTTACCCTTTCAAGCCAAGTTTCACGATCAGCCTCAATCTCCTGCTCAAGTGATGTCATCTTGATTTTGCTCCTTTGGGAAGCTTGCCGGTTCTCACGTATGTTTTGTAGCTCCATGATAGTTTTTTGATCCTCTAGCTGTTTGTTTCTCTGCTCAAGGTAGTTGATTATCTACTGGGATCTTTTCAATTTGAGGGACAAAGTATTTATTTCCACTTTCTGCTGCTAAATGATCTCTCTCAACTTTGAGCTTGGTGAGCCCAAATCATCATCTTGAATGAGTATGAAGTCAGTATCCTGCCCTCCTGAAGGCCCCTCATCATGTATTGGCCTCTTACCCTTGTCTTGTACCTGTACTGATGATGAACGAAGCGAGACCCCTTCCACCCCGAGTGGAGATAATACTCGCTTGGCTGCTACGAATAACCTCCTAGTGCCCCTCTGATAGGTGACAAACACCGGCACACTAGTGGTTTGTGTCTCATGGCCTTCCTACAGATGTGAAGGTTCACCTGTCTCATAAAAAGCTTCCAGAGGCACTGGAGGAGATGTGAAGAACTCATTGGAAATGAAATCCTCCCATGAAATGTCTTGCAAACCAAGCTGATGCATAACCACAATTTTGATAAGTGCAAAGTGATAGATACTGTTATACTACTACTTAGGAGTTTTCTTTTGCACTAGGGTGGTCATTTTCTCAATATTTCAGCATATGAAGTAAGGGAGGTTCATCATTCTCACCCTGGTAAAATGCATCAGCAACCTGATGTGATAGGCATAGAGGCGAGAAAACCGGCCCTCGCAGCTGAAATATTTGATAATGAGTTTCATCAGAGGAGCGTATGAATCTTTCAGGAACTGAAAGGGAAAAAATCTGTTGAGTTGTCTCAAAAAACCAGGCTTGATGTATGGCTCATAGTGTTCCCTGTCAACTTGCTGCCTTTTATTCCATTTCTCTCCAACATTTGGTATACCGGTTGCTAGGGAGATGGACTCAGGTGTCAAGGTGAATGTCACACCTGCGAGAGTGAATTGGCCATTATGTAAATGAAGCACAAAAAATCTAGCCAGCTCATGATGGTGGTGGACTCTAGCAACCATCTCACAAAACTGATAACAAGACTGCTGTTGAAAACATGTAATAGCAAGAGGACAGGCCTGCAGCTCAGTGTGAAGTAGGCTCCTCCCTCACATGTCTGCCACTCTTGTGAGGTCTCCTTGGTGCATGCAATTCAGTTGTAGAGTCACTGTCTCGGTCATAAGAGGAACCTGTCTCCATGTTTTCCAAAGTCTGTGTTGTCTTAGATGAGTATGAGGAGTTTTAGGTGTCTTTAGGTTTTTTTTGCCAAATGTATGAAAATGTGTGAGGGACTATGGTGGGAGAGGGTAGGGGGAATGTTGGGAATATTGCCAATTGAAATTTGGGGAATTAAAGAGTTTTAGGGGCAATCACTAGGCTTTTTGGGATAGCATTTGGGATTTGGGAATTTCGTAGTTAGGATGGGATAATGGGAATATGGGATATGGGTAGATGAATTTTAGGGATATGGGGAATAGGGAAATGGTTTGATGAAACTAGAACAGTAATGAGGAAATAACAAGGTGAGGGAGTGATAGGCACAAAAAACCAAACTATAAACCCTAAGGAAGCATTTCTTGAGCAATAAAATAGGGTTTGATTTTTTTTTATTAAATCCTCATAAAAAACATAAGACTCACGTTCATTGGCAGTGGAGGGATTACTTGACTTACTTTGGACCAGAGGCAGTTGAGAAAATTTGAGTTTAAATGAAATCATGGTTCAAAACAAGTGGCAACTCTACGCGCCGCACCACATACCCAACGCGCTGCGCCAGTCTTATGCGCTGCGCCTGGGTATTTTTGCCACTGTAGAGGCTGAACCAATGCGTCGCGCTGGTTATATGCGCTGTGCCACTCATCCTATGCGTCGCGCCCACAAACTTGCACAACTCTGTTGTGATTTTGCTCTCTTCGTTCTACACGGCCCTTTCCTTTTCTCACTCTCTCTTCTTGGAAAACAAATGAGCCCTTGAAACATGAAGATGACTTATATACTAAAGACCTTTAATTTTCCACTTCAAAAAACCCACTTTTTAATGTTTACCTTTGAATTTTTTTTTTTTAACTCTGTTTTGGGCAATTTGCTTGATTTCGCCTTTGATTAACTTAATGATTTTCTTTTTGTTGTCCTTGCAGGGTTGCTGAAGTTTGACAAGGTGACCAGGGTTGCCAACGAATTTATTTACACATGAGAAAACTTGAAATTACATTACATTTATTCATAAAAAGATAAAATACTCTATTTTTCTTCAAAACGGAGTTTTGAAGAGAAATACATTTCTAGGCATATGATGATGAAAATTTTTAGTACTGAAACTTTATTTAGACTCCTCATGCGCCTGCTGACCATTGTTGGACATTTTGAAGACCTTATTGATGAAACCATAGACCTAATGGGACTAAAAACCTAAAAATGACTCTTTGCAAACTATGAGACAAAAAGTGATTGCAAATGATCTTAATGAACACAAATGGGCCAGCAGGTAAAGGACGTGAGGGAAAAAATGTATAAAAGCCACTACCGTTAGATGATCCATGCTCCTAATGGAATGCAACTAACTGAGTGAGACACCTAATATGCAATGCAACAAGAGAATTTTGATCACTAACGGAGGGATGAAGATACCAACACTAACATTGGCTCCAATGGTGATGGTAGCTCCTTGGAGGTGCCAAGAACTACAGATCTCTGGGAAAGTAGGCAGTGCCTTCGTCCATTGGGCTATGGAGTCAATAACTTCGAAAAACCAAAACCATACTCTTGACTCATTTTCAAAACTGAAAATCGACTCAAAACTGACTCAATTTCAAGACTGAAATCAACTGAAAGATCTGACTTAAACAATCTAAACCAAAACTGAAATCAACCTTCAACTTTATAGCCTTCACCTCGGGCCCCAAACTGAAAGAATGATGACAGAACACACTTGCAATGAAATTTAAACAAACCGGTATGTACAGTGATACATATGATAGCAGAAAATATTTCAAAAATAGTACCGTTTGAGTAGCCGACCATTGACCGGCCCACCTGGACAATCTTCTCCATTCATTTCTTTCAAAAGGAAAGCATTTTGGCCTCGATAAGCAACAATTCTGAAAGGTCCTTTCCAAATATTCTCAAACTTTCCATGCTTACCTTTATCTTCATTTCTCGCGTCCCATTTTAGCACCACTTCCTCTATTTGAAACTTGTCCGCCTTTGCCTTTCGATCATATATCTTATTAATTCTCTCTTGCAGCCTGAAAGTGTTCTAAAAAACCTCATCTCTAGTCTGCTGTAAATGGATCATTTGATTTATTCTTCGCTGCATATGATCATCTTTGCTGCCAACTTCCTGCAGATGTTTAACCACTGGAACTGCGAGAGAGGTTGGGAATACAGTGTCAACACCATACACGAGCTCAAAAGGGGACATGCCTATAGATTTATTTTGACTTAATTTGTCTTCCAAAAGTGCATTAACCAGTTTCTTGAGCCACCCTTTCTTGTTTATTTCCAGCATCTTTTTGATAATATTGACCAAGGATTTATTTGAAGATTCGGCCAATCCATTGCCTTGTGGATGATATGCGGTTGAATGCCCCAAAGTTATTTGATACTTATCACAAAAGTCAATCATTCTTTTATATTTAAAGGCTGTTGCATTATCAGTGATCAACTTATTTGGACAACCAAAACGAGACAAAATATTGTTTTCAAGAAATGAAATTATTACCAAATCTGTGGCCTGCCTAGTGGGAATCACCTCAATCCATTTAGTAAAATAGTCCGTCGCTGTAAGGATCCATTTATGCTGCGCTGAAGAAGTAAGATGGATCTCGCCAATGAAATCCAAACCCCACTGCTGGAAAGGAGCACTTACTTCAATGGGCTTGAGCGGTAAAGGCTGCAATTTTCTCTTCCCTTCAAAAATCTGACATTCATAGCAGCTTTTAATAGTTTTGTACACATTAGCAAATAGAGTTGGCCAATAATATCCTGCTCTCAAAATTTTGTTGGCCGTTGTCTTCCAAAAAAGATGACCTCTGCAATCTCCCTTATGAAAGTCTTCCATAACCCGCTTTTCCTCTTCTTCAACCGAACAATTGAGCAAGACACAACCGAGATCTTTCCAATAGAGCGCATTATTCATAATACAAAACTTAGCAGCTTTCAATTTCAGTGTCCTACTTTTGTTCTTAGCCATTCCTGACGGTGGTGACAGATTTTGGAGCACATAAATAATGTCTGAATACCACGGAGAAAGAATAAAGATTTCTGATACCTGAGCTAGCGAACTTTCTTCATTTTCCTCAGACATAGCAGCAATGAGATTAATGTCCAAGGCATGCAAATTTGACTCAGCCATTAGCTTAGCCAGCCCCTGTCCTTTGATAAGCTTTGTAGGTTTTATCTCCACGTCATATTCCAACAAGGATGCAATCCATTTGCCTCGTCTCCCTTCTGGATCTGTTTGCACTAAGACTTCTTTAACAACAGCATTAGGAACGTAAGAAAGGATGTGAGAATGAAAAATATAAACTCGAAAATATTTCAATGCTTTAACCAAGGAAAGAGCTTGCTTTTCAATAATATTATACTTTAAAGTGGCATCTCTTATGGTTCTGCTGAAAAATGCAATTGGTTTCTCAAGTTGGTCTCTTTTCTGCATTAAGACTGCTGCCATAGTATGATCCGAGGAAAATGAAAACAAAATGAAATCCTGAGTATAGTCTGGGCTGATCAAAACTGGAGCTGAAGAAAGAGCTAATTTCACCAAATTGAAAGACTTTACTGCTTCCTCAGTCCACTTCACTACACTATCTTTCTTGAGCATGTTTGTGATTTCCCTTAAATGTTCTGCAAGATTGGGCACAAAGCGACATAAGAAATTCATCTTACCGTTGAATGATTGGATCTCCTTTTTATTTCAAGGAAGATCAATTTGCTGAATGGATTCTACTCGGGCTGGATCAATTCAGATACCATCCTTTGATATAATATGACCGAGAAGCTTGCCTTCATCCATGGCAAACAGACTCTTCTTCGGATTGAGAGATACACCATATTTTCTACACCGCTGAAATATAATCTTCAAATGATAAAGGTGCTCTTCATCTGAATTAAACTGTCAAGTCATCAAGATAAACAACCAGAAATACATCTTTTTCATTTGCAAATGCCATATCCATTGCTCTTTGAAACGTCGCACCAACATTCTTCAACCCGAAAGGCATTTTATCATAATGAAAAGTTCCCCACGGAGTGGTGAACGCTGTTTTATCTCTATCATCCACATGGACCAAAATTTGGTTGTAACTAGAATAACCATCGAGTAGCGACATGCGGGATGCTCCAACTACTCGCTGAAGTATGTGATCCATTTTGGGCAACGGATAATTGTCCTTCAAAGATACTTTATTCAGATTCCTAAAATCAATGCATAAGCGAATCTCACCTGTTTTCTTGCGCACGGGCACCAAATTAGAAATCCAATCTGAAAATATTATGGGGACGATGATACCAGATTTGTATAGCCAATTCACTTCTGTCTCTATTGAGGGTAGCAGCTTTGGATTTATTCTTCTCAACTTCTGTCGAAAGGGATTTTGATTTGGCTTGATCGGGATGGTATGCTGAATTATATTTGTATCATATGTCTTCAAATATGAATAGTCCCAAGCAAATACATCAGAAAAAGAAGATAATAAATTGATATACTTTTCTTTTACCTGTGGGGGCAATGCCTTAGAAAATTTCACCATTTTAGGATTTTCTACTGATCCAATGTTCACATCCTCAACTCCTTTCTTAGTTGGCAGCAAGCTTGGTTTTCGAGCTACATCATATTGGTCGAAAAGATCCTCTAAAGGTATCAGACCTTTAGGAATGACATTGTCCTTGAGCTGCAAAAATTCCATCTGATTGACTTCTACATCCGCCTCGCCATCATCATGCTCCACATCAATAGAAGTGTCTTTTAATTTACTTTCATTTTGCAGAAATTCATCAATTTCTTTGTCATCTTGAAACACTTGCCAATACCTTTGATTGCCGGGGACAGTCGGACGATGCTTCCCATGAATTTCAAATTTGTTGCTTGAATTCATTGGAATTCTCAAATTTCTTGATGTTGTTGCAAGTGCATCTGCAATGCCATTCTGAATACGAGGGACACATGTCAAAGTATAATCTGAAAACAATCTCAAAATATCTAGTACCGCATTGCGGTAGGCCCGCATTTGAGGATGCTTAGCTTGGTATTCACCTTTCACTTGCTTGATAACTAACTCGGAGTCGCCATACACTGCAATCCTTTTGGCATTTAAATTTCTAAGAATTTTCAGACCAGCAATCAAAGCTTCATATTTAGCCTCATTATTTGAACAATCAAAAGCCAATTTATAAGAACAGACCCTTACATTACTTGGCACTTTGTTTGGGGAGGAAACAGGGCTGCGTACCCAAATGCCAATTCCAGCACCGTCCTTTCCTACCACACCATCAAAATCCATGGTCCACAAACCATCTTCTTCCTCTTCCAAATGCTAAAATTATGTTTGCTCTTTTGCTTCATCTTGCTGTCCATAAACATTTTGCTGCTGTCGGAAGGCTGATTGCTCAGCAGTACTATCAAGTCTCTGTCTCTCTTTCTTTAAGACCTCTCTGAAATTTTTAGTGATTTACATAATGTCCTCTACTTCAATTAATTGGCTATTTACATCATTAAAGTTATCTGAGTATAAAAAAAATGATTCTAAATCAATATGTATATAATTGATTAGATGATTTACCGGTTTCTCCTTGCTAGTGATCATATACTTCATCTTTTGCTCTCGATATAATTTCCTCATCTGACCAAACACGGGAATAGTAGCATAGGAGAAATCAAGTTGCAATGTCCCTTTAATTTTCGCTCCCCAAGATCTGGAAAGAAGCATGCCAAATCTAGGAGGAATATCTTCCACAACCACATCCATCAAAAAAAATTTAGTCAGAATCTGATCCAAACTGACCACCAAATATTTGATAAGCTCAATGCATCTTACCCTACTAGAATCGAAAGAGTAAAGGTCATGATACTTTCTAGTAATATCCAATCCCAATTTCTCCATGATTTCCCTAGGCATGAGATTATGAGAGGCTCCGGAATCAAACATAGCATTGTGTAACACATAGTCGTGCAACCTAAGGATGAAGTAAAAAGGAGGTACATCACTATCTAGAGACTCACCATCCAATGATGGACAAAAAATCAACTTAGGTTGATCATCTTCCACGTTTACCAAATCAGATAATGGATCTAAACTCAAAATATTAGACACCTGACCCTTATAGTTGCTATTCTTCATCAATTCAGTCAAAGGAATGGATACTTTTGACTTAGAAATTTCATTTTTTAAGTTAAAAACTGAAGTTTTCTCCACCTCTTTAGCTGGAACATCCTTCTTTTCAGTTTTTACCCTTGATATATTTGGCTGATTGGATCTTTCATTGGCTGATGGTGATTTGCTAGTAGTGGGATCAACTGTCTCTTTTCCCTTTTTCTGCACAACGAGTGGATCATTATTTGGTGTTGTAGCTTCCTTTATTTTTTGAATTGGATTAATGGGTACATCTCTACTTCTGAGTGAATATTGTCGCTGCTAGGTGGTCAAGGCATTCATGTACCCCCTCTGATATTCATCAGAATCTTCTTCAAGAGCTGTTTCATTCACCAAGATGAAATTCTCGTCCTTTTGTACAACTGAGTTCTCCGAATACTCCTCATCTTCAGTGATAAAAATTGGCATATCATCAGGTGTAAAGAAATGATTCTCTTCTCCAATTATATTCTTCTCATCATCTGAATCCGGACCATGTACAAAATTTTACTGTAAGGGTGTCTTCACTTGCTTCTGTACTGCTTGTTCTTGTGCTCGCTGCTCTCTTTGCTTGATTCTAAATTGTGGTTGCTGCTGGCCACGGAAGTTAGGATTTTTTATTTTCTTTTCAGAATTATCAATTGTTAATCTTTCAAACATCTTTTCCATCTTACGGAGCACTTGATCTGAAGTGGAAACCTCTTCCTTTATTGCTACTTTATTTTCTGCTTTCGTTTTGGCTCTCTTGGCAAGTAAATTTGCTTCAACGCTGACTGCAATTTTATGCATGTCTTCCAAAGTGGCCGGATCTCTTTCTCTCAATTGATAGGCCATATCGAGATTGAAACCATTCGGAAACTTAATCAAAGCCAACCTCATACGTGGCTTTATATCAGCAGGAATTGCATTGTAAACAGAATTGAATCTAATACAATAATATTGAACAGACTCACCAACGTTCCGCTTGATATTCTCATATTCAGAAAAGATCTGAAGAGGGTCTTTCTTCACTTCCCATCGATCCAAGAATTGTCTCTGAAGATTAGCCAATGTAGTAATACTCGGCGTCGGCAAAGCTTTGAACCACTTCCTTACTTCACCTCCAAAAGTTTGTACAAAAAGTCTCATTGTCACATTTTCTGCATCAATCTCATGAAGGTCAAAGAAATCTGCCATCCTATCCTCATGTTGCTGAGCTGTAACATTTTGAGGAGTGCCATCAAACAATGGAATTTTTCTTTGATAATCTATGGGCATGTTATCCAAATTTTGAGGCAACACAAGGGGTGCAAATCGGGAAGCCATTGCTCTATGTGGATTTACAACCGGGCTTGGGGATATAGGAGGAGTCAGAGCAGTTGATGTATGAGGTGTATGTGGTGTGGATGGAGGTGATACTACTGCAGATTTTTGATCAAAGAAAGAATGTTGCACGGGAATGGTGGGGATTGTTAGTATGAATCTTTCATCATAAAAGACCACTTTAGCTACGCATAACAAATAGCCCTAACATTGATTATGGCTACCAAATATCTTTAAATATGCAATTAGGTGATCCGAATAATACTGCACAAATCCAGATCTAAGCATAAAAGATATTAAGAAGATAAAGTAAAATGTGGCTCCATGCATCCAATAGACAAGACAAGAACAATGTATTTGAAAGAATTTTTATATTATATTAAAATGGGGCACCTGAGAGGAAAACAAGAAAGGTGTTTTCCAATTCTCCTCAATGGGATGGGTTCTTGAAAGTCCTCAGCATTTCAGATCTAAAATCTCTCTCTCTCTTGTTGGTGTAGAAAACCCAGACAAACATAAAACTCAAAGGGAGCTCATAAGGCAAAAATGAAGAATGTGACCAAGTATAGATCCAGAGTGATCTAATGCAATGGAGGTGACTAATGAATGGGGAAAACCCTTCTATTTATAACAAAATATTAGGGCGATCTAGAACTTGGTGCATGAATAAAATATTATTAAACAAATTCTAAAACCACCCTTTAGGAATATTTTATTATATTTTTTGGAGGGAAAAGGATTTTTGACTTGGGTCAATTCCTTTATTTATAAATAATAAATAAATAGATGATTTATTTATTATTTTAGAGAAATGATGGGACTATAATTAAATAAATAATGGTTTATTTAATTATTTATAAATGATTTAGTCAAATTTAACTAAGAATATTATTTAAATAAAGATTTAAATAACTTATTCCTAGGAAATAATCAAATAAATAAGGATTTATTTAATTGATTTCCTTGTTTTGGGTTAAATATGACCAAGAAATATACACAAATAAGTTATTTCACATGGTGAAAGCAATTTTACTTAGGGTAAAATTGGTCTTACATGGTGTACTTGGGTTCATCTAATGATAATAGGTTAGATGACAAAAAAATGGTGTAACAGGAATGAAAGGAGGCTCGGTAGGAACTTGTGAACTAGATGTAATTGCGGATGACCCAAGAGTTGCAGATGCAGACTCTATGAATTCAGGAATGTTTGTTGCCACAATGGAATTCTGAAGATTTAAGATATAACTGTCAATTGATATATTGGCCTTTTCAATTTCAAGATATTTGACAAACTCTGGATTTAGGACAGTAGAATCAATAGCACTTTCAGATTTGGTCTCAAACAACGATAACTCAAATTGTTCGTCAAACTCAAGATCTTCAAGATACTCAAAAACAACAGGACATGAATGAGATTTGAACACAGGAATCACCGGACTTTCTCGACGAAGGATTCTCAAAATAAGATTTGGATTATCATACACAGTAGGTGGATCGGGATTCGGATTTGCCCTAGTGTGTCGTCTGGAAGCCAGTCTGTTGGATTATTCCCAAAAAATCAAATGGACAAAATCAACTTGTTCAGCCTATAAAATTCTAAACTCATCACCCAAAAGTCCAGAATTATCTGATGTATTGGGCAATTTACAAGTCAGATGTTACATTTATAAGACTAGATCGGAGATTGACTGAAGCAGCATTCATCGACTTTCGCTAATGCAAAGCAAGAGCATTTCGAAGGCTACCTGGCTAACTTCAGGCTCCGTCTATAGTTTATAAAACGAATAACACTAACCAGCAAACAATTTTTTTTTTTTTGTCCCCAGTATGGTCGCCACTATGTTATGGCCTAAATCTACCTCAGGCTAAGGAAGGAAACATCTAGGGTAACATCAAACCATGCTTAACCTGGTAGCTAGCCCTACCAAATCGGGAAAGGGTTCTCTCCTGGTCAATCTCAGCAAAAAATGATCAATGAGGCTTGAGATGACTTGAATGAAGACTGATTTTAGGCTAGGTATATTTGCAAAAGAGTTTGATTTTATTTTGAGGGTGTTTTTTGGATCAAAGGAAAAGGCAGATTTTGGGTCTGGGGAATGAGGCCCAGTTTTGCAGAGATCTGAATGGGGCAAGGTAGGCAATTGATTTGACACTTTCAATTTGAAGGAAATGGAGAGCTTAGACATGTGAGGAGTTGAAGAGGGCAAGAAAATTTCAGGAATCCTCTTCAAATAGTTGAAAACATAGAAAATTAAACAAACCCTAGGTAGAGCACTACAAATTTTAATGAATTCCACCTTTATCCTTGTTTGTTTAACTTAAGAAGAAACAAGAGAGAAAATGGTACAAATCAAACACCAGTAGACTTAAATTTACATTGAGGAGCACATCATCAAAACAAAATACCACATGAATCCCATGGAGTGCTCCAAACCCTGGTCTATTCCTTTGCCAAACTGTAGAAATGATGTGCAATGGTGCTCAAAGCAATCCCAAATGTCCAACCATGCTAATGACTGAAAAACCACAAGATATAGACAAAAAATAACTCATCCCCAGCCTCTAGGGGTCGAGCTCACAATTTTAGGAGCTGTTTCAACAAGATCTAAACTGAGAACTAGAAAATAGGCAGTGGAACAACTTGCCTCTATAAGATAGGAAACTGATTCATTCAGTTGCAATTCACCTTTTGATGGATGAATCTACCTCCATGAGTAAAAATTTAACAAAATTACATCAAGATACATCAAATTACATCCAATTACATCATGATTTTAACATTTAGAAGTAAGAAAGTCAAAATGTCAAAAACTAGGTGAAAAACAGAGTTACTGAGTAAAAAATGAGCCAAATCCTCCAATGCGCCGTGCCAGATTTCCCTATGCATCGTGCCAGTTTGGAGCTGATTTTGGAGGCCTTCGCGGTGTCCAAATTTTCTCCAAGTGGGCTTGTTGGAAAGGTCTGCCTATCTACTTTCCAACACAAGTGGAATTTCTGAATTTGGCTTCCATTTGCCCCTCCAAAATGGAGTTCTCCCAACACTGCTTCCTGTGTGTCCAAAAAGGCGCAGAAAGGTCATTTTTGGGGTGTTTTTTACCCTTCTGGAAACCCAAAACCTATCAAAATCTCTTGTCCATAGGTAGGTATGCATAATTTTCCATGAAAAATCCAAAAATGTAAAGTTTTCACCAAGAGGAGTCCCCCATCAAAAGTGCGCGCCAAGTGGAGAGCTGAAAAGTCTGTTTTTAGGCCAAAAATTCAAAATTTGCAAAAAGTGTCCCAAATTTCTTGAAATTTGGGTTGAGCATCCTCCATTATGTACTATGTTGGGCCAAGGAAGCCTTGGCCAAAATATGAAGTCTATCTTTCCTTTTCGGACACTTTGAGGCCTTCTTCAACTTGGCCTTCAAGATTTTGATTCGTGCCTTGCAAACATGATTTCTTGCCCAATAATGATTAGCCATGTGCCTCAACATGTCCTTATCCAAAAAATTTTCCAAATGAATGTTTACCCTTTCAAGCCAAGTTTCACGATTAGCCTCAATCTCCTGCTCAAGTGATGTCATCTCAGTTTTGCTCCTTTGGGCAGCTTGCCGGTTCTCACGTATGTTTTGTAGCTCCATGATAGTTTGCTGATCCTCTAGATGTTTGTTTCTCTGCTCAAGGTAGTTGATTATCCACTGGGCTCTTTTCAATTTGAGGGACAAAGTATTTATTTCCGCTTTCTGCTCCTGAATGATCTCTCTCAACTTTGAATTTTCCACTTCAAAAAACCCACTTTGTAATGTTTACCTTTGACACTTTTTTTTTTAACTCTGTTCTGGGAAATTTGTTTGATTTCGCCTCTGATTAAATAAATGAATTTCTTTTTGTTGTCCTTGTAGGGTTGCTGAAGTTTGACAAGGTGACCAGGGTTGCGAATGAATTTATTTACACATGAGAAAACTTGAAATTACATTACATTTATTCATAAAAAGATAAAATACTCTATTTTTCTTCAAAATAGAGTTTTGAAGAAAAATACATTTCTAGGCATATGATGATGAAAATTTTTAGTACTGAAACTTTATTCAGATTCCTCATGCACCTACTGACCATTGTTGGACATTTTGAAGACCTTATTGATGAAACCCTAGACCTAATGGGACTGAAAACCTAAAAATGTCTCTTTGCAAACTATGAGACAAAAAGTGACTGGAAATAATCTTAATGAACAGAAATGGGCCAGCAGGTAAAGGACATGAGGAAAAAAATGTATAAAAGCCACTACCGTCAAATGATCCATGCTCTTAATGGAATGCAGCTGACTGAGTGAGACACCTAATATGCAATGCAACAAGAGAATTTTGATGACTGATGGAGGGATGAAGATACCGACACTAACACATAGCTAGGGACTTGTTGTTTCCAAGAAAGGGATAACAGGGGAATTGGAAAAGATTAAAGCTATCATGGAGTGGCCAACTCCTAGGAATTTGGATGAGGTTAGATCATTGGCTTCCAGGTTATTATAGGCAGTTTAGGAACTTCTCACGGATTAGATATCTTATTATATATTTGCAGAGGAAAGGGAAGAAGTTTGAATGGACTAAGGAATGTGCACTTAGTTTTGAGAAGTTGAAGAATTTTATTACAAATTCTCTAGTTTTGAAGATTGCAAATCCTAATAAGGAGTTTGTGGTTTATACAAATTATTTAAAGGAAGGTCTTGGTGGATTCCTATTGCAGGAAGAGCAGGTGGTATGCTACGAGTCAAGAAAGATGAATGAACACGAGCGGAACTATGTGACTCATAATCTTGAGTTGAAAGCTATCATTCATGCATTAAAGATGTGGATATATTATCTTCTTGGAAGGAGGTTCATCTTGATGAGTGATCATGGTGGGCTAAGGTACTTGTTTGACCAACCCAATATGAATGCCAAGCAAGCTATATGGCTGGATACCAATGAGTTTGAATTTTATATTGTGTACATCAAAGGAAAGGAGAACATGGTTATAGATGCTCTCAGTAGGAGATTGTAGGTGAATCATGTTTCAACTCTGAGCTCTTATGTGATAGATTTGTAGAAGAATATCTTGCATGTAGGGCATCATGATGAGAATTACTAGCAGCTGAAGTAGAGGTTGTAGTAGGGTGACAGGGATGAGGAGTGTCACCTCATAATAGATGGCTTGGTGAGAATCATAACAAGATTTATGTGCCAGATAAAAGTGAGCTAAAGAATATTATCTTGAGAGAGTTTCGTGTCAAGATGTATTCAGGCCACCCATGATACTATAAGTCTTTGATAGCTATTAATAAGTTATATCATTGGCCAAAATTGAAGAAATAGGTGGTCAAGTTTGTTGCAAAGTTCTTGGATTGTTTACGGGTGAAAGATGAGTGTAAGCACCCAACTGGTATATTGCAACCTATTCCAATTCTATAATGGAAATTGGAGGTAAATTCCATGGACTTCATTATATATTTTCCACGGAAATAAAAGAAATGTGATTCCATCAATGTTTTGGTTGATAGGTTGAGCAAGGTAGCTCACTTCATTGCAGTGAAGTCTACAAATTCAACTAGTGAGGTAGCTCATATATTCATAAGGGAGATATTGAGAATGCATGGTGTTCCCAAGAATATTATATTAAACAGAGATGCCAAGTTCACTTCAATGTTTTGGAAGGAGTTGTTTGCAGCCTTGGGGATAGAGTTAGCTTTCAATACAATTTATCACCTGCAGAAATATGGAGAGATAAAGAGGGTTAACAAGATTCTTGAGGATATGCTGAGGATGTATGTCATGCATCAGAAGAGGAATTGGGAGGATTATCTTCCACTGGTTGAGTTTGTACATAATAATGGGTATCAAGAATCCTTGAGGATGTGTCCATTTGAGGCTCTTTATGGGTGGAGTTGTCATACTCCTATAAGTTGGAGTGGTCCAGTGAACATAGTATTGATTGGACTGGATATGTTGGTTGAGATGGAGCAGGAGATGCAGGTTATTAGAAGGAATTTAAAGGTAGCATATGACAAGAAGAATATTTATGCATATCGACATAGAGCATTCAAGGAGTTTCAGATTAGGGAGCATCTGTACTTGCGCATCAATCCCAGGAGGATCTCCTTGATAATTAGATCATGTGCCAAATTGGAACCTTGGTATTGTGGGCCTTTTGAGATCCTTGAGAGGATTTGAGTAGTGGTATACCATCTTGCACTTCCAAAAATAATGAGAGTCCATGATATTTTCATTGTTTGATTGCTTAAGAAATATATATATGATTTTGATCATGTGACCGATTGGTCTATATTACAGGTGGAACCAGAGGGAGAATTCTAGCCATAACCTCAGTTAATTTTGTAGTGGAAACAACTCATGCTATGGAACCGAGCAATATAGAAAGTTAAAGTGTAGTGGAATCACTTTGGCCCTGATGAAGCTACATGAGGGATGGATGATCAGATGTAGGATTTGTATCCTTATTTATTTGCTGGTTGAGAAAATGTGTTTGGTACATATTTTTTGGTTATATTTATATATGAATATGTGTATTATAAATAATGCAATGAGCTGTGTTTAAAAGCTCTAATAAGTAGTATGTTGTAAATACTGCATCGAGTTGTTTTATAAAGTTCCAATAAGCAATATGGTGTTTATGGTTTAAGCAGTTTGGTATGATGTAAATGTTGCATCAATCCATGTTATAAAGCTCCATGGGAAGCATGTTTGTCTAGTTATAAGCATCATTGAACACCAAGGATAGTGTTCCTCCAAGGGGGAGGGGTTTATAAAAACCCATAGTTGATTTTCCATGTAAATAAAAAAAGATCAAGGTTATGGGACATGTATTCCAAGATAAATGGAGGGAAAAACATTATAGTTGACATAAATTATGGTTTAATAATGGCTATTGAAATTGGAAAAGGAAAAGAGGTAATAAATGGCATTTAATTATGAAAATAAAGGAAAATAGGAGAAAAGGAAGGTGAAGAGGAAAAAGTTTGCATGCAAAGGAAATTAGAGGAAAAATGAAGAAAAACGAGACACCAATGATAAAAAGGCATTAGAGAATCAATTTATAGCTTTTGGATCAACTTTTTCTCAATTTTTGGTCATTGCAACTTTTTGGACAATTTTGGGTTGAGCTCTTGCTCATCCTCTCATACACTTTTGCACACTTAGAGTATTCTTGAAGAACTCTAGGATTCACTTATATTTTGAAGAAGAAAAGAAAGAAAGAAAGAGAAATCAAAGGAAAGCAAGGAAGCACAAGGAAAGAATTGTATTAGCATCTACAATGAGATTGATTTGTAGGTAACATGTTTCATGTGTGATCTCCTTGTTGATTTTTGGATGCATGGTGTATGCATGTGGTTTTTTGTTTATGCACTATCATTGGCATGGATATTTTCCTGGATTGATAGTGGTTTCAACCTTGCCTTGCCATTTCTTGGATAACCATGATGTAGTGGGTTCCACATTTTGAATTTTCTGATTGGTTCTTAGGTTTCTTATGGTCGTAGGTTGGAACAAATTCTGTAGAGCCTTGAAACAACTTGGGTTCCCTTGACGCTATGGGTTGAGATGGGAGATCTCTAGATCCCTGTAACAACTTAGGTTCCTTAAGGGTTGTGGGCTGAGTTAGTAGTTCCTAGAGCCCTAGACAAATTGGGTAGAGACTAATATGGTTGATGTTACTAATTTCTAGAATATATAAGAGAGATCATTGTGCCTGAGGGTTGAGGTGGTTTGGCCTTTGGAATCCCTGATTAGTTTATTTTGGTTTAACCCTTATGATCCCACATTAATGCTGGGAACATGGTGCATGGGTGATTGGCTGAAAGATATATTTGTTTTAGCCCAATCTATGGTTGGGTGGATGTGGAAGTCCCTGAATTGGTTGGCATTTTCATATGTTAATACAAAATATTTTACTATTGTGATCTATGAGCACTTGTATTGGTTATTATGGTGATCTTATGGATGATTTGTCATAGATTCTATTATGGTTATATGCTAGTTATGTGCATGGTTTTATGAGGTTTTCTAGCTATGGCTATTATTCATGATTTGACAAGTTACTGGATGGTTGATGAATGCATGGGATAACAAGTGTTATTTTAGCTATTCAGAGAGGGAATATAGCCTTCTTCATAATTATCAGATGAATTTCGGAATTTTATGATAAAATATGCATTCATGACCTATAGCTTACTTGTTCACTATCTGTTTGAAAAAATGTCTATCATGTATTTGACATGTATAAATTAAGAACTTGCTCAATATTTTATTATTTAGAATTGTTATCATCATTGCCATGATTCTGGAAAGTTACATGTATTTCTGGGTAGTGGTATGGAGGCTAGCATAAAAAAAGTGGCATATATCTCATGACTGCATGCACTGAACTAATGAAATCGGGTCATAACCGCATGGAGATAGGATTTCAGGTGTGATTATAGCCTTCCAGCTGCATGAAAATAACATTATGGGTGTGTTTGGGGTGTAAACCTAGTGAAAAAAGAGTTCCAACTCAGGGATTGATCACCTGGGGTGGTTGGTAAGCTCTTGAATTATCTTTAGTCTGTGAGGGATGACAATTTACGTCTAGTTTGTAGGCCCAACTTCCATAATTGGAACTTGGAGGTCAGGTCATATCATAGTCACACTCACCTCATGTTTATCGTGGAGAGCTTGTTAAAGTGGGTAAATGTGGGAGGGGGAATTACAATGACTTCTCCAAATTTAACACTTCCACCTAGGGCCATATTTTCAAGCTCCAATTTTTTCTTGGTACACTTTACTTTATTTATTTTCTTCCCCACCTACACCAATTCCTCAGGTCTTGACTACAAAATAATGGTTTCCTCCTCCTGATAAAACCCACCAATCCTTCGCACAAAACTATGGGAACATTTGTGTAAATTGAGAGACCTTAAAAGAGAAAACCACCTGAATTAGTAACGAATACCCCATTTACAACTTCACCATACACATGTGAGTTAGAAAATCCCATACCACTTTGCTAGAGACTTTCCAAGGAAAAACTGGTGAACAAAGGCTTGTATCCATAACTTCCCAGCTATGCCCCTCCTCATTCAACACCAAAAAACACCCCTAGAGAGTGGCCCCAGTTAGATATTCCAGAAAATTATTGTAGATTAACTTTGGACTTGCATCTAAAGCCAATACTAGAAACCCTAACTAGTGTTTCTCATCCAATATCAGACTCTATGCACAACCTACATCAACTAACCCCTCCATTGAGTAAGGAAGAAAATATCTTGAGAAAACCATAAAGCCAAAATATTTTTTCTCATCCAATATCATACTCTGACCACAACCTATACCAACTAAACTCTCCACTGAGTGAGAAAGAAAACTGCTCGAGACCCCCAGAATCGATTCAAGAGTTAGAAGAACGAGTAAATACCTATTTCTGGAGTGCCAAATGTTACCCGTGCATATAGCTCAGGAGCCTTAGGTGGCTTATCCTACTAGATGGATACAACTCAAAGGGGCTAGGGGAGTGGTCTACCTCTTCCTTCATGCCATCTACACTTCAAACCCTAGGCTCCCCATAACCGCTAGTAGTCGAAATCAAAATTTTATAATGTGGGCCTAGTTGGGTTTTGACATGTAGTGGATGATCCAAATGTAAAATATGCTATATTGCATGATTGAAATCAGTTTAATATTAAGGCTAGTCTTGTTGATAATTTGTTTGATTTTATAAACATCTTATTCCTTGAATATTATTATAAGAAATTAAATATTTTGTTAAAAATTAAAATTAAGTAAGAGAATGTGAGACTTACCCTCTAGCCATTCCAGTTATTATTCTTTATAAAAAATTTCAAAATTTCAAATTGAACCAATTAAGAATTAGGTAAAACTTCTAAAGATAGTTGCTATGAATAATCATACACATATATACACTTCTTGGGGATATCTAGAGACTTATGAGAGATCCAAGAAGTTCTAATAATATCCATATAAGTATCTAGCATATGCAATGACTCCATAACATCCTATTTGCAATTCACAAGACTTAAATTGCTTACATTAAATCATTTAATTACCTAATCTTGATTAATTTTTCATGTTATATATATATATATATATATATATATATATATATATATATATATATTTCCAATATTTAAAATGAATGTTTCATCTCTTAGAAATTAATTTGATTAATTTAAATTTGTTGAGATTCAACGAGATGATGAGCTTAGTAAAAATTAAGCACCTTCAATAAGTGGGGCCCGTAGGCTATTTTTAGGTGTATGTCTATTTTTAGACATGGTAAGCATATTCTATAAGTTGCAGGATGCTATTTGTAGATGGTTGGTCAAATGTGAAAAATAGATGAGATTCTATTTTTAGAATATTGGGCGAAGTCTATTTATAGATCATCAATATAAATATAGATGCATGTCGATTATTATTAGCCCTTAATAGTAATCCGATAATAAATATCAACTTATTCTCTTGGAGCACTAACAGATTTGGAAAATAAGTGGGCTGAAG
The DNA here is from genome assembly GCA_034641835.2 of Pinus albicaulis. Lineage (NCBI taxonomy): Eukaryota > Viridiplantae > Streptophyta > Pinopsida > Pinales > Pinaceae > Pinus > Pinus albicaulis. Next base: position 333,872,746 of record CM076569.1, read on the forward strand.
GAATTACGCAATTCCTAGGGTGGTTGGTGACTCATGCATGGAGTACTCAGTTAGAACTAAAATGGAAGAGTTGTGACGGAGTTGGAAGAGTAGTTATGGGAGTTGTTATTCAGTTTAACTCAGTTAACTGAGTTAAACTCAATTGTGCTAGTTGTATCTAGTTCTAACTAAAGATACACTAGTGAGAGTTTAGTGAATTAATTATTTAATTAATTCATAACTAGAGACACTTGCAACTGAACAAATACAACATTTAACTACTTGCATGTCAGTTCCAATGGAAACCCAGTGGAGAGATAGGTGAAAGGGTGAGATGGACTATCTGTTGTGACTATAGTGATGCATTCAATGCATCTGACACACATTGGATATGCCAATGAGGATTGCACAGTCAAGACAAGGCCAATTCGAATTCATTCAGAGGTCTTCTTCAGTAGGGATTGTGCAGTGGAGGCAGGCTATTAGGAGGCAAGAAATTGGTTCATAGATATGCAAATTTCTGCATAACAGTGTGTAATGATTGTTGATTGTATTGAGAGCTTGATGTACTAAGCTTTTTATGAGATTATTACATGATCCATTGATATACATAATATATGATAGTTGGGGTTTTTAACTTTAATATTTCTCGTTAAACAACTGTGTTTATGTGCAATTGATTTGCTTCATATGTGTTTTACAATTGGCAATTTAATTTCCGCAAAGAATTAAGTGGAAGGATTATGTATTTAGCATAAGATTAATTTGTTAGATCAGGAGAATCTGGTAATATTATCAGTATTAATAAATTTCTACATGGTATCGGAGTAGTGTTAATCACTGGAGATTGCAATAGTGAATAGGTGCTAAGTTTTGTGCTAGTGGACAATTCAAATTTGCTGCAGAAATTTCTTGGTGTGACTGTTGAGTATTCATTGAAATATGTTTCAATGGGTTGCGATTGGACTATTCCCTTGAGGTTAGCTCGAATTAAATATCCTGGAAGGACAGGATGGAGGCAGTGTTTGAAGATAATGGACTGGAGGAGTTCATCGATAGCGATGTTCCTAAGCCTACTTCTAGCAATGCTGCATTACTTGACACATGGAAAAAGAAGGTAGCGAAGAGAAGAATATTTATGTTGGAAGGTGTGAAAGACCATATTATGTCAAGCCTTCACGGGAAAGCCACTTAATTTTCAATGTGAAAGGCTTTGACAAATATTTTCCAAAGCAGTAGTAACCATAGGAAGTTGGTGCTGAAAGATGAGCTCAAAAAAATCAAAATGGAGAAGGGCAACAGTATTCCAAAATATCTCACGAAGTTTGTCCAATGTAGGGATGAGCTGGGGAGTGTGGTAATTACAGTTTTGGATGATGACTTGGTGAGCTTGGCTCTCCTTGGGCTTTCAAAGAGTTGGCACAGCTATGAAGACTCTGTCAATGGACGAGAGAAACTGCCGAATTGGGAGCGACTTTGGTCGGATCTTGTGCACGAGGAGATAAGGTGAAATACCATGGATGGCTCTTCATCGAAGAATGATGATGAAGAGAATTGCACTTTGGCTGCCAAATCAAGGAGAGGGAAGGGGAAGAAATCCCATCCAAAATCTGAGGCTAAAGGTAAGAAGCTGGATTTGTCCAAAGTGAAGTGTTTTCAATGTCATGAACATGGGCATCTCGCCACTAACTGCCCATAGAAAAAGAAGAACAAGAAGGTTGCTGGAGCTGCAGTGGGTGAGACCTTAACCTCGCAATTTGAACTTGATTTCTCTTTGATAGCATGCTTGGTTTCAAACGCAATGGGATTGGTGTGGTATCTTGATAGTGGTGCTTCCTTCCATATGACGGGAGAGAAGGAGTTGTTTAGTGACTTGGAGGAGAAGGATATCCAAATGCATATAGAGATAGGCGACGATGGTAGATATAGTGCGACTGACATTGGAACAATTACCTTTGAGAGGGAGTTAGGTAAACCATTTCTGTTGAAATATGTTATGCATGTTCCAGGTCTGAAGAAGAACTTGGTCTCAGACGCTATGACAGAGGTTATGACATTGTTTTCAGCAAGGGAAAAGCCTTCCTGCGACATAAAACAATGGGTAAAACCAAGAGGATAGGGATTCAAGTTAAGAATCTCTACAAGCTGGAGGTAGATGGCTGTGCTGCAATGATGGAAAAGCAGAAGAAGTGGTGAGCCGGGATGCAGGCGAATTATGGCACAAAAGATTGGGCTATCTTCACCATGGTGCCTTGAATATTTTGTAGCAGATTTCTACTGGAATTCCCAAGGGTACCCTTGCGCAGTCATATCAATGCAAGGGATTTACTATGGGTAAGTTTGTGAAGACTACCTTTCATGAGAAGGAAAACCATGCTTCGATGATCCTAGAGAGAATTCACACAGACGTGTGTGGACCTTCCTTGGTTGCTTCAACAAAAAAACACAGGTATTATGTTATATTTGTTGATGACTATTCTCGTAGGTGTTGGATCTTCTTCATGCAGAAGAAGAGCGAAACATTCTCAAAGTTTTGTGAGTTTAAAGCATTGGTGGAGAAGGAGTCGTGGAAGCAAGTGAAGGCTCTGCGGAGCAATAATGGTGGTGAATATATCTTTAGCAAATTCAAAGACTTCTGTATAAAAGAAGGAATTTAAAGAGAACTCATAGCACCTCATAACCCACAACAGAATGGGGTTGCGGAGAGGAAGAAAAGAATGATAGTGGGTGCTGCATGACCAGGGCCTACCGATGCACTTGTGGGCGGAAGCATGCAATACTACGGTCTATGTGCAAAACCATTGTCCTCATAGAGTACTTGGCATGAGTACACCTAAAGAAGATTTTATTGGTAAGAAGCCTGATATTTCTCATCTAAGGATTTTTGGCTCATCTTTTTACATTCATGTGATAAAGGACGCCAGGAAGAAGCTAGAGCCGAATGCAGAAGTTTGGATATTTGTGGGGTACACAGAAACACCCCACAATTATCGTGTGTATTTTCCAAATAGTCGAATGACTGTGGTGCGACAGGATATAAAATTCAATGAGGTGAAATCCATGAAGTTGTCGCTTGAGAGGGAGCTACACTTGCATGCAGAGGAGGAGCTACTTGTTCCCAAAGATGAGCCTCTATATGTGGATCAACCACAAAAGGAGATTCATGGAGTGGAGGAGTCCACTCATGCAAAACCAAACATCATAACATGCAGAAAGCGTACCACATAAGCTGAGAGACTGAAGCTTGATGCGGCATAGAATGTAGGAGTCCCTACATCACAGCGTAGGCAGAGACAGTCACCTGACCGATTTAATGGATACATAGCTCTCATGAGCAAGTGTATCATGATAGATCCATATTCTTTTGAAGAAGAAGTGCAGGAGTCCACATGGGTAGATTCCATGGTGAAGGAGTATGACTCCATTGTCAAAAACAATGCTTGGGAGATTGTTCCAAGGCTGGTGGGTAAATTAGTGGTAGGTTCAAGATGGATCTACAAGGTAAATCAAGCTACTGATGGGAGCGTCGAGAAGTATAAGGAAAAATTTGTTGCTTGAGGCTTCTCACAGATCAAGGGCATTGATTATGAAGAAACCTTTGCACTTGTTGCACGGTATTCTTCCATAAGGACCATCCTTGCTCTCTTAGTGTAGATGGGTTGGCACATTCATCAGATGGATGTGAAGATTGCATTCCTTAATGGGATCATTGAGGAAGAAGTGTACATTGAGCAACCTGAAGTATTTGAGATCTTCAGCAACGAGTCGCATGTGTGCAGATTCAAAATAGCACTGTATGGGCTGAAGCAAGCACTTCGTGCTTGGTACACACAGATTGACAGCTATTTCATTGGACTTGGCTTCACCAAGAGTGAGGTAGATGCAAACCTATACCAAATTGTGGTGGAGGGTAAGCTTTTAATCATTGTTCTTTATGTTGATGATTTAATGCTAACAGGTGATGAGCAGTTGATACACTCATGCAAGGCATATCTTTCAAAGGATTTTGAAATGAAGGATTTGGGCCTTCTTCATTATTTCCTTGGATTGGAAATATGGCAGCAAGAAGGTGAACTGTTTGTGTCTCAAGGAAATTATGCTTGGGAGATACTTGGTAAATTTCACATGGAGGACTGAAAGCCCATGGATACTCCTCTTCCAAGAAATTGGAGGAAAGAGGATGCTACATCGGTAGACGTAGTGGATGCCACTGTTTATCGAAATTTGGTGGGTTCACTCATGTATTTAGTTAATACAAGACTGGACATAAGCTATGCGGTGAACCAACTTAGTGAAGCGATGGTTAAGCCTACCAAGCTCTTTTGGAAGGCAGGCAAACATGTCCTGAGGTATCTCAGGGGCACACTTGAGTATGGCTTATGGTACAGACAGACGGATGAGGTGAATTTGCATGGCTTCATGGATGCAAATTGGGTAGGCAACCCAACAGACAGAAAGAGCACATCAAGAGGGGTTTTCAGTATTGGATCTACAACAGTTTCTTGGTATAGCAAGAAACAAAGATACGTGGCACTTAGTTCAATAGAAGCAGAATAAATGGTAGCAAGTCAAGCTGCATGTGAGGCTATTTGGATGAGGAAGATCCTAATCGGTTTGTTCGGTTCTCATTTAGATCCTACAGTGATACATTGTGATAATGAGAGTTGCATTAAACTCTTGATTAATCTTGTGTTTCATGATAGATCTAAAAATATAGATATCTGATATCATCATATCAGATATTTTGTGCAGCGGAAGATCATGTTGCTTCAATACATTCGTACGGAAGATCAGGATGCAGATATTCTAATGAAAGTGCTTAATAGGAGCAAATTCGAATACCATAGAGGCAGGATCAGGGTGAAAGATAATTCCTATCTTGTTGAGAGGGAGTGTTGAGATTCAACAAGATGATGAGCTTAGTGAAAATTAAGCACCTTCACTAAGTGGGGCCCGCAAACTATTTTTAGGTGTATGTCTATTTTTAGACATGGTGAGCATATTCTATAATTTGCAGGATGATATTTGTAGATGGTTGGTCAAATGTGAAAAATAGATGAGATTCTATTTTTAGAATATTGGGTGAAGTCTATTTATAGATCGTCAATCTAAATATAGATGCATGTTGATTATTATTAGCCCTTAATAATAATCTGACAATAAATATCAACTTATTCTCTTGGAGCACTTTATTTCAGTGAACATATTTGGAAAATCAGTGGGCTGAAGGAATTACGCAATTCCTAGGGTGGTTGGTGACTCATGCATGGAGGACTCAGTTAGAACTGAAGTGGCAGAGTTGTGACGGAGTTGGAAGAGTAGTTAAGGGAGTCTTTATTCAGTTTAACTCAGTTAACTCAGTTAAACTCAATTGTGCTAGTTGTATCTAGTTCTAATTGAAGATACACTAGTGAGAGTTTAGTGAATTGATTATTTAATTAATTCATAACTAGAGACTCACTTGCAACTGAACAAATACAACGGTTAACTACTTGCATGTCAGTTCTAATAGAGACCCAGTGGAGAGATAGGTGAAAGGGTGAGACTGACTATCTGTTGTGACTATAGTGATGCATTCAATGCATCTGACACACATTGGAGATGACAATGAGGATTGTGCAGTCAAGGCAAGGCCAATTCGAATTCATTCAGAGGTCTTCTTCAGCAGGGATTGCGTAGTGGAGGCAAGCTGTCAAGAGACAAGAAATTGGTTCATAGATATGCAAATTTCTGCATGACAGTGTGTAATGATTGTTGATTGTACTGAGAGCTTGATGTACTAAGATTTGTATGAGATTATTAGACGATCCATTAATATACATAATATATGATAGTTGGGGTTTTTAGCTTTAAGTTTTCTTGTTAAACAATTGTGTTTATGTGCGATTGATTTGCTTTATATGTGTTTTGAAATTGGCTATTTAATTTCCGCAAAGAATTAAGTGGAAGAATTTTGTATTTAACATAAGATTAATTTGTTAGATCAGGAAAATCCACTAATACCATCAGTATTAATAAATTTCTACAAAATTAGAGGAATAAATCTTTTGAAATACTTTTTTTTAAAAAAATTTAAATTATAAAATATTTAAACTTAAAAATTAATTATAAATTAAAATATGAAAATGGATTTTAATTGATATCGATAAATATTATATTATTTAATGATATATTTAAAAAAATGATTAATAGAGTTTTAAAACATATATTCAAGTCTTAATATTTCAAAAGGAAAATTAAACGTGATACCCAATCAATGGCATAACTACACTTTCTAGACCCTCCTCTGAGACAATATGGATTTTCAATTTTGGATTTGATCGAATATATTCTAAAATATTTGGATGAACTACTTTAAGGGTTGATTACAAAATAATCACAATTTCGGATTTGATCGACTCTTTCTTAAAATAAAAGGACAAACAAATTTAAGGAATAATTACAATCCCACAGTAATGTTAATACATTATACAACAATTTTTTTTCAACCTAGGCTTTTTTTTCCCTGCCCCTTCGGCGCCACAGGCAGTATAGTAATCGTTTTTTCTATTTGTATTATTAGCACATAGAAACCAATGCAAATTTCAAGCAAATATATTTCTTTAAAGAAAGTTTTCCCACAAAAAATACAATTTTATTTCTTATATCCAATCAACCATTTGGAGATCTTGTTTAGCCTGATATCGAGGACATACTTGGAAAACCTGAGTCTATGCTATGTTCGATCAAGCCCAAGTTAATTACTGCCATCTATAACTAGCATTTATTCTTAACATTTAATGTTAGGAGTCCATAACCCATAATAAAAACTTCAAATAGCTTGCTTTTGGCTCTTGAGCTGTTAGCTGTCACGGAGTTGTCTGCCTTTACCAGCTGTTGAAATTTGCAAACACCACCTGTGGAAATTTTCAACCATGCAAGATACATCTCCACTGCCGGTCCTACCTGCCTTGCAACCTCCCAACTGCCTTATTACAAACGATATGTTCAAGTAGACTTTTTTTTAATTCTAGGCTATTGGCTTTGTTCTTGGCGGGTGGTTATCTTTCTGAACATATTGTTTTCTGTTTTCTATTCCAAGCTTGCTTTGTTCTTGATGTATGCTTATCTTTATGGCTTTGTTCTTGGCAGCTGCTTATTAGTCCCTGCCTTTGGCAGGGCAGGGACTATGGTGATCGATCGGCATTGAATTAACATTAAATCGCTTTGACCAATCATCACATACACTGTTTTAACCAATGTTTCAACGTAAATATTGAATCAAACAATTTTTTTTCCAATGTTTTGGTTTCAACCTCTTATTGCAAGCAAACCAGTATGATTTTCAAGCTTCTTACCAAAACTTAGGACAAAAGGCTTTGAAATTGAATTCAATGCTAGTTTAATGCTCTTCTGGAGTTAACATTAATTGAGAAACATTTAATGTTTGTATCAAATCCCTTGGTCAAGTTTTATAATAAGCTTAGAAAACAACCCTTACACTTGGCATTTTACATGATTTTTTCTATTTTTCTACTTATAACGTAGCCTCTACACTTAGAATTTTACATGGATTTTTCCATTTTGCCACGAATCCTTCTAGGCCCTCGGTCTTCTTTGTTTGGTAGTTTTCTCCTCCTGTTGCTTGTTCGTATGGAAGTTTGCTCCTCATGTTACTTGTTCGTAAATACAAGAGAAATTCCGCTGAAGCGTGAGAGGTAAGATTTTCGATTTTTTGTTCTTTAGATTTTTTCGACGACACGAACTCATCTTGCATCCAGTAGAATAGATATATCTTACACCTGCAAGAAGGAAACAGATCCACATATAGACATATATTGCACCTGGACATATCTGGCACCACCTGCAAAAGGGAAACATATCCACATATCTTGCATCAGAATAGACATATCTTGCACCCTGCAAAAAGGAAACATATCCAGATATCTTGCATCCTACAAAAGGGACATGCATAATCAGTGAGCATAGTTGTAACTTAACTTTAGTTGTTAATACTGGTTAAAATTAGTCAATCCCATGTTTTTTCTATTTAGTAGAATGCTAATGTTTTTGTATTTTTCTATTAACCAGCTTGGCATTTTTAACAATTCAGTGAAATGTAAGTTATTCAGTAATGAGTAATATCCTAGACACTTACAGAAATCTTCTATAGAACTATCTGCTTAAAAAATTACAGATTGGTTTGTGTACCTTTTTGGGTAGGGTGAAACAACTAGGGTAAGTAGAATCTTGCCTTGCTTGTCCTGGCCTCAACCTGTGTTCTTTGTTTATAGTTTAACACACCCACACAAACAAATGCAAACAATTGTTTTGATTACTAAATACCTGCGTTGTCCATCCTCTGCAAACAATTGTTTTGATTACTAAATGCCTGCGTTGTCCACCCTCTACAGCTCTTTGATTGGAATTCATAGTTTTAAATCATAAAATCATTTATTACTTTACAATAGCATCTGTTTGTCTTCTGAATGAAAGGGTGATACTTTTTGGAAATAAAATACTCTACAATTCTACCATTTTTTGCAGTATATTTATTTCTCCAAAATTTACATGGACAAGGCGTCTTTTCTATCATCACATTGTAATCAGCCAACAGTCAAAAGGCAATTACATGCATCAACCAACAGTCATAAGGCAATTACATGCATGAAGCCACCTTCCCTAATGGTTTTCAAAACGCCTTATATTTTATAACATTAAATTAGAATTATTAATTTCATGAACATTATCTCTCTTGTACCGTGTGGCTATCATTACCGTGTGGCTATCATTTTAGTGAAGTGCATCTGTAGCTGCCTGGTAATTTTATAAAAGAACAAAATACATTTCGTTCATTGCTTCCATTAATATTATTACAGTAAATTTAAACTTCATGTGTAATCCTTTCCAACAATTACTTAACGTCCACCTTTCAAAAGAACAACTTAACGCCCACCGTGGGTTACCACAAGGTTAAGAGCCAAGAATATATGTATACAAAATCTTTAGTCAATAAGAATGGTATAGTAGAGTTTTCCTTTTATAAAAATAATAAAATAATAACCTCTACCATGAAACAACCAAATTGGTAGATAATTTAAGAGGATTCCAATTATGGGCGGTAACTTGAAAAGGAGATAATGATAAATATATTAAAATATCATCAAACAAACGAGGAAAGATTTCATGCAGCGCATATTGCATTAAAAAAAACCGATCTGTATCTGTCCAGAGCGCTATTAGGAGATATTGAAGAAAATCTTGATGATTTGGACGGATCGAAAATATTAAGCCTTTCAATAAAAACAACATCATACGTTTATTTACACAAGACCCAAAAACAACATCATGAGTTTATTTACACTACAAGACCCGTTGTATAAGGGAATTGGGATGGTACTTGAAAGAACAAACATTACTGCAGGGACTACCGGCTGCATGTTTTAAAATGAAATGAAGCAGTCTGTTAGCCTTTCATACAAGTTTGGTTAAATAATTTTTTCACGTTATTGATTTAATTGTGATTTGGATAGATAATTGCCAACAACGTAGCTTTATTGCCGATCTATTAAAAATTGAAAACCCATGTTAAAATTAATATACTAAAACCAAGATATGTTGGGTTGTATTTTCTAAAGAGTAAAAAATACTAAGGCTGTTGGGTAATCATTTCTTCTAGTAGAGCCTTCAATAGTCTATTTATTGAGTAGAAAACTCATTCAACTTTCTAAAATATAGACATTTTGCTTTGTTAGTACCCATCTTTTCAGGAACTATAATTTTATCCTTTTGGTTAAAGACCATTGACATGTATTAGTTTTGTTAAATTATAGTTTATTTATTGAGTGGAAAACTCATTCAACTATGTAAAATATAGACATTTTGCTTTGTTAGTACCTATCTCTTCACAAACTATAACTTTCTCCTTGTGGTTAAAGACCATTGACGTGTATTAGTTTTGCTAAATTATCATAACTTTAACCAAAGTTTTAGAAAAATGATTATTAATTTCATTTTTTTCGTAAATAAAAAAATATATTTCTAGTTTTAAAAAATCATATTTCTATTTTTTCGTTGGCTCAACGAACATTGATGTGGCATAATGGCATTGGTGGAGAGTGATTTATTTTTGGTATTTTTCAGAAATTGCAAAATAATTTTAAAAGAGAAAAAAATGAATTACATTATTGGTTACTATGGAGGCTCCGACACTACCTGTCATGACTGATTTGTAGTGGAAACTACCGTCTATGATAATAATATGGACCCAACGATCGACAGTGATATTTCATGGCATCCTCGCTTACATAAGGGACATCGCCCCCCGCCAGCCATAGATTTTATGGCACAAATATATGGCTAGATGGGGGCGATGTCCCTTATGTAAGAAAGGATTGGGGGTTGGCGGGACTTGCACTCATGGTTCCTCCCTAACAATTCTAATAAAATGTATCTTACCTGAAAATTTTGGCACGTGGCCAACTGTCTAAATCAATGGTGGACAATGTATATCAGGTACAAAATAGTGGGGCGATTAACTGCGTGAAGTGACCCAATGGGTGGGTTGGTCCTGACCACTATGTTGACATGGTGTTGTCTTATTTGATATTGGGTTTCAAAGGACTTGTGCCAAAACCATGTTGTCGAGGGCCCGATATCCAATTTTGAAAACCAAGGTGGAAAACTATAATAGACTTCTTGTCACAAAGGGATTTCATTGAAAAACATAGAGACTTAGGATGGAACATTGTGTAACCAAAACCTTGACTATGATGATAATAATAACAACAATTGATGGGAAAATTTTACCTTGGGGTTTTGTTCCACTAATTTTTTCAAGCTTAACATAATTTACTATGTTCACTACATTCGTCATGGTAGCCTAAGACTTCTTTGTACACTATTAATTCATGACCATTTTTATTGAACTTGTCTTGTTACAGATGTTATAGTCTGATCAGCCATTAATTTTATTTTAAAATGAAAGTAGGTACTAATGCGGCTGTGGGCCAAAAAAATATTTTAGGGAAAATTACAGGTTACTGATGAACTATTTGATTTAACTCATAAGAAGTGGAGAATCCACAATAATGATGAATGAAAAGGACAAAATTGTGTTTACAAGCTTAGAATTTGTGGATCAATGGGAAAAAGTTGGTAACAACGGTGCTAAGATCACATATCCTAGAAAATTCAAAAGGGCAAGTATTATGGATAGGAAGATGTTATGCTTCCAGCTAAAAATAACACAAAAAAAGAAGAAGAATATAAATCAACGACTAGGTATTAATCCATTTATAAAGGGAAACCACCTTTACATCACATAAATGAATAATTCTTGGATGATTGAAATGACAAGGCCTCCTTAGTATATATAGAAGTCTAAGGGGTCAAAATATAATTAGGGACTACATAACAATAATAATTTAAGGGGACAACAATAACCATAGTGGGCTTCTATAGGGCACACCAATAAAATTATAAATAAGTGTTCCAAAAAATTTTCACACAATTTTTGTTGATCCAAACCCTAAGTTATTTACACTAAAATAGTTATTAGGGAAGAAGATTGAAAGGCCCTATCTGTTGTCTGGGGTGTTTGGGGTCAATACTTCCTTCGTGACACTATGACACATCTATATCTATATTAAAGGAGGGAGAGACCAAGCAATAGGGCCGCTGGATCAGTGAGGAAGTAGAGGCAAGAGAAAGAATAATAGACAACTCCCTTCGCATGGAAGCACACCACCCAGTAAACAAAAAGTCGATAACCTATTCAATTATTTAAGACTCTTTCATTTCCTTCTACCTTAAGACGTTTACATGAAATGTGAAACTAAGAGGGTCTGGTAAAACTCATAGGTTTAGGTTCTAAAGAGGGCTTGTGTAGGTGGTAGGTTTTCACCTGCATGTGATTAGCTAAGAAGATTTTTCAAATCCCTCGCACCTCGATGATAATGTTTGAGGATCGATCGATAAGGGTAGTGGTTACTATTGTAATTGAAATGGGGGATACAATAGTATTATAAGGACCTAACAAAGGATCCATTCAGCTAATTCCCACAGTTCAAAAAATAAAAATTTCGATATTTGATGGTGGATTTTCTGTCAGAGGGTAGAGTTTCGAGGACAGAGCATAACCGTGATTGCGGGCACCTTCCCTTCTCGGTGACATCATGGGATACTCCCTACAATCCATGAGAGGTGTGTATCTTGGAATGTAAAACCTATACCATTAGATTGAGGGGGCATAACTCTGTGGTGTAACTCAAAGTGCAAACCCCCCTCCTTGCTAACATCACAAGGGTGGGAAAAATCATTGTGATTAATTGATTTTGATGGGGAATCATAACTACTAAATTAGTGGGGACCCCACTGTGCTGGGGTATAACTACTTAAATTATGGCCATTGGATTTCATGAGGGACGAAAGTTTTTTTTAGCATTCATTGGAGGGGCGGTGATACGTTGTTGGGCCGTCAGATTAAAGAGATCATGGCCATTGGATTGAGAAATTTCCATTAAATTGTAACAACTGGAAATTATTCTTCTAATTGGTTAATTATTAGGTGGTTTATTTGATATGGCAAGCAAAGAATAATTCACACACCAATTTATTCACCATAAAAATTACTGCGGAAGAAAAATAATAATTGAGAAAATAATACGCACACACAATAAAATTAACAAAGTTATTTTTGGAAAATTGTCCCCTGAAATACCCAATGCGGGAAAACCAATGCAACATATGAGGGCTTTATTATTATGAAACAATGAAATAATTTTAGTACAATCCATGGATGCTCAACTGGCTATCCAAACAACAAATATATGACAAAAAATATTAGAGAGAAAACTATCTCTCTACATAAGCAATCCTAGCACTAGCTACCTCAAAAAATCTGGTCATCTAAACCCTTGCGCAAGTATTTTGCTACCTTTGTGTAGATCCTCACATGTGTGGCTCGATTCAACCTATGATTAAATCATCCTTCCTGTCTCTGTTGATGGAAGTGACTCTCTGACCCTCTGGAATATTCTCCCAGCCTCTAGAAGTTGAATAATCCTCCCTCTCAGCTAAATCGAATTTCTCACTAAAGTTACTGCGCGATCCCTCTGAAAATTCATTGTGGAATACTTTTGTCACTTATTATTGCCTCTCTAGAACTTGAATTTCCTCTGAAATCATTTTCTATGCTCCTCACTAACTTTGCTTCCCATTCAGCTCAAACTGCTCTTCCTTGCTTAGCTATTGTTGTTGGATAGCTCTATCTACCAAGGAAATTGATAACTAAGTGTATCTTTCTCCAACCCCATCAACCTCCTCTTATAATATCTCGTTGGCTCACCAAAAACCATGATTAAGTCCTCATCAACGATTAAGATCATCTCTAAGTCGATCCATGTGATTCTCTAGAGAAATATCACATTTCTCAATTAATTCATGTTAATTAATCACTTTTCCTAAGTTAAACTAAGGAAATATTTAATTATTTACTGTTATGAAACCAATGTCAAAAATAGAAGAAAAGAGAGATCAATACCTTATAAATCAGCCACTTCGAGAGGGTAGCCTCCTTTACATTACATAAATGAACAATTATTGGATGATTCAAATGGAAAAACCTCCTATATATATATATATATATATATATATATATAGGAGTCCATGGGGTCACAATATAATCCTAGCCGACCTAATAATAATAATGTAAGCGCACACCAATACCAATAGTGGGGTTTTATGGGGCACAATAATAACAATATGGGGACTACACGGGTATAATAATAACAATAAGGTGGCGACACTAGCAACAATAAGGGACTACACTAGTAATATAGGGACCTAAAATTCCCCTCTCCTTCAAAAAAGTGTTGTCCTCAACGCTTGAGTAACTCTTGATTCTTATGTATAAAATTCTCATCCTCCCATGTCGAATCTTCAGTGGGTAAGTTCTTCCACTTGATGAGATACTTTGAAATTGATTGATTTAGTAGCTGTCAAGTTCTTGTTTCTGTGATTGCTTCAGGTTCCATTATTATTTTTCCTTCCTCATCAAGTTCTAGCAATATTGTTTGAATTGTAAGTTTGTCACCTATAACCTTCTTTAAGCATGAAACATGGAAAACTGGGTGCACTTGAGAAGAAGTAGGAAACTCCAATTTGTATGCCATAGTACCAATATTTTGCCACACCTTCTAAGGGCCATAGTAATTTGGAGATAATTTATTATCCTTCGTAGCTTGCTTGAGGGACATTTGTTTGTATGGTTGTATCTGTAAAAATACCCAGTCTGCTACATCAAAAATTATCTTGCTGCGATATTGATTTTATTTTTGTTTCATTCAATTTTGTGCCAAGTTTAGCTTATCCTTTAAGATTTGGAGAACTTGTTGTTGATGCTCGATGTGATCTTCCACTGCTTGAAACTTAGAATTTTATCTTAAATATAATGCGATGGATGGTGGATGATATCCATAAAGTGCCATAAATGGGGTCATTTTTGTTGCGGTATAGAAGGAAGTGTTATACCACCATTCATCCAGAGGTAACCACTTGACCCATTGTGTTTGTTTTTCAGATACAAAATAATGAAGATATCCTTCCAAAAATTTGTTAACTATCTTGGTTTTCCTGTCGGATTGAGGATGATAAGATGAGCTATTGGCTAGTTGAGTAACCAAAAAAGAGATTAATTTCGTCCAAAAATTTCTAGTGAAAATGGGATCTCTTTCACTTACAATAATCTTTGGTTTTCCATGTAGCTTTTGAATTGTTTTCATAAATGCATTAGCAACTGTAATTACATTAAATGCATGAGATAATGCACAAAAGTGTGCATACTTGGTAAGTATATCAACTACAGCCGTGATCAAACTTTTTTCCTTCGGACTTAGATAAACCTCTGATAAAATCCATTGAAACCTCCTCCCAACGTTGACTTGGAATGGGTAAAGGTTGTAGCAGACCTGGGGCCTTAACTATCTCAACTTTAATTTGCTGGAAAACCAAACATTCTGCCACAAAATTTTGAATATCAGATTTAAGGCCATCCTAAAAAAAATATTTCGTCACCCTCTGGTAATTTTTTAAAAATCCTGAGTGTTCTCCTATTGGAGAGGTGTGCAATTCCAAAAGAATATTTTGTTTCAGTTGGGAATTATTACAAAGATATAAGCGATTTTGTACCATAAGGAATCATTTTTCCAACTAAATGTATCAGATGTACTGGGATCTTACCGCAACTTTTTAATGAGTGTCCACACTTCTTCATCATTCTTCCATTCCTCCCTTCCTTCGGTTATACAATCTAGTTGGATAATAGAAATGGCACAAATCAACGCTTCCATCTCCTCATTCTTTCTTGAGAGTGCATCTACAACAACATTTAGCTTCCATTTTCTGTAGATGATTTCAAAGTCATAACCCAACATCTTTGTCACCCATTTTTGTTTCTCTTCTGAATATAGTATTTGTTCTAAAAATTATTTAAGACTATCATGATCAATTTTTACTTTGAAGTGTCTTACCATTAGGTAAGGTTGCCATTTCTTTAGTGCATGTAGTATTTCCAACATTCCCTTCTCACATATAGCTTTATGTAAATAATTTCCTTTGATTGGATGAATTTCAAAAGAAATGGGTCTTCTTCTTGCATTAAAACAACACCAATTCCATTTCCTAAGGTATCACATTCCACAATAAAGGTTTTTGTGAATTTTGGCGTAGCTAAGACTAGTGCTAGGCAAATTGTCTCTTTAAGATGTTCAAAGGCCTTAGTTGCCTCAGGAGTCCATGAAAATGAATCTTTCTTCAATAATGTTTTTAGAGGTGCTGCTATTCTCCCATAATTCTTAACAAACTTGTGATAATACCCTATTAACCCAAGAAATCCTAGCAAATTCTTTATGGTTGTGGGGACTTTCCATTCCTTAATGGATTTAATTTTGTTAGGGTATACCTTAACACCCTCCTGAGATACAATAAAAACCCAGATATTCCACCTCTTGTACTTCAAAGAAACATTTGGAGGTTTTTGCATATAATTTTTTCTCCTCCAATAGTTTGAGCACCATGTCAACATGTTGAACATGATCCTTCCAAGACCTATTGTAGATTAGTATATCATTAAAAATACTAACACAAATTTTCTATGGAAGGGTTTAAAAATGGAATTCATCAAAACTTGAAATGTAGAAGGTGCATTGGTAAGGCCAAAAGGCATGACCAAACATTCATGATTACCCTCATGAGTTCGAAATGTTGTTTCAGAATATCTTCAGTCTTCATTCTAATTTGATGATATCCTAAATGAAGATCCAACTTGGTAAAATAAATTTCTCCATGTAATTCATCCAATAATTCATCAATCATAGGAATGGGAAATTTATCTTTGATAGTGATCTTATTTAGCTCCCTATAATCCAGACACATGTGCCACGATCCATCCTTCTTGTGCACCAATATTACTGGGGCAGAGAAAGAACTTCGACTAGGTTGAATTATACCATCCTCTAACATTTCTTCAATCATACGTTCAATTTCACTCTTTTGGACATAAGGATATCTGTAAGGCTTGATGTTTGGAGGAACACTTCCTAGAATCAAATGAATAGCATGATCATGATCATGAATAGGTGGGAGTCCATTGGAAGTTTCAAACACCTTAGAATGATTGTCCAAGACTTTTTGGAGATCTGGATAAATAGATGATTTTGTTGTTGGAACTTCTAGTGAGCATAATTGTGCAATTACGCCTCATTGTTATTTATTTAGAAGCTTTGTCATGGCATTATAGCTTATTATATTTCTCGGCTTCCCTATGATACCACGTAATTCAACATCCTTTCCTTTCGAAAAAAAATTCAAGAAATGTTACTGAAAATTAAAAGCTATGATCATCCCCAAAGATTGTAACCATTGTACTCCTAGTACAACATCAACACCTCCCATTGGAATGGAAAGCATTGGACTATTCAATCCATATTACCCCGTGGTTAGCTTATATTATGGAATTTTTTAGAGCAATTTATAGTCCCTCTATTTGCAACCATCACTTGACACTATGGTGCTAGGTATAGGAAGAAATTCAATTCCTTGGCCACCTTACAATGAATAAAATTATGGGTACTATCTGAATCAATCAAAACTATTATTTTTTTCTTCTTAATATTTCCTTCTATCTTGAGAGTTTGAGGAGTGGTAATTCTTTCCAATGCATTACATGATATGGTTGGACTCATTTATTCTTTCTCTAGGGTTGGTTCCTGGTGTATTTCCTCTTATTTTGAAGTTTCTTGTTCATTTTCTTCTCCCTCTTCACAATATATGTAAAATAATTTCTTCTCAGCACACTTATGACCTTTAGTATTTTTTCTATCACAACTGTAGCAAAGCCCTTTTTCTCTTTTTCCTTCCAATTTTTATGGTGTCAACCTTGAAGGTTGTGGAAGTCTAGGAGTAGCAACACTTCCATCTTTATAGATGTGAGGGGTAGGCTTCCTTGTCACCATAATTTTACTTTCAATTTTTCTCACCAACTTGAATGCCTTCTCTAATGAATCAGGTTCCCAAAGGTGAACCTCATGTTGGATGTTATCCTTTAAAATCCCTACCAAGACATCAATCTTGTGTTCCTATGGAATATCATTTACCCTTATATTCAATTTTTGGAATTCCTTAATGTGCTCCAAAATTGAACACTTTTGTTTGAGATTTATCAATTGTCTAAAGAAGTTGTTGCTCTATGTATCCTCATAATGTGATATCATTTCCTCCGTAAAAATTGACCAAGTGACAATTTTTTTACGAGAAAAAAGCCATTGATACCATACATATGTATTTTGTTATAAATGTAAAGTTGCAATGCATACCCTTTGTGTGTTTTGCACATTATGGAGATCAAAGTATTGATCCATTTGTAGTATCCATGTTACGGGATCCTTGCCATCAAACTTCCTCATATTGAGCTTTGGAATATGGTGGGTCTTCAATCCAACATTAGAGTGTATGAAATCACGATTAAAATTTATTTTGTTCTCATCATGAGTTTCTTGTACTACCTTTTCACCATTATGAACCATTTCTTGTATCAACTTTGTCAAACCTTCCTTCAAACCTTCCATGTCTGCTTTTAGATCATTCTTTATGTCTTCCATGTTGTCTTTCATTTTTCATCTATATTAGCTTCCATGTCATCCATCTTAGCTTCCATTCCATTCTTCAAAACTTCCACGCCTTTCTTCAAACCATCCATCTTAGCTTCCACACCTTTCTTCAAAACTTCCATTTCATTTGTTGTTGCTTTTTGTGAGAGCGAAATTTGGTGCACTTAGTCTTGTAATTTTGATACATTATGTTGCATTTCTTCCTCTTCATGAGTCATAGTAGAGCCTTATGATGGCTTAATGGGTGTGAATTATTTTTAGGGGCCATTTTAGAACCCAATACTTATATCTATGCTTCAATATGCCCTTGGAATCCCTTCACACTGATTTTTCAAACAAGACTTATGCAATTTTAAAAAACAAATACACACATTTTTCATGCTTTTTAGGAGCTCGATATTGAAACTGATGTATCTCAGTAATTTCGGATACCAAAGAATTAATATTCGGTCCTATAGTAGCCCTCTGAGTCTTCTTTCCAATTCCATAGGTCTGACCTGATTTGGATTCTTCAAGGCAAACTTATACCCAATCTCCCACAATGACCTAATTATGGATTCATTCAGTAGAGAGAAATCGTACACCGTGCCACGTCTCACTTTTTCCTCCTTCAGCTCTGAAATTGATTCAAAGGAAACTACAATCCATGTAATTTCAGCCATATTTTACCAAATTCTAATCTAATGCTCAGAGAGAGGGTTATGGAGATTTTCCCAATGTCACCTCTTTGAGATGAAAGTCGAGAGCCCGCAAAAAACCTAAATTCCATAGATCATATCTCTAAAAATATTGCAATCCAATATCTTAAAAGTTTACATGACATTCCTCGGGATTTCTTCGCAAATGGGATTTTTTTTAGCTTCTCAACCTTCGTAGAAAAAAAAAGGTTTTAGCGCAAATGCCACGATGATATGTTTGAAGCAGCGAAACCCTAGAATCCAAATATCTGATACCAAATGTTATGAAACCAATTCCAAAAGTGGAAGAAAATAGAGATCAACGCCTTATAAATCAACCACTTCGAGGGGGAAACCTCCTTTACACTACATAAATGAACAATTCTTGGATGATTCAAATGAAAAAACCTCCTTTCTATATATAGGATTCCATGGGGTCACAATATAATCCTATCTGACCTAAAAATAACAATGTAAGGGCACAACAATAACAATAGTGGGGTTTTATGGGCCACAATAATAAAAATATGTGGACTATAGGGGTACCACAATAACAATAAGGGGGAAACACTAACAACAATAAGGGACTACACTAGTAATATAGGGACCTAACATTGACTAATTAACTTAATTGAGCCATATCTAGGCATTTTCTCTTGAAACTTTTTCTGGGCTCTGAATATCTGGAGTTGCTTACCTTCTATGACCAAATTTGAGACTAGAAAAACTATCTGATGCTACCCAAACATAAAAAAACTAACATTCCCTATTAGCGAGGAAGGTGTTTTAGATGATCTTATAACATCCTTCCATACATGTCGCTGATGTCTAGTAACTATGACAACCTATCACTACCCACCAAGTCGTTTTTAAAATCACATTCATCATCTAGTATAAGCTGAACCACCCTACATCTTCACTGTTTATAACCAACTCTATTTTTCACTAAAACTAATCTGATGCTACTGTTGTTGCTGCAAGTACTGAAACTAAGAAAAAAACTATGAATCAAATATTTCCTATGAACTGCGACTGTAACTTGAGAATTTAACTGCTACCAATATCTACATTTTCCACTGAGAATACCTACGGTGTAACTGCTCTATGCTCCTCAACATCAGACTGCAACTAGTACTGCAACTGTCCCTCAGGAATTGACTACACTAGCTTACACTAATCCATCTTCTACTAAAAAATGCGGGCCCCTATAGCAAGGGTAATGATCCATGAGGAAACATATGTCGGATGTTATACTTCTTGGACCCTACCTAATTCTCTACAACTCTAGTGACCAAATTTCAATTGCACCCCACCTCTATCTTGGAGGTATAGCCGCATACAACGCAAATTCATCCTCTAATCTGGAAGGAAAATTGTTGATCTTTGTTGAAGTTTTTTCCTATTCCTACTTCTCCTTCTTACCCTTCTCCATTTTTCGACATTGGGTACTATACTGAACTGACAAGCTCACCATACCTGAAGAATTTGATCTTCCTTCTTATTTTCTTCTCCCTTTATGATTTTTACCTAACTAGGGAATTTATTTCCTTTCCATTCATTGTAAGGGCTACATTATCCTCCTTCACTCGCTTTTATCCTATACTACTGCCACTAAGACTACTCTTGAATAGATCAAGTCACATATTCTCCTGCATGAAATATTCCCACAATCGATCCCACTCTGGTAGCTACTATCGTCGAGTGACACCTTGGATGAAATTAGCCCATTCCTTGGTGATACCATTGATAGATAAAATCACCATCTCTACATCTTTAGGTGTCTCTTCAACTACAAAAAGCTCGTTCGATATCCTGAATCTTAGTGAGTTACAAGGTAACTCCTCCCTTATTCATCCTAGTGGTTCTTATCTTCTCCTTTAGGAACATTTTTCGATTCTCGGAAGAATTATGGTAGAGTGATGCAAGAGAATCCCACATCTCTTTGGCTATATTCTTGTCCCCAATGTGTGAGACTACATGATCTTGAACTCCATCAAGAATTGACTGCTTCACCTTGGACATTTCCTTATTGTGGTTATGTAGTTTTTATGTGTCTATAAGTATGGATACAACTCTCTCCGTGTACATCCTCATACCATTCTCATATAACATGAAAGACATCATGGCTTTCTAGATACAATAATTTGAGGCTCCATCTAACCTATCTTGATCTAGAAGTCCCGTTGAGGCCATTTTCGGTAAAAATACAACTGGGAAATAAACATGAATCTCCTCCTCTCTTACTTGACTACTTTTTTTTCCACTCACACTCCCTCCTGGAATGAAAAGAACTGTTATTGCTACATCAATTTCCCTTCATCTATTGTATGATACTACTCACTTAGCCTTCCAGATGCCCTTTTTCAGAAACTGGCACACGAATTGGAATCTCATCAACTTTAACTAGATAGTATGAAAAATTGCATGACCTTACACAACTAGAAATCAAGGACTTACTTCAAAAAACTGAATCTGGAAGCCCTCTAAGAAAAATCCCTCAGTGTGTGTAATTTATCTTCCACTCGACGTTGATTCTGCTACTGCAATACTGATGCAAAAACAACTATTCCCATATCTTCTCAATGAAAATACTAATATTTTCACCGTAAATAATTATTTAATTCATTACTACCTGTTGGAACTACTACTGGGAAAATCAAACTCTTCTTGCCACCTGCCATTGAAAATTCAAACCCTTCTCTAGCAATTTGCATGGCTTAGCCAACCTATGCATAGAACTAGAATAAATTCAATCATAATACTTCTGAATTGCAAAATATCTCCTTTTTTATGTATAAGCCTCTAATGTGATCAAAATCTCTCTGATAACATGTGAAATTTCCCTTAAATTGCAACAACTAGAAATTATTCTTCTAACTGGTTAATTATTAAGCAGTTTATTCACTACAAAAAACAACAGATAATTCACTCTGCAATTTCTTCACCATAAAAATTATTTCAGAAGAAAAATAGGTACTGAGAAAATAGTGCACACACATACAATACAATTAACACAATTACTTTTGGACATTTGTCCCTGGAAAAAATCATTGCGGGAAAATTGATGCAGCGTATGAGGCTTTTATTATTATGTATAAGATAAATAATATGAGTACAATCTATGCATTCTTATTTGGCTATCCAATAAAAAATATATGAAAAAAAAATATTACAGAGAAAATTCTCTCTCCACAAGCAATTCTTACACTGGCTAGCTTAGAAAATATGGTCGTCCAAACCCTTGTGCAAGCCTTATATGTTGACTCTACACAAAAAATCACATGTGTGGCTTGATTCAACCTCTAATCAATCCATACCACTTGTATTTGCTGATGGAAGTGACTCTCCTTCCCTATGGAATATTCTCCCGACCTTTGGAAGTTGAATAGAAATCCCTCTCAGCTAAATCAAACTACTCACTAAAGTTATTGCGCAACCCTTGCATTGTTTCACTCTGAAATACTTCTATCACTTGTTGCTGCCTCTCTAGAACTGGAATCTCCTCTAGAATCAGTGTCTCTACCGAGCACTAATTGTGCTTCCCCTCTAGCTCAAACTCCTCTTCCCTTCTCAATCATTTTTGTTGGATAACTCGATGTGCCAAGGAAATCGATCACTAAGTTTATCTTTCTCCAACCCCATCGACCCCCACTTATAATCACTTGTTAGCTCACCAATGGCCATGATTACGTCCTCATCAATGGATAATATCATCTCTAAGTCAATCCATGTGAGTTTCTAAATAAATCTCACCTTTCTCAATTAATTCTTATTAATTAATTACTTTTCCTAAGTTAGACTTAGGAAATATTTAATTATTGACTAAATCTGATTTATTAGTTAACTGGTTGATCACTGATTACACACCCCTCTACTTGACCTCCCACTAGTTCCTTCAATAGTTGTAACTAGTTTAAGTGACTTTAACTCAGTTTAACTACATTAAATTATTCCAACTCAAATTAAACTCAACCTCTGCTCCTAAAATTTAGGGCACTGTGACATGCGCCAAGTTAGGCCCTCAACTTGAATTAATTGAGCTAACTAAGTCAAATTAACTTAGTTAACACATTATTATTGTCTTTTGATGTGGAATTACACTTTTCTCCTAATTTAATTCAAGGGAAAATTAAATAAATATTTTCTTGTTTCCATTTTTCAACACTCCTTTGCCTTTTTACTCCAAATACCAAGTATGCCACACTCCTCCAAGACTGCTCCAATAAAACTCCAAGTGTCCAAGAGTATGAGAGAGAGAGAGAATAGAATGAGAGTGCCCAAGATTGAACTAATAAAATCCATGAACTGATCCTCATAAGACTTTTTGTTAACAAGGCCTATATGTTCTTCATTTTCCATTATTTTCCTTCATTTTCCTCCTCACATGCAACATGTGACCTTTCAACTTTATTTTCTCCTATTTTCATTATTTTCATAAATAAAATGCTAATAATTTCTCATGCCTTTCCAAATCCTTAGCCATTTCCTTTGCCAATTTCCATAGCCATTAATTAATCACAAGTGATCCCCATCACTATGTTTTTTCCCAACATTCATATTGGAATACGTGTCCCATGACCAAGGTATTATTTTAACTTTATTAAATTTATTACATGGATATTTTACCAAGGTTGTTACAGAACCCCCCCGGGGGAACGCAGTCCTCGATGTTCAATGACACCTACAACCAACAATACTGTTGAAAGAAAACATAGTTCACATGGAGCTTTATAACTTATCTCATTGCAGTATTTACAATGATCAACCTATTAAGAAGAAAACCAACATGAGAAACAAAAAATAATAACAACCATAATGACATGACACCAATACTGCTTATTGGAGCTTTATAACATAACTCATGGCAGTATTCACATCCATATACTTATGTATATAAACCAAAACACCGCACCAAAACATATACCAAAATAATTCACTCAACCAACGAATAAAGAAGGATACATAACCTCCATATGATCTTTCATCTCACATGCATGTAGCTTCATCGGGCCCAAAGTGATTCCTTTGCACTTTAACTTTCTTGATTTATCGATTCCAGAGCATGAGCATATTTCACTGCAAGATGCATTGAGGTTTTGGCTAGAATTATCCTTTTGGATCCACCTGCAATATAGACTAGTCAATGATGATCAACATCCTTAACATACTTCTTAAGAAATGACACATGGAAAAAATCATGGACTTTCACTATTGGAGGAAGTGCAAGTCAATAGGCTACTAGTCTAGTTCTTTCAAGAATCTTAAAAGGTCCAAAAAACAGAGGTACCAACTTGGCACATGATCCAATCCTCAAGGATCTCTTTTTAGGCTTGATGCGTTAGTACACCTATTCCCCAACCTAAAACTCCTTAAACAACCTGTTCCAGCCTGCATAAATTTTATTCCTATCATGTGTTGCTTTCAAATTCTTCTTGATCACCGTTGGATATGTGTTATATTATTTCCACGAATAATCACACGCGGGGGGGTGATAGCCCCTCTGTCGGGGTACAGGGCAGCGCCCCGACGAAAATTTTTGGTCCTTAATTTTCGGTGGTCGGTCCGCACCCATGGTTTTGTCCATGGTTTTGCACATGGTTTTGGGGTATAATGGTTTTCAGCCCCTGGTATTTTGTAGATCTGGTCAAGGGAACTATGGTTATGATCTAATCCAGGGTTAATGGATTAGGGTTGATGTATGCTTTGGCATGTATATATATGTGTTGTAACACTAAAAGGAATATAATGAAATATCAAGCTAGTCGTCTCAATTTGGGATCCAGGGGAAAATCTCTGTGTTTATCTGTTTTATGTTTTATGCTCTCGCTATTGTTTATTTTCTGTTATAAGATTCGTGTGTAGATAATTTTTGTTCAGGGTTAAACCCTAAATTTGGTATCAGAGCTATTTCGGCTTCAAGGGGACGCCTTTGCTACCGAGGGTTTTTTTTGCTCAGGCCTGAGTTAGACCCTATTCAGTGGGAGATCTGCGGGATCGATTCTTGCGGTGAAAGAAGATGGCGAGCGGCGGAAAGATAGAGATCAAGAAATTTAATGGTCATATTTTTGAGTTGTGGAAGCTCAAGATGGAGGATCTACTGGTGGATAAATATCAATGGATTGCGGTAGATCCAGGTACTAAACCAACGACAATGTCAGATGAATACTGGAAGAAACTGGATCGGAAGGCTAAGAGTACAATGCGGTTGTGTGTCTCAGATTCAGTATTGCTGAATGTATCTGGGGAAGCTACGATGAAGAATTTTTGGGAAAAAATTGGGACTTTGTACCAATATAAGTCTTTGGTGAATAAGTTGTTCCTGCGGAAAAAGCTGTATAACCTGAGGATGAAGGATGGAGACTTGGTGACAGAGCATCTAAACGCCTTCAATACTGTGGTAAGTCAGATGTCATCTATTGATATTAAAATCTCATATGAGGATAAGTGCATCAGTTTGTTGTGTTCTCTACCATACTCATGGGACAGTCTGGTTATTGCAATAGGTAGCAATACAACTGCCTTGAATTTTGATGACATTGTTTCAGCCTTGTTGTCAGAGGAAATGAGACGGAGAAATATGGAGGGCCAAAATGGAGATGCCTTATCTGTACGAGGAAGGTCCCAAAACAGAAACAAGAATAAGGTTTTGAGTGGGAGATCCAAATCTAGAGGGAGATCTAAATCTCCTGGAAAGTTTGTAAAGGTATGTTGAAAATGCGGAAAGGAAGGGCACTACAAAAGGGAGTGTAGATCTAAAGCTCCTGAGAAAGGAAAGGGATCTGATGATGCTCCTTATGCAGAGGCAAAAACCACCTCGGATGAAGGTGGGGATGTGTATTTGGCTTCTTCTTCAAATACACATGTAGATCATGAGTTATGGTTGAATGACTCAGGTGCATCCTTTCATTTCACTCCCCATCAGGAGTGGTTCTGCGAGTATGAGAAATATGATGGCGGTGATGTCTTCCTAGGGGATGATAGGAAGGCCAGAATCGTCGGACATGGAAAGGTGAAGCTAAAGCTACAAGGTGGAAGGATTAGAACACTTCCCACTGTTCTGCATATTCCTGCATTAGCCAGAAATCTAATTTCTGTAAGCAAGATGGATGATGCAGGTGTAAAAACAATGTTCGAGAAAGATGCCTACAAGATGGTTCGGGGAGCACTGGTATTAATGTGGGGAGTTCGGATTGGAACTCTATACAAGCTACAAGGTAGCACTGTTATTGATGGGTGTAACAGCTCTGTGGTTCCTGAAAGTGGAGCGGAAAGCCTAGTTGTCTCTGGAGAAAAAACCATACTATGGCATCAAAGGTTTGGAAATATTGGAGAGAAGGGCCTTCGGATACTGCATAGAAATGGTATGGTAGAAGGTATGTCTAATTTCTATCTGGATTTTGATTTCTATGAACATTGTGTATATGGGAAGTAGAATCGGGTGAGTTTTCCTTCTGATGCTAAGAGGGCGAACAAGATATTAGAACTTGTGCACAGTGATGCAACACGACTACAATATCGGTTCCATTACGTGAAATGTGTACTATGTTTCATTCATAGATGACTTCTCAAGGAATACATGGATATATTTCTTGAGAAGAAATGCGAAACTTTAATGGAATTTAATAGGTAGAACTCAGTTGAAACAGGATGAAGAAAGAATAAAACGTGAGACAGGATAATGGTGAGAGTTAGCAGAAAGGTGAAGGGTCTTATTAAGAAGTGTGTGGTATAATAAAAATGAGAAGACTACTCCACCACACCTCAACAAAATGGAGTTGAGAAGAATGAAAGAACAACGATGGAAAAGGCAAAGCATGCTCGGTGAGTACAGGGTTAAGGACCAAAAAGAGCAGTCGGGGCGGTGGAAGCTAGCATGCTAGTGTAGTGAGATCACCTTCATCAGTGTTGGAGGATAAGACTCCACATGAGGTATGGACTGGTAAGAAACCCTCTCTTTCACATCCAAGGATATTTGGATGTGATGCATATGTACATGTTCCAAAGCAGAAAGGGACCAAGTTGGATAATAAATCTGAAAGGTTCATCTTTATTGGGTATAAGGATGGTTTAAAGGGTTTCAAGCTTTGGAACCCAGAAACAAGGAAGGTTGTGTATAGCCGAGATGTGGTGTTTAGAGAAGTGAAATATGTTGCTAAACATGAATTCCTACCAAAGGAACCTAAGAAGATAGAGTTTGAGCTAAAGGAGGATGAATCAGACTCTACAACAGAAGAAGACTCAAAAGATGAAGAGCCAAAAACTCCAGCTATTAGAAGATCAGTTCGGGAAAGAAGGCAACCAGAAAGGTATAGTCCATCTGCTTTCTCTTTAGGTTTTGCCTGAAATATAATTGATGATTATCCCAGAACTGTCAGGGAGGCAGTAGATTCAGAGGATGGAAAACTCTGGAAGGATGCCATGGTTGATGAATCGGCATCCTTGCACAAAAAGGAGGCATGGGATCTAGTGGAGTTGACGGCTGGAAGGAAGCCCATTGGGAGCAAATGGGTGTTTAAGAAGAAGATGAATGTAGAAGGAAAGGTGGAGAAATACAAAGCTCGGTTGGTAACAAGGTTATTCCCAGGTGCCGAGAATTGATTTTGGTGATATTTTTTCTCCTGTCGCCAAAGTTACTTCTATTAGATTACTTTTATCTGTTGCTGTTGCATTTTATTTTGAGATAGAACATATGGATGTGAAGACAACATTTCTTCACGGGGGTCTAGAAGAGGAGATCTACATGAAGCAACCTGAAGGCTTTATGGTGAAGGGTAAGAAATAACTGGTATGCAGGCTGAAGAAGTCTCTGTATGGGTTAAAACAGTCACCAAGGATGTGGTATCAGAAATTTGATACCTATATACGGGGACTTGGCTTCACCAGAAGCAAAGAGGATCACTTTTTTTATTTTAAATTAATTGGTGACCGTGTTATTTATTTGGTCTTGTATGTGGATGATATGTTGTTGATTGGAAATGACAAAGAAATTATCCAATATTTGAAGACCCAACTATTCTCCAAATTCGACATGAAGGATCTTGGTGCTGCAAACTATATTTTGGGCATGGCAATTAAGAGAGATTGGGCAAAGAGGAAGCTCTAGTTAAACTAGAGGAAGTATGTCGAGACTATATTGCAGAGGTTCAATATGCAGGATAGTAAATCGGTGAATGTTCCTATTCCTATAGGTGTAAAGCTGTCTGCTGAACAGTGTCCCAAGACACAAGAAGAAGAGGAGGATATGTCCCATGTTCCATATGCAAGTGCAGTGGGTAGCTTGATGTATGCAATGGTCTATACTAGACCAGACATTGCACATGCAGTGGGAGTATTGAGCAAGTTTATGTCAAACCCAGGGAATGAGCATTAGATAGCAGTGAAGCATGTTTTCAGATATTTACGTGGCACTAGCGATTATGGCTTGTGCTACCAGGGAAGACTAGGGTTGGAAATAATGTTGGACATTAATGGTTTTGTTGATGCAGACTGGGCTGAAGATCTAGACCAAAGAAGATCTACAAGTGGGTATGTGTTTAGCCTATTTGGAGGTGCAATAAGTTGGATGAGTAAAAGACAGTCTGTAGTGGCTCTTTCAACTATAGAGGCAGAATACATGACAGCCACTCATGCAAGCAAGGAAGCAGTTTGGCTGCAGAGATTGTGTTCAAGTATGGGGTTGGTACAACAAGTTATAAGGATAGACTGTGATAGCCAAAGAGCAATTTTCTTGGCTAAGAACCCTGCTTATCATTCAAAGACAAAGAATATTGATTTTCAATATCACTTTGTTAGAGATTTGGTTGAGGCTAAAAGGGTGTTGTTGGTAAAGGTGGACACTTTGAAGAATGTTGCAGATGCATTGACGAAATCTGTGAGCACTCAGAAGTTCTCTTGGTGTAGAGAAACAATGGGTGTTGAAGAATTGGGCAAATGACTAAGCTCTCCTGTGGCCCTCTGTGGAAAGAAAACAATAATTGGGAGAATGTTGGGTATGTGTTATATTATTTCCATGACTAATCACGCGTGGGGGGGGGGATAGCCCCCCCTGGTCATTAATTTCCGGTGGGCGGTCCGCACCCATGTTTTTGTGCATGATTTTGCACATGGTTTTGGGGTACGATGGTTTTCGGCCCCTGGTATTTTGTAGATCTGGTCAAGGGAACTACGATTATGATCTAATCTAGGGTTAATGGATTAGGGTTTATGTATGCTTCAGCATGTATATATATGTGTTGTAACACTAATAGGAATATAATGAAATATCAAGCTGGTCGTCCCGATTTGGGATCCAGGGGAAAATCTCTATGTTTATCTGTTTTATGTTTTATGCTCTCGCTATTGTTTATTTTCTGTTATAAGATTCGTGTGTAGATAATTTTTGTTCAGGGTTAAAACCTACAATCACCTACATTTACTGCTCCATTTCCTCCAACATGTCCAGTCCAATCAATATATTGTTAACTAGATCACTCCAACTGATAGGAGTATTACAACTCTGACCAGAAAGTGCCTAAACAGACTCATCCTAAAAGACTCCTGATACTCATTATTATAAACAAACTCAACTAAAAGAAGGTGCTCTTCCCACTTCCATTGCTGATGCATCACATACATCCTCAACATGTCCTCTAGAATCCTGTTGAGCCTCTCTTTCTATCCATCTTCCTGCAGATGATAAGCTATGCTGAAGGCCAAATATATACCCAAACCTGAAAATAACTCTTTCCAGAATATCGAAGTAAACTTGGCATCCTTGTCTGATACAATCTTCTTCGGTACTCCATGAAACCTCACCATGTCCCTGATGAAAACCTATGCTACATCGTATCTGAATATGTAGAATTTACTGGAATGAAGTGCGCTACATTTTTCAACCTATCAACCACAACCATAATCAAATCATGTTGTCTATATGTCCTCGACAAACATGTAATGAAATCCATAGAAATGACCTCCCATTTCCACTCTGGAATTGTAATCAGATGTAGTAGTCCACCCAGATGTTTACACTCTGATTTCACTTCCTGACAGTCCAAGCATATAGAAACATAATATGTCATGCCCTTCTTTATATTCAACAAAAGATAGAACTTCTTCGTTTTTTTAAATATCTTCTGGTATCCCGGGTGACCTGAGTACAATTTTGCATGAAAATCTCCCAAGATATCCTTATTGATCTCACTGTTTTCTGGCACATATATCCTATCCCTAAATACAATAAATACATCTAATGTAAGGCGATATATATATCTTGTGTACCTATACCTACACCTGTACCTGTAGTTGTGCTTGTACCTATACCTATAACACTACCTATACTTGTACCATTATTAGTACATGTACCTATATCTTTACATGTACCACTAACTATACATATACCCAAACCTATACCACTACCTATGCCTGTACCTATGCTCTACTATATCATGTGCATGATCTCTTTATACCCATCATCTTGTTGTCCTTCCTGCAAGATCCTATCATGTAAATATATCCCATAATAACTCATAGATGCAATGTGATTTACTTGTATCTGCCTACTAAGAGCATCTGCAACCTTGTTCTCTTTTCCCTTGATGTACTCGATATCGAAGTCAAAGTCACTTATTGTGGCCAACCATATATATTTTAGTCAAATAGATACCTCAATCCAATGTGATCGCTCATCAATACAAACCTCCTTCAAAGAAGATAGTGCCTTCACATCTTCAATGCATGAATGATTGATCCCAATTTAATATCATGTGTCAGATAATTCTACTCGTGCTCATTCAGCTTTTGTGACTCACACCATGCTACCTATCCTTCCTACGTAATAACTCCACCAAGTCATCTCTTACAATCATATGTGCATACCACAAATTCTCTATCCGGATATGAAATCTTTAGCACTAGAGAATTTGTCAACAACTATTTCAACTGCTCAAATTTTTTTTCACTTTCCTCTATCCATTAAAAATCTCTTACCTTTCCTTTGCAATCATGTGATGGGATATGAAATCCGAGAAAATTTCTTGATGAACCTCCTATAATAACCTACTAGTCTCATGAATGATCTTACCTCATCCAAATTTATAGGAGATTCCCATTTCATGATAGCCCTTATCTTTTCTGGGTATATTTCTATGCCTTCCTTGGAAATAAATTGTCCCATGTAATGTACCTTTGTATGAAATAAACTGAATTTACTAAGATAACATACAACTGATGCTCTCTCAACAATCTCAATACTGCTGCTAAGTTTTCAACATGTTCTTCCTCATCCTTATAATATATCAAGATATCATCAATGAATACAATAACAAACTTGTCCAAATAAGGATTCAACACATTGTTCATCAAGCACATAAAAGTAGCTGGGGAATTAGTCAAACCGAAAGGAACTAAAAAAAACTCATAATGCCCATACTTGGTCTTGAAATTTGTCTTGTAAATGTACTCTTATTTGATGTGTACCTGATGATATCTGGATCTCAGGTCAATCTTCGATAACATTGATACTCCCTTTAATTGTTCAAACAAATCATCAATCCTCGACAATGGATACATGTTCTTGATGATCACCTTGTTCAACTGTCTGTAATTAATGCATAACCTAAGAGTACCATCTGTCTTCTTTAAAAATAGTACTGGTGCACCCCAAGATGATACACTTGACCGAATTTATCCTTTGTTAATCATTTCCTTCAACTGCAAATTCAAATCTACTAACTCTAGAGTGCTTATCATTATACGGTGCCTTCGATGTTGGTGTTGCCTATGGTACCAACTCAATGGAAAAATCCACTTCCCTATGAGGCGGTAACTCTGAATTATGCGCAGGAAATACATCTTGAAACTATTGTAAAACCGGGTACCTGCTCAATACCTTCACATCCTCAACTTCCTTACCTTTGTCACTAGAAATATGCACTACAAATAACACACATTTTCCTACGACTGCACTTTGCCTACATAGTTGTCACAATTATAAGTGATGTTCCCTTCTTCTTACCTTGCAAGACTCTTTGTTCCCTATTTTCCATCCAAACACTCAATATATTTTTCATAACAATTCACCTTGGTCCTACGAAGATACAACCAGTCCATACCCAAAAAAACACTATATTATCCCAATGGAAATACATTCAAATGTTTTGATGTAGGAATACAATTCAATTCAAATGCACAAGCTCTTACCTAATAACGACCTCTCTTCTTTGTACCTGTAGCTAACTGCACTAACCAATATTCTGCATGCACTTCTTTATTCAAACCATACTTATCCACCAGGTTAGGATTAACATAACTATAATTAGATCCAGGGTCAATCAAAATAGAAATAAATTTATCACAAATTTACCGTCCATCTCAATGATAGATTCTTGATGATATTCATGCCTATTATTCAATGCTGCATAGATTCGAGGAACACTATATCCAACATCCCCCACTTTCAAGCACTGTAAATATATGGTCCACCACCCTGATGTTGCGGAAAATCTCTTTGATGATGATCTTTGCCAAAGTACAACACTGTATGAGATTCCTATCACCACCCTTGTTCTACTTAGACCGAAATCCATGTTTTTTTCGGATGCATTGAACTTCTTATGTGGTTTTTCATTCTCTTTGTTACTTGTATCCTTAGGCCTTGTTCTCTTCTTATCTCATTTCCCTTTGATCTTATCATTACCTTTTCAGTCTCATTTACTCTCAAATATGCGCTTTGATTTCTCATAATAATTCTTTAGCTTTCAGATGGCCTCCTCCAACGATAAAGGCTCATCAAAATCAATCCTATCCTTGAATTCTTACAGCAACCCACTAATGAATCTCTCAATATTGGCCTTCTCATCCTTGAGGTAAGGAACATATCTCAACAAATCCATAAATTTTCTAGTGTACTCCTCATTGGTCATAGATCCCATCTTTAGCTCATAGAATTATTTTTCCCTGTCATCATAGTATCTCTTCTATAGGTACTACTTCCTGAATAGTCTCTCGAACTCACTCTGAGTGAACTCCTCTTCATAAATATCTCTGACCTTCTTTACATCTTCCCATCAAATATCCACTTTAAATTTATGACCGAATGTAGCTATTCTAGCCTTCATGTTCTATGAGTAATAATGAAATATGAAGAACTTGTTCATACCAAGAAACCATGCTTCGACATCCTCTGTTTTATTCAATTCCCCATCGAATGTAGGTGGGTTTTATTTCTTTAACTCATTTTTAAAATATCCCCTATCACTCCTCCTGTAAGGATGATAATGATGATGACCATGATACCTGTCAGAACTAGAACTAGAATAGTACCTATGTCCATCGCCTCTCCTATCTAGAGTGTCCAAGAGCCCACCATATCTAATTGTGTCATCTTTATCGGACTTGTTCCCACTATGATATCTACTACCATATTCCCCATTAGTCCTATCTTCCTATCCATGTATGATACTAAGTATTCCCTTTCTCTGCAAGTCTGAAACACACTGAAGAATTACCACATTGACTTCTGCTTGTTCCTCTTGTGCTTGCATGATTCTATTGTTGGTAGGCTAAATTTCTTTATTTTTAACCCTTTTCCTACTTCAAACTCATGACCTACGACCTTTGTTTTAACCTTGGGACGTCCTTATTCCTGCACTATTCCAAGTGTTATCACTAAATTTAAGCTGATGGGATGCTTCAACAGTCAACCTAGAGTAACTATTTTAGACCACTTTTGGTTGGAACTTAGCCTTTCTAACCTGAGAGGGACCTCTCAAGGATAAAATTGACATTCAATAGATAAAGATAAAAAATATGGCTAACTCTTAAATATTCTTTGGATATTTTTTATACAGGTGAAGGATGAAAATAAATGGCTACCATTGGGCATGGAGTCAGTTAGGAAACTCAATCATAGATAAAACATCTCTCATGGAAGCTAAGGCATGTGTATTCTCATCAAAACATAACATAAGAAATAGACTAGGCGCATAAAGGAAGTTGGAGAATGTTTAACCATGAATTCCAAGTAATTACATTGTTGGCAATATGATGCAGAGTGTTGTCCTTGATGGCAACCCACTGAATGAAGATGAAGACATACGATTGTTGACATGTGTTGTCCTTGATGGCAATCCACTGGATGAAGTTGTGCTTGATAGAATATGTTCTTGATGGAGTAAAAATGATGTATCTACAGTGTGTACAGAAGGCAATGAAGAAAGGATTTCAGCATGTGCTAAATCTTGATGAAAAGAGTATGTCTCTAGGCATACGCGGATTTTCCTAGGGGAAGTCGCGTATGCACGCAGGAATCAACGTTCCAAGTCGCGTATGGGAAAAAGCGCTCTTAAAATGAAAAACCAGGGGTAACCACCATGGTATTGACCCATTGTATTGGGTAATGATTCGCCTAAATGACCCCGTCCAGGAATACCATCGGAAGTAATGTGGTTTTGGCTCATGGTATTGAAATTGGGTAAACCTATATAAGAAGAAGAATTTCATTGTGCAAATCATGAGTGTGGGTGCAAGATATCTGAGCTTGAATGAATACTTCACTCTGAAGTAGATCTGAATGGAAAGGGTTACACTTGAATGATAAATGGATGATGCACCAATGATGAAGAAGGGGATCTAGATCTGAAATGCACTTATATCTACTAGATCTGCTTATGGAAGGCTTAGAGCTGAAATGAGGCGAACATCTGTCTGAAGTTAAAGGGTAAATCTGAACTGAATATCTGATCTGAAGAAGTATGCTGCTCTTTCATAGTTGAAGATCTATACGCTACTTCGTCGCAGAGGAAGCGCGTATATAAGCGGCTTCGCTGAAGAAAAAGCGCGTATGCGCAGTGAAATTTGTACAGATGTATACGCTGTTTTATTTGGACGGAAGCGCGTATATACGCGAAATCAGTGAAAGGAAAGCGCGTATGCAAACTAGGGTTTGCTGAAGACTGTGGTAAGAAATGTCTAATCTGTTCTGCTGTGTTACTGCTATCTGTTTTCTGCAGTGTTGAGTTGTCTGTATCAGTTTGGTTGTATGATTGAGCTTAAATGTAAGAAGAGGGTCCAGTTTGAAAATACGATGAAACGTGGCCTGCAAGTGGTGTTCTATTAAAGTTGTTGAATCCAGTGTGAAAATTGATGAAACGTGGTCCATATTGGTGCTGAGGGTTGTAGCCTTCAGTCAGGGGGTTGTAGCTCCCTTCCAGGAGAGGCTGGTAAACGAGATCGGGGGGTCGTAGCTCCCTTCCAGGAGAGGTTGGTAAACGAGTTAGGGGGTTGGAGCTCCCTTCCAGGAGAGGCTGGTAAACGAGCGCAGGTGGGTGCCTGCATGCTGGTAGAAGTCTGCACCAGCACATATGTTGTAAAAGTGCCTGCATGCTGGTAGAAGTCTGCACCAGCACATATGTTGTAAAATGTTTTCTCTATAATAAAATATTGAAGGTTGAGCAACGGCAACGGTGGTTTTCTCCCGACTTGGGTTTCCACCTAAAAATCCTGGTGTTCAAGTGTGATGCTTTGTGTGATGGTTTACTCTTCTCTTACTGTTCATGTTTACTGTTTATTAAACATCTGATGAATGAATGAGGGAATGATTTAAGTGAAGATCTAATAACATAATTAGATATCTGTGTATACGCGAGTTTCATAAAGGGTATCCGCGTATATATGCGAGTCTGTTTCAGGAAAGTAGCATATGGGTTTTAGAAGCAAGAAAAATCAAAAGTTTTGAATATGCAGTAAATACTGATTCACCCCCCCCCTCGCAGTATTTTTTCCAACAATTGCATCGTAGGAGGTTCTTCTCACAGAAGCTTGATCGCTTGAAGGAGATCCATCGCAATGGGAAGTCAAGAAGGAGTAATGTCTATAAAGCCACCTTTATTCAATGGAAGCAATCTGATATTCTGGAAGGTACGAACAAAAGCATATCTGCAAAGTCTTGGTGCAGATGTATGGGCAATCGTGGAAGAAGGTTATCAATACCCGGCAAGTATTCCTACTGATGCTGCTGAAAGAAAGAAGTATGAAATCAATGCCAAAGCAGTGAATTTCCTATTAGGAAGCATGTTTGAATCAGAATTTGCTAAAGTGATGCAGCTACATTCAACAAAAGAGATATGGGACAAAATCATTCTAAGCTATGAAGGAGATACAAAGGTAAAAAATGCAAAACTCCAAACTCTTAGAATCGTATATGAAAATTTGAAGATGCATAGTGATGAAAATGTTGCCAGTTTATTTCTTCGTCTGGATGATATTGTAAATCGGATGAGAAATTTGGGTGAAACCATAAGCGATACTACTCTGGTGGAAAAGGTCTTAAGATCCTTGACTTCAAAATTTGACTCTAAAGTTTCAGCTATTGAAGAAAGGCAAGATCTGAAAACTCTTACTATTGTTCAATTGCATGGTATTCTGACTGCTTTTGAAATGAGGCAAGGAGGCCCTTCTCAAATCAAAGAAGCTGCTTTTAAGGCATCAGCAAAAGGAAAAGAAAAGGAATTTGTCAAAGAATCCAGCTATATATCTGAAGAAGAAGAAGAAGCAAATTTTGTAAGAAGACTTCAACTAGGTACCAGAAAGTTCAAAGGTAAGCTTCCTTTCAAATGTTTCAATTGTGGAAGAGTTGGTCATTATGCTGCAAAGTGTCCTTATAAAGAAACCTCGGCTAAAGGAAAAGAAGTAGCAAGAAGGAATAAGAATCGATCTAGCACAAGGAAAAGTTATTATACTAATGAAGACAGTGATGGATCATCTAATAGTGAGGAAGAATGTGAAGAAGACTTTAGAATTCTCATGGCTTTTGAACAAAGAGAAGAAAAGGATACTTTCGTGGATGCTCTAGAGGACAATGATTTTCTTGAAGAAAACAATCAACTCAAAGTAAGCCTAGAAGAAAAGAACATAATCATAGAGACTCTTGAAAGTCAGCTTGAAGCCAAAGAAAAACGCATTGAGGAATTGGAGTGTGAAATAGTAAGTCTAAGGAAAGATAAAGATAAAGTGAAGACTCTCAATCTTAGATTTGCTAAAGGTTCAGAAACCTTAGATGAGATTATCAAGACACAACGGTCTCCTCTTGTAAAAACAGGTCTTGGATATACTGGGGAATCTTCCCAGACTTCAGCACCAAATTATCTGAAAGCAGTCACAACTGGTTCTCTTCACTCAGCCACTCAGCAAGGGAACAAAGGTTCTTTACAGGTAAAGCATGACCATCTCAAATCAAGGATCACTAACAGGGAGATTCCTCAAAGAAGCAACAACCAACAGGTAAATTCAAATAGAAGATTTCATGATCGCCGGAATTTCTACTTCAATGGACAATGTTTCTCATGTCACAATTTTGGTCATAAAGCTGTTCAATGTGTTGCGTATAAAACCATCATGAAAAGAGAAGCAAGAAAGAAAAGAATGAATATTGAACCAAAGAAGAATACCTATAACAACTTTTCTCCTCTTCAAAATGAAGTTGAATGTACTTATTGCAATAACTTTGGTAATGAAGAATCTGAATGCAGGAGCAAGGTCCAGCCAAATGAACATGTTCCCTCAAGCTCTAAAGTATGGAAAAAGAAAGAAATACAGGTTGAAAATTGTGGGATAGCATTATTTGCAGAAGGTGAAGAAAATCAATGTTACATTGATAGTGGGTGCTCAAGACACATGACAGGTGACAAAAGCAAACTTCTTACATATAATGCTCTAGAAAAGGAAAAGAAAGTTACATTTGGAAATGATACTCCTGTTGTAATTAAAGGAAAAGGGTCAGTATTTCTAAAAGAAAAGGTGAAGGCTAATGATGTCATGTATGTGGATGGATTAAGGCATAACTTGTTAAGTGTAAGTCAAATGTGTGATCAAGGAACAGAAGTGGTCTTTAGTTCAAAGGAATGTGTGGTTCGTGATCTTGATACAGGTAAAATCATTATAAAAGGAAAAAGAAATCCTAGCAACCCGTATGTACTGAACGGCATAGATCAATGTTACTTGAGCAAGTCTTCAGAAAATTGGCTATGGCATAGAAGGCTGGGGCATCTGAGCTTCTCTCAAATCAACAAAGCAAGCAGACTTCAAGCTGTTCGTGGTCTTCCCAATATTAATCTACTAGAAAGCATCATATGCAAATCTTGTCAATTCGGTAAGCAGACCAGAGTACGTTTTAATGCCAAAGAAGGATGATCAAGTAAGCCTCTTGAACTCATTCATACTGACATATGTGGACCTATGAGGAAGAAGTCACCACGTGGGGAAGAATACTATATCTTATTTATTGATGATTACTCTAAAATGTGTTGGATCGGGCTCATTAAACACAAAGATGAAGCATTTGAAAATTTTCAGATCTTCAAAGCTTTAGTTGAAAATGAATTAGATCTAAAAATCAAGTGTCTTAGATCTGATCGAGGAGGAGAATATACATCAAATGAATTCTCTGAATTTTGTGAACAACATGGCATAAAAAGACAATTCTCTGTAGCAGGTACTCCACAACAAAATGGCGTAGCAGAAAGAATGAATATAACAATTCAACAAATGGCTAGAGCTATGCTCGATGATTCTGGAACTCCTGACATGTTCTGGGGAGAAGCAGCACATACAGCAGCTAACATTCTCAACAAGGCTCATGTTCGGGTAAATAGTGACAAAACTCCATATGAACTCGGGTATGGTAATTCTCCATCTGTGAAGCATTTTAGAGTTTTTGGAAGTAAATGCTTTATCAAAAATAATGATGAAAAGCTTGGCAAGTTTGAACCTAGATCAGATGAAGGGATATTTCTTGGTTACTCATCTTCAAGCAAAGCCTACAAATGTTACAATAAAAGGCTTCGAAAAATTGTTGAATGTATTGATGTTGTTATTGATGAGTCTCCTGTAGCTCCTAAAGAAGAAAAACAAACAACAAAAGAAGATGATGGTGACCTATGTCCTTCTACATCAAATGATATAGACAATGGATCCAATGACGAACCTGAAGATGATCTATCTGAAAAAGCTCCATCCATATATGTGCAAAAGAATCATCCTGAATCTCAAATTTTGGGTGACAAGGAATCAGGTGTACGAACAAGGAGAACTCTTGTGGGATCTTCTAATCATCTGGCACTTCTATCCACAATTGAAACACACAATGTCAATCAAGCTAGCAAAGATGAATGTTGGAGGCAAGCCATGAATGAAGAGTTTGATAAAATTGAAAAGAATGACACTTGGGAATTGGTACCAAGACCACATGATAAAAATGTCATTGGAACTAAATGGATTTTCAAGAACAAGTTGAATGAGAATGGGGATGTTGTAAGAAACAAAGCTAGATTGGTCTGCAAAGGGTATACTCAACAAGAAGGTATAGACTTTGAAGACACTTTTGCTCCTGTAGCTAGACTTGAAGCCATAAGAATGTTTCTTGCTTTTTCAAGTTATCAACAAATCAAAGTCTATCAAATGGATGTTAAATCTTCTTTTCTCAATGGTGATCTAGAAGAAGAAGTATATATAGAACAACCGGAAGGATTCATTTTGGGAAATGATGCAAATCTTGTTTGTAGACTTAAAAAGGCCCTATATGGTCTCAAACAAGCTCCAAGGGCTTGGTATTATCGTCTTGACAAATATCTTCATCAACAGGGATTTTCAAAGGGGTCTGCTGATAGCAACTTATACACAAAAGTTGAAAATGATAAACTATTGATTGTGGTTGTATATGTTGATGATATCATTTTTGGGAGTAATGAAGAATCTTTGAGTCAAAAATTTGCTTCTGTCATGCAACAAGAATTTGAAATGTCCTTACTTGGAGAACTAACATTCTTTCTTGGCTTACAAGTGCATCAAACTGCAGATGGTATATTCCTATCACAAGCAAAATATCTTAAGCAAATTCTGAAGAAGTATGGCATGGAAGAATGCAAGCCTGTAAGTACACCAATGATAACCGGATGCAATCTCAGTTCTCATGATGATTCTCCCACGGTGAATCAACCAGAATACAGATCAATGATAGGAAGTCTACTTTATCTCACTGGAACTAGACCAGACATTATGCATGCAGTTGGGATTGTTGGACGATTCCAAGCTAATCCAAAAGAGTCTCACCTTCAGGCTGTTAAAATAATTTTCAAATATCTTCAAGGAACTCAAGACCTTGGTCTATGGTATCCAAAGAATGTTGATCTTACTCTTCATGCTTACACTGATGCAGATTGGGCTGGAAGTGTTTATGATCGGAAAAGCACTAGTGGTGGTGCATTCTACATGGGACCCCGGTTAGTATCTTGGTTCAGCAAGAAGCAAAATTCTATTGCCTTATCTACAGCAGAAGCAGAATATGTGGCTGCCGCATCTTGTTGCACTCAACTCCTTTGGATGATGCAAACCTTACAAGATTTTCAAATCAAATGTACACCTCCTGTCCCCATTAAGTGTGACAATACAAGTGCCATCAGTATTTCAAAAAATCCTGTTATGCATTCGAAGACCAAGCACATTCCCATCAAGTATCACTTCTTACGTGAACAAGTGCTTGAGCAAAAGGTGAAGTTGGAGTATGTTCCCTCCAAAGAACAAGTTGTTGATATCTTTACCAAACCTCTGCCCAGGGAAGCGTTCGAGTATCTAAGATAGAAGCTGGGAGTGTTCTCTGCCAGTCAAAAGAACAATTCTTCATAAATTTAGAATATGGCATTGGATACGCGGGTTTTATGAAACACAGTCGCGTATATACGCGAGTTCATGCACAGAAAACCGCGTATGTCTGATTGCTGACATTTTTCTGGTTGGAGTCAGCTCTCTTCAGCACATCTGCAGTGCTGTTTGGTATATCTGATACTGTTTGGTATCTCTTGTGGTGTTCCAGTTCTCATAATTCTATCTCTAATGTTTTGATAAAGATGCCTTGATGATTTGTTGCTGAAAGTGTGCAGGATGCACTAACTAAGGGGGAGC